>CM056993.1:26292730-26892730 GCA_029891345.1 Dryococelus australis | reverse complement strand
TAGTGTTCCCCTGATCACCTCGAAGGTTCAACGCACCCCGAGTCGCTCTGAGAGAACGAAATCAGTAGTCCAGAACATTCTTAAGATAAACGTAGTAAGCAATTTAACCAGGGCCCGCGGCGTGCGTTTGTAATTCGGAGCCCGTCATTGCCTTGCCTCCGCCGTCGCTATCATATAACTACTCTCTCTCCTCTTCTTCGCTCACTCGTGCGGGAGTCTAAGAAGCGAGCTCGTAACAATATGTTTTTATCACATATTGATCTTAAATAACGTACATAATGTATAACATTTAGAAAATCTCTTGGTAATTAAAAAAAAAGTTTTCTAGCTCCCGTGGTATAGATTCATAATCGGATCGATGCATTCGTGCAAGGAGTAGAATTGAAGAAAGGATTTAATGTATAAGTTTTCCCAGAAAACTTTAACTCATACTAAAACAAAATTAAAACACGCTCTTCAAATTTCTCACTGCACGTTGCCTGACAGCAAATGTGAGAATGTAAAAATAATTTTGGTGCGTGTTATAAGTTCTTGGCATGTGTTATAACGTCGGCACTCATGTGAAATCTGCTTCAGCGAACAGACGACTGCAATGAGTCGAGTTGCAACTATATCCTTTCGCGTTACTTTGTCTCTATCTGCTGAACCCTCAGCAGGAGACGATGCTACCCTTTGCCAGGAAAGAACCACGAGACACTAACATGAACTGTGCCAGTCAACTCAGCAGCGACTACATTAAGGGTCCCGTCTACCTCGTGCTTGAACTGCGTTGCAGAGTGCCTGAAAAACGCTTTTCACCACGAAATTATCTAACGTTCTTCCTATGTAAAGAACACGCACTTCAAATGACGTCAAGCACATTAGAAACACGATTTCAGAGCACTCCAACTTAGCTGAAAATGTCTTCTTGTAGGCCCTCCGTCTCGAATTAATATAAGCCTCATATACATATAAATACAGACAGGGGTTCTTTGCGGAAATATTCTTGGCTATGCTAGAATACAATATCCTACGTCCACAACCACAATGTTATTTTGTTATTGAACGCGTGTCCGCGAGAGAAGAGATATTCTTATTTGACTGGGCCAATCAGAATAAAGTACTCTGATACTGAACATCCATGATTCGCGGACAGACTTTTGAGGCACGTGACATTTAAGATCACCCAACCACGAAAGTGCACATGAACAAAAGTGTTTTTGGAGTGCAACTGGTCTTGAAATCTTTTCGTGAAAAAACACTTGTCTCTGCGTGTAAAACTATTCAGTGGCCCTGCACTGGACCTTGCTACATAGTTTCCACCAATAAAACGATTGTATCACCACTGGAAGTCCCATAGGTATACGCAACACGGCGAGAACACTGCGCGGTAGTTCAGAGCTTCGCGCTTAGTGGCGAAAGTGCACATGATGCATGTAACAGTCTAGCCTTTATCGCTCCCGCGCTACTCGACTTCAAATGCAGAAAATATCTCTAAGTAGGAGGGCTCCTTAAGCAGCAAGTTGGGGCTTTAACCCTAGCAGGTAGGATGGAGCCACCAAAGGGCAATTTCACATGAGAATATCAACCTGGAAATGAGGAGTTGCGAATAAAATACTGTTAAAGTCAGTGTGATCGGAAACGTCTTCAACAATAAAAGCAAATAGCAGTAAAGGATTTTTTTTTTTTTTCACAAACGTAGCTGAAAATACTAAATATTTCTCTGCGAATGCCTTACGATTGCAGTTGTGGTCTGGAAATCAAATTATACGATTGCTATAGTAAACAAAAATTATTTTCCAATCGAACAATAAATTTCGTTGCAACGAATATTTCCGGCGCCGCGAATTCGTGTCCTAACGATTGCTGACAGCAAAGATAAGGAAATTTCTATTAAATTTCACTTGGGGGAGAATAAGAAACGATTCCAATGGTCTGATGAGGTACTGTTTCCGAGGCAAAAAAAAAAAGGAGAGGAGACTTCCTTATTTAGTGAGCTCAGAGCTCTTTCTTTATCCTTTCCAATTTTTTTTTTTTTTTTTTTTTTTTTACCATTTTTAAAGTCATAACTAATAAGCGTGATTCTCCTGAAAGTTATAGTTTACTAATTATCCTACAAGAAATTATATTCTGGGAAGCCAAATAATTTTAAGACTTCTGCCAACTTTGGTTATAAGCTTCAGCTTTAAGACAAATGTTGGTGTAACACATTCGTCAGTGTTTATGGTGTGTGATTATTATTTAAATTTAAATATTACATTTGTACGGAAATACAAATTGCCAATCCCTAAGAGTTATCGCGTTTGTTATAATATTATAGTAGAAATAATTGCCTCTAAAAAATAATTGTTTTGATCATTACTTTTCCAAATTTTTTTTTCTGTTATCAAATACTACCTTGCAGTGAGAAGTAAAATTTCTCAGAGATGAATGATACATGATTCTTACTAAATTACTAACAAGTAATTTCATTGTAACGACGAAGTAATATCGTTTTAATTTTACCACAAATATTGTTCAGGTTGAGTATGCAGAAATATATTTTAAGTGTAACGACGGTCAGTTATCACAAGACCTCGGAAGCCTTTAACTATATTTAACTGCTCTGCAGAAGGACATAATTTTAACAATGAAGACCGCTAATAATTACTCGTTTTTTTTTTGTTTACCAACACTGTTGGGAAAAAAAAATGTGTTTTGAAACGTAAACGTTAGCAGTGGCCTCTCGTCAAGGTACACAATTATTCTCTATCATACCAAACTTTTATACGGAGGAATTTTCCTTTGACCAGGAAGGTATGTGAGGTGGCAAAGATTAAACCTCTGTGCTGTTTTCAGGTCTTGGTGTTTATAAATCAAAAATACGATACATTATATAATATCTCGATCTTTCAGCCGAGAAGGTTAAGTCAAAATTACGTAACCATCACGTACATGCAACATATAATTCGCTCGACTAATAGACGTAGCTTTTCTAGAGCAGAGCTCAATCGCAGAATGTGGAAGAATACAGAAGGAAAATCGCGGCGTACATACCAACAAAATCGCCTCACCGGCAAGACACATGGCAGAACGTCATTATCAGCTCCAGGAGACTAAAGCCCCTGCCACACTAAGGCGGTTAGTGTTTGTGTATGTTGGTGGTGGTCGGTCTTGGCTAAGTCTGTTCACGATAAAGAGAGCAATTTATTTAACGGGCTCACTAAGTAACACGTTCTCAGTAAAGTTAGTAACGATGGATAGAAAGTAGTTCAATATCAGGTAACCATGTCAGATAACCATTTGTAAAGACTTTAATTATTTCATTTACTTCATGGTTTTTTTAATGCATCGAAGTGTAAAAATTACTAAAATTGTAAAATATTTACCTTTCTAATAATTTCGCACATTCACCTCACCGACGCATGAATAAAATGATGAGACCCATGTCATTGTTAATTTTACACACGGTGGAAGAAAACATAACTTGCATACAAATAGATGTTAAGCACGGCTTTCAGAAGTGCTCAATTTAACGTGGACATCCTACAGTAGTTGAATTAAAGGGCGGTATATGTGAGAAGGCACAATAGTTGGTTGATGGTTGGTGATTGGCCCTAAAATCATTTCAATTCGTGGTTGGCGGTCGGATACTATATGTTGTTACCAAGCAACCAGCAATATTTGTTATTAAATATCACATGTGTAAACAAAAAGTTAAAACAAATCACTCAAATTAATTTTATTTCTAGGCTTTTGTGAAGCAATGGCAAGTAATATGACATAACAATGTAAAAATTATTTTTTTTTTTATAAAATTCAGTGCACTTAGTTTGTAGTATAAACAAATACCTGAACTTAAATTATATTTATTTTCATAAAACAAAATCTCAGCAATTTAAGTCTCGTCCGCTTACTTAAAAAATTAATATTCCAGCAATAGCCAATTAAAAACATTTGATTCACCTGTCTTAACACATCACTGCTATCTGTTGGCACAACTGTGAAACAAATTACACTATCACCATCACTGACTATTGTGCCATGAACACATGCCACACCAACCGAAAATCACCAACACCAACAACAGCCGTCACCACCAGTAGTATAAAAAGAGTGGTTCTGGCACACCAGGCTGCAGGTTGTGTACTGGTGGAGCCTAATTAGCATACATTCAGGCTGCAGGCTGTGGACGCCAGGAGCGAGAATTTCCCTTTTTTTTCCGGTTTCCCCTCCAAAAGTCCGATTTCGCGTACAAAAAAGCCACTTATTCCCTTTTTCCCTCAAAATTCCACCAATTTCCCTCCCACCGCCGGCGGCCGTGTTGGCAGCCAGTACCTACCACCATTTCCCCCCTAATTAGCATAATCTGGTGGGTGGCCCCTCAGGATGGCAAAATGACTCATGTGGGATGTGGGATCTCACTCCCTCCCATCGCTGGCGGCCATCTTGGCAGCCAGGGCCAGAAAGTGAATTTGCTGAATTTCGTGCATTGTGGCTGAGGTTTGCCCAATGTGGCTGAATCGGTCGGAGCTTCTCTCAAATTCGGAGCTTCTTAAATCCCTATCATTCCTGGCGGACATCTTGGTATCGACGACTTATGTCAACCCAGGACAATTGTCAACAAGCTGAGGATGTCGACCATTTTGGCAGCCAACGCCTCACTGGCGACGGCGGTAGGGCATCAAGGTGTCGCGAACGATCGGATCTCGTGTAACACTGCCGGCCGCAGGGTAAAATAGGTCCCATGTTAACTTATAACTATAGATGGCTGTAATTACCTAACCATTTAAGATATAGTTGTCGAATTCATAACATAGACATCATCCTCGACTAGGAGAAGGGTCGTGGGGTGAAGTATTCCATATGTCAGCATATAAGCATAGGTCGGTGTAATTTCCGAACAGTTTGAGTTATAGTTGGCAAATTCGTAACATAGACACCCTCCACGTCTAGGGGGGTGGTCGCAGGGACAAGTATGCCCCATTCCAATGTATAAGCACATTTGCCGTAATTTCCGAAATGTTTCAGTTATAGTCGCCAAATTCATAACATAGACATCACACACAACTATGATAGATTACTGTAAGTTATGAAGCGTTTAATATACAACTTCCAAATAATCATAATACATGCATAATCCCCCGACGACGAGAAGGGACATGTGGACATATGTCGGCCTGCATGTCTTCCCATTTTTACTCACATATGTCTCCCTGTCACCTTCGTGCCACTACCTGGCCACACACACACACTTCCTCGTGCACTCTCCTCCTTGGTACCTTGATCATCGACATTCCACTCGTCCTTGCGGTCCCTCTTTATCCTCTCCGACTGCTTACATCACCCCTGACCATACATCCTCGAGCACTCACCACCATCCAGCCAGCCACTCGATACGTGCCGACCCCCTGAGCACTCGTGTAACACCGTACTTAATTCCAGACAGTCGGTCAGTACCACCGGCCATATACCCATGAGTCCTGTACCGAGATGTCAATGTATGTATGTATGTAATGAGCTCTCAATCGGAATGAATACGAAGTCATCGCTAGACAACCGAGTCCCCATCATATACAACAACCCATGCTGGAATGATAAGCATCCTACTACGAAAACGAATTATCGCCTAGCTTAACTGGTGCAGCAGTGAACACACGTAGGCCACGAGCACATCTCACCGTCATCGTAATCAACATCGTCTTCGTCGTCTTCGTCGAAGATATGACATCGCTGGAAGCAAAGACCACGATGACCGGTCCTACCTTTCCATCCATGATAGAACCCCCTCTCTCCGGTTCCTTCGGCAAGGCCACAAACGCACTTCCTCCCCCGCCTGATCTTACCCCATCACCCCTGGTCTTACTTCCTCGTGCGCTCGCTACCGCCTGGCCAAGCCCCAGCTACATCACCACACACCAACCCCCATATGTACGTATAACGGAGAGCAGACAACCTTTCAGATCCTCGCACTCAGAGCATAACATAGACATCCACAATGACTAGGAGAAGGGTAGTGGATAAAGTATGCCTATGACAACATATAATCATAGGTGGCTGTAATTTCCGAATCATTCGAGTTATAGTTGCCAAATTCATAACATAGACATCAACCACTAGGAGAAGTGGCGCAGGGTCAAGCCTGCCCTATGTCAACTTAGAAGCATAGGTGGCTGTAATTTTCGAACCATATAACATAGGCATCAACTGTAGATGTGTGGGGGGTCACCCTGGCAGCACTTCCTACTCGTCGGCCTACTGGCCGCCATCATGGACACCCACTACCACCAGCGAACTGCCATTGTACAAATGGCCATCGTCGACACACTGCCCGCCCCACCTCCAGCCGCCAATGTGTTAGACATTGCGACTTCCAAGATTCAGAATTAAGACATCATCCGTACAAAAATGACAATCGTCGTTGGTGTACTTCCAGACAGGCGGTGAGTACTATCCTACTAGGAAGGACCGACCTTGCACTCGTGTGTCGTGTACCGAGACTTCAATGTATGTAATCCGATATCACTCGCAATAAATACACACAGTCATCGCTAGACACCCGAGTTCCCGCACATACAACATCAACACACATGCTATAACGATAAGCTTATTATTATTACTAAATGAACAATCCCCAACCGTACCTGAGGTAGCAGTGAATACTCGTAGGCCGCGAGCACATCTCGTCGTCGACGTGAACTCGCTGGAAGCGGAGACCGCAATGACCAGTCCCCCCTTTCTGTGCACGGTAGATACCGACCAAGTACTGCATCTCCACCACCACTTCCCCTTGTCAACGTACTTACCGTTATACTATTGAAAGGAAACAATGCTTGTGACCAGATCCAACCTCGAGGTATCGCAGCTTCGATTCTCGTAGAGAGTGGTAATACAAGTCAACATAAAAGCTGACATGTTGTCTACAATGGTGTTAGTAATTACAGAAAGTCAGTCTCCGACTTACACTCGCATACCAAGTCCATCACACACACACAGAAACATGTGTGTATTGCACAAAGACAAGAACATACATCGTATGTCATTCGACAAAAGCCATGCTATTCCATCGCTGATACAAATAGACAGGTTGGCCGAGCGGCCTAAGACGACTGATACAAGCTCTGGTTCCAGTAAAAGGGAGCATGGGGTCGAATCCCCACACCTGGCACATAGTTTATTTTTATGTACCCTACTCGAATAAATAAGCTATCGCAGGTTCGATTCCCATTGAGCATGCATGCTGACACGTCTGCAGATAATAATTCGTCGTCGGTCCCACTACAGATGAAGACTAATATGTAGCAGCCATGACAATCATACTCCATCTCCAACCTGCACTAATGTACCGAACCGTTGCAATTGCAGGGTCTACAGTTACAGGCAGCCATACTTTTCGGCTCTGCCTGAACCATCAATGCATGTACCAAGCCTTTGCAATTATAAGCAGTCATACTCTGCCCAAACATTCAATGTATGTAACACGCCTTTGAAATTACAAGCAGTCGGCCCTTCCCAAAATGTGTAATGTATGCACTTAGACAGTTCCGTCCATCAGCCCAGCTGTTCCACTATGATAACTGCAATGTTGAGTTTATCCATAGTGACAAGTCTACCCAGGTCCCTACAGGCAGCTGCTTGCACTGCCCAGTCGTCTGTTAGAGTGCAGGAAAGGAAAAAATAGCTATAAATAAAAATGGCTACCTCCTGTATCGTCAAGAGCAAGGAGCCCTGGCGGATATAACAATATCAGCGTTACCAGTTGTGGAAATAGCTTTAATAATGCACGACGCCACCTGCAGCGATAGCCTGCCTAAAGAAGGTCATCGCACACGATGTGAAATGAAATATGTTTTCGTTAATCATCGCATAAGTAATTAACACTCTGAGTTAAATACAGCAGACAGTCTTACCAGTTTCATTGTAAAACGTATATTTGAAACACACTGCAAGCGTACAGTTCAAGCATCTCTCGTGCATTACTCCCACGCCCACCTTTGTGCTGAGTGTGCCGGCAGTGTACCAGTGTCAGTGTTGAGAAACCAGCGCAGCGCTCTGCTGGAGGCGGAGCGGAGGAAAGGTCAGCAGCTGACCTTCGATATGTATGACATAATAACTATTACAGACACTTCATATGTCACCATTAACCTGGGTAAATGACCTGCACCGAGCACTGTTTTTTAAATCCCTCCTTTACAGATAGTCATATACACTTCACTCACAGTCATACTCTCTCTCCAACCCACAATCGCTCCTTCAAGGCTCGAGGCTAGTCTGTACCCCCCTCCCCCACTGGGGACTGGTCTGCACCCACAGCATTTAATAATTGTGTACCGAAACCTCAGTGCATGTAATGAAGAACAGTCATACTATAACTCACTTACGTTCGCGCAGTCATCACCGATGCTAGACATGACCATACCGTCCTCGGAAGAACATATTCCGTACGAACCGAGTAAAACTAAACTGGCCAATACTAGCATCAGAACATGTCCGACCTACCACACGAGCAACGTGAGAATCTGTAAGGCTACCTCAAGTAGTTAACCAACAGCGCGAGCATCGTGCAGGCAAGTTAAAGGATGGTAAATAACACAAGTCGTGAGAGAGAGATGCCAGGGTAGTAGACTTGTCGAGTCACACATGCATGTCCCTTCTTTTGTGAAAGGAATTCAGTTATACAGTACCTAGTACCAGAGCCGTACGTACATGATACATCATATGTGTAAACCATTAGTCATTCATGAGAGACATCACTGCTACATGCTGGGGTAAGAACTGCAAATAGTACATGTGTATATTTTGCATACGAACCATTTATAATGCTAGAACTGTGAGCTCATTACGAAACGAATTACCCACGAGTTGCTCGAGACAAAATGTTCGAAGCTTCTAATGATGAGTAAGGAGGTAGCACAACACACACATTTCAACTATGTATGTACTCAGCTTTTAGAAGATGCAAAATAAAAACATAAAGAGCAGAGGTTTACCTTAACTGATGTAGAAATGAAGAACTGTATGTCACGAGCACATCTCGTAGTGGTCATCGTGAACTCGCTGAAAGCAGAGACTACAATGACCATTCCACCTTTCCGCACATGGTATAGATTACAGACCAAGAAAGCAACTGGACACCTACAAGTACTGTGAGTAGAGCACCATCATCCTTGGCAAACCATACATACTTGTTACATGTGCCATTGAAAGGGACTAGCGCGTGTACCCTGATGATGGTGGAGACATTGCATCATCCTTGAAAATAAGGTATCATAGGTTAAAATCCCGTAGAGTCCAATCATTTTGCAGGAAAAATAAATAAAATCGTTGGTAATGCTCACTGACATGAAAGTAGTCATTGCATGTTTGCCTGCAGTGAATGGGCAATGCATGTCATTCGCTGGGAAGCGAGTGGAAGTATTGCAGCAAGACATTCGCTAACAACTCCAGAAATACCTTTAGTAAACACCATAATAAACGACGGCACGTTCTCCATAGTGATAGCATACCTTAAGAAGACCTTCGCAAATATGCACTTACATGACGACATTAAAGTTACCATTAGTTGTTCAGCCCAACGTACAAGGCATTCCATTGTGCTAACTACGATACTATGATTGCCTGTAGTGTTAATCTGTACAGACATATCAAAAAGTGCAAAGGAAATGTTCGTCGTGCATCAGGAAGCGACTGCATGTATTTCAGCAAGACACTAGCTAACCACACCAGTGGCAAATATAATGACGATAGTAACTGCTCATTTGCAGTCAACTACAAGACCTACACATGTGTTAGTTGCAATACTGTAAATTCGAATAATTGTGCCTTCGTTGCTCACAGCAGGAATCACTCGAATGACGACTAAGTTGAACATGTAAGATGAATAGACGTAAAGAGATTGAGCAGTTGAATTGCTAACATCGCAGGCTAGAAGTGAACGATCGGATAAGGTAACATATTTCAGTCGAGCAACCATGCCGATGCATGCATCACACAGCCCGCAGTCATCTAATGAGACAAGCCGAAATGGACAATGCAAACTAGCATACCATGTGAACAGTATTTATAAGCATACATAATGTAAACAGACGTCAGTTCGTCGGTGAGTATGGTGGAAAGCGGATCATTACAATGTAATTCATCTACTACGATCGTGTATTTTGCTACAACATAAAGACAGAATTAATGGCTGAAGACTTGTCACCTGTAACATGGCCAACATCAGCAACAGCAAGTGACCCTGAAGAGTCGCTAGAAGCATTACGGTATCCATGTTACCACTACAAACACGTACTCAGCTACCATATGAACATGGTTAAATGGTTGAAGACCTACCATCTATAAAACCACCAGTATTTACATCACCAATGGACCCTGAATAGTCGCCGCAAGCATTACATTACGAATGTTACTACTGTGGAAATACTTTTAGCCATATGTGTAATGCACGCCGACATGAAAGTAGTCATTGCCTGTTCAGCCTAGCATATAAGTACGATGTAGCGCTTACCTGCAGCTATAACCTATATATATATATATATATATATATATATATATATATATATATATATATATATATAACAAGATGTGTAAAGGAAATGTTCGACTTTCATCAGGAAGTGAGCGCAAGTATTGTGGCAAGACATTCGCTAAGCACACTGGTTCCAGATGTCATAATGAGAGTAACTGTCCAAATGCCACTGTCTACAAGACCTACCCATGTGTTAACTACTGTACAGTATATGCGAATCAGAGTGGCCGGCTGTTCACAGCAAGAATTGCTCGAATAAAGACTAAGTTGTACATTGTATGGAGTCAGTTATAAGTGCGTGAACATTTTTGTGGAAAGTGAAACAAATTTGACTAAATTGAACATTTGACTCATAATACACCTTATTGTTTACCCTTGTGCTGCTCGCTGGCGGTATTGTTGCCTGGCACAGCAGTAAAATTAAATTTTTCATGGCACACAGTTCAAATCCCTGCTGTCAGTAGTACCGAGTGCTGTGATCGCCCTCCCATGGTGGCGGGGGTGCGTTCATCGTCCTTATTTGGACATTTTGAGAAATATGACATCTTATTCGACGATCATTTCTAATACCACTCTAAGGAATATTATTTTTTGATATCTCTACTACCAAGTGTAACGACTGTGGTTCCAAATATGGTAATATTCAATTCTAATGGCTTCTATGTTTTCAGAGCAAAATAATGAATTCTTATTGGAGTTTGGAATCTGTTCACCCCTCTAAGAATTATTGTAAAGGTAACAGTATAGATGGCTTGTCCTTCTGCTCGTTCGGGGTCAGACGATTTCGGCCTCGAGGGAGCATCACCACACCTGAAGTTATGTAATTCATCAGTCTACTTTCTAGGCTCTTCAAGCAGTAGGTCATGACATCACTTTGATGTAAGGCTAAATGGCCTAACATGGGCTTAAAACTTTGAACATCTATTTTGCCTGCAAATAGTATTTTATTATAACTCCCTAAGAAAGATACTTTTTTCCCCCGTAATCCAAGGCTTTATAATTGCGAGCAGTTGCTTTGGTCAGTGGATGAGGGGAGAAAAAGGTTAAATCTAACTTCGCAAATGCATGAAAGTCCAACTCAGCCTGTAGTTTCAAGATTTTTAATATGTTTTTAAAATGCCATGCTTCCTTGTAATAAATGGCAAGATAGTGATAATCACTTATGGATTTCGTGTGAAAATTAAGTGAAATTTTTAAAAAAAGGAGAGTTTTGTTCAAGCAAGACCCAGTCAAAATGAAGGCTAGGTGAATTAAATTATAATTCAGGTTATACATTTCGAAGTGGCCTTTGGCTGACTGTACATAGCCAGGGAATTGGTTTATCATGAAACTGAGCATATACAAATTTTTTTTTTCCCATGTTGGAAATATTTTTGATACTTACTCAAAGGCCTAAAGTGCCCTTTTATGATGATTTTAATAAGTCAATATGGGCTTAAAGTTTGTATAACTATTTGCATATGAGTACCTGAATCCCCGTAAGTGGATAGCATTTTTTTTTTTAAGAACATGTATTATAACAGAGATTATTACTCGGAAATAATATTATTCTCAATGGTGTATTTTTAATACATAATTTTAGAAAACCCTGTAGTTTTCAAAGGAGATGTATCATCAGTAAATATGTTTGTGATATAGTAGATGTTCTTTTTTCAGAATGAGCGTATACAATATTTTATATAATTCCATTAATGTTTTGCATGCCAAGGAAAAGAAAAGAGATGAATAAAAATAACTCTCTGCACTCTTCATGTTTTTTTTAAACTTGCTCAGCAAATAATATACCTGACTTACTTGGAAAATAACCACTTTTTAGTGATGGGTTTTGCCATTTGTTTACATTCTGCTCATACCACTTGGTTAATCGTTGGATCCAAGCAGCAGCTGCAGACATGATGCAAATTAGTACCACACATAAAATTAACCCTAACAATGTTTTTTTTCCTAAACGCCACTGAAGGTTATTTAGTAATATCTGTTCGCCACACATTTCACGTTTCATAACTCAGTGCAAAACACCGAAACTACACACTTAGAAAAATAGCAGAGTGCCCAACCTTTCAGATCCATGCTGCTTCCTTGACCCAAGGAGACAGCAAGGCCGAATCCAAAATCAAACCCAACACATGGTTGTCTGACGCGGCGTGTGCGTTTCCACTACACTAGGAAGTCAACGTCTAAGGCCAAAATAAAATATATTTGTTGAACAATAGTTACAAAGGAGAGGGCTTCCGAAAGTGCTCACTTTACCGTGAACAGCCTATAGCTGCCTGCGCGAGCGCCTCTACACCAGTCCACACGACTTCAGGCAACTGCTACAGACACCAACCCACACGGAAGCATCGACATGGCAACGCGATTCTTCAACATTCAACACACCACTACAAAGTTTGGTTATCGCGATGCCTGACACACTCAGTCGAGCGGTTTATCTTATCCTAGAGAAGCACGGGCGGCGGAGCTAGTGGACCAGGGAGGTCATGCCGCGCTAATAATCTTATTTAATGGTCAGTTTCTCACAAGTAACAGTATAATCGTTGTTAAATAAATACCGTAGCCCTATGTCAATACAAATGTGTGCATTAATTTCAAATATACTTCTAGTTGAACGGTGCAGTATTTTTTTTGTAGAATTTGTATGATCCGGTAATTGTTCTTAAACTATATCCGTCATTTAATTAAAATATAAAAACGGTATACGTATTATCTATTATCTAAGTTTTGAGTAAGCCTCAATAAGTTCGTAAGAATTTTTCTGCAATTTCGTGGTGATACGGACTGGCGTTAATTTTATTAATTTTTTTTACCTGTTACCCTCTAATGACAAACAACACATTCCGCTGCCCCTGAAAGGAGATAACGGTTCGACCTTGTGTAGTTCACGCATTTTCCGGGTGTAAACTTGGGTTGTTGGTCGAGCAAGGCTTGTTTCCATACTGCTGTAAAATGCCCGTAAAATTACGGAAAATACCAGTTACAAATTATCCAGACTTCTGCGTTAAATTACGGTCTCTTCGTTTATTTCTCAATAAAATTCTCTCCGTAAATGTCACTTAAGTCGATGTGAATTCACGGAACGTGTCCACAAACTTGCAAGTTTTTTAATTTAAATCTGCTCTTAATAAAAAGGGGCAGCATAAAAAGTTTGATTTTAGTTATGTGGGTGATTCACTGTGTATAAAAATGACCTTAAAAATGACAAATTTTGTACGGTGGCGCGATTTGAACTAGGAAAAACTTTTGGCAGACCAACATATTATCCACTCACCCACCACGCTTTTACGAGAAGTTGTTTTGTAAATAAGAAATTAATATAGAATGATGCACCTACCTCTTAGTTTCTGGTTATGTGTGTGCGATTTTTTAAATTTCAGGTTTAAAAACAGGATGGGAAAAATGAGCTATATTTTCGAAATGTAGGATTTGAACACTAATCGAAAAATTAACGGCCAATAACTCGAATCTCTCACCTTTTCACGAAATATTTCGTAAATAAGTATTTTACATGAAATTGACCAACGCGTCTCTCTTTCTTTTAAGCTATATGTGCGGTTTATAGAACGATATTATACGGGAAAAAAAAAATTGTTTTATTTTCGTTTAGTACGTGTTCCACTGTGTATAAAGAAGGTTTTCTCCTGTAGCGGAATTCGTACAAGAGTCAACGAATTGCCACTCCATGAGTGATTCGCCACTCACCTACTACTATTCTACACGAAGTAGTATAGCGAAGATGGGATTTTATACTTTTCAGGTAGGTAACATCTGCATTGTTCGTGTCTCGATATCTAAGCCACAAGAATACGAAGAGTTTCCGTACTTTATATTTCTGGAGCTCATTTCCGTTATTCGATGTTACGGAGTGCGTTTCCGTAAATTAACTCTACATCTCCGTAAAAAGTTTCCGTAAATCTATAGAAATATCTATCCGTGCAGATACTCGAGCGGTCAGCAAGCGACCGAGTTTGCTTGCGTCAGAGAAAACGCCATACGCTATTTCGCTACTTACTCTGTGGCTCAGCCTCGCTGGCAAAACCACTCTTGGATGAATTATAACTTTCTAGATAAGAACGTGGAATCATGAAAAATTAATAAAGCACGCAGTTGGAGGAGAAATTAAGAGACATAATGGCGAAGAACTAGCGAAGGTAGTCATTAACAGTGGGCACAAGGGTAGGTACGAAAGTAAATGTCGTGCCGTCGAGCGAAAGTAAAGTACTGCTTTCTCACGTGGAGAAGAGAAGAAATGTATTATTAGCTCCCCGGATGTAGAAGCGATTTTCATGATGACTGGCCGCGGTGAATTAGCAATGGCGAATTATTGCACCAAGAATATTCAGGTCACACAGGAAGTGGAAGGCTAAGTACCCTGCCTGGGTTGGGATGTGCTCGTAGACCTGGCCATGGCAGATCGCGTCGATTTTCACGAGTGCACTGAATGCTGTATCGTCTTTTATAACCACCACACATGATTCAAGCGTAGCTGAAAAAGACATAAGCATCTGCCTTTAAAAAAAATTCGTTCACTGTAACTCTCTGTTTATATGAAATTGTCCTTAGCGTATGCTGCTTCGCTGTAATAATACTCTCTTTCCCTCCGGGATTACTAATTATTACGCACACTAAACTTCAAACACTGAGCATTGAGCCGAATCAGAGTGAAAACGGAGAAAATCGAGCAACTGGAAATCGGTGCCAGATAACTAATTAATAGGGACACCCGAATTTCGCGCAAAAATTTTTTTTCACGAACAGCTGTATTTCATAGCACTTTAGCTGAGATGCACTTCCGTGCTTGTTTGGTCTCTGCGTTACGTGACGCTAGTGCTGGCGCACGGATCACAGACAGAAATGCAGTATTAAAGTTACGTAGCTCTGATCGGCCAGTCAGGTAAGAAAATATCATCTCACAGAGACGAGCCGCCAATAGGTCGGAGAGAACTGCTGGTACGCCCGTATGGTGTTGAAATATAACATTTCCGCGAATATTCGGGCGTCCCTGATAAATTAATATCACTGCATGTCAAGAATTTCACTTCTATAAGTCACTTTTTTCCCCAGTTGATTTGCTTTATTTGCCGGTCAGCAGTGACTTATAAACTGACTTTCAGTGAATTTTATTTCACTTGTTGATAAAAGCTGTTCACGATAAAGTGAGCACTTTTGAAATAAACCTTATAAACATGTCACTGCTCCTACCTGCATATATTTTAACGGCCGCACTGAGTGGTATGCGCCTTAGTAAAGTTGGTAACGATGTAGGGAAAATAGTTCCATATTTTAAAGTCGAACAAAAAGGGTTATGTAATCATTTGTGACGACTTAAATTATTTATTTCGATTTCTGGTTTTTTTTTTATACATAGGAGTGTACAAATGACCAGGTTTGTAAAGTATCTACTTACATTATATCACAGTTTCAATTTACCGACGCATGAATAAAGCGACGAGGTAAATGACAACGTTAAATTTACATATGGCGGAACACTACACAAAGTGCGTATAAGTAGATATTCAGCAGGGCTTTTAAAAATTTTTATTTTATCGTGAACAGCCTATATCACCATAGTGACAAGCCGACTTCCTAAGCGGTTGGTTTCTGAATTGCCAGTTTACGGCGTAACTAGTCCCGAGTTCGAATACAGGCATGCAGTAAATAAGTACGCAGACTACAAATGGCGCTGTGGTTCTATTGATGCGGGTGTACCGATCCTCTGGATGCACGAGGCTCGGGGAAAGGGGAAAGTAATAGAAACTTATGAGGCAGGTGGGCATTTCTGTATTAATACACTAGATCACCAAATTTGAAGTCCAAATTTTTTAGTACATATATTATGTTAGAGAGCGTACGAATAACTTCATTTAATCCCGAACTCTGCTGTCGGAATATGTTACAAACTTTTATCTGTTTCAAAATGCATGTATACATATACGCCCATAGGCGCAGATTTATTAATATAGGCCTACACGTGCGAATAATTATACACATTTTAATTTAAGCAGAATAAATACCAATGTCCAGCAAAATCAGAATCTTAGTAGCTTGCAACAAACAAAAAATGGTAATAAATATCTGTATTGGAACGATAATTTTCTCCTAGATCCGCTTGTTAGCTTGCGCAGTTATTAAACGGGGACAAACTCGCGACGACCAGACTGCCAAAGGCTCTAGAATGTCCTTCTGTCTGATAGTCTGCTACGTGCTGCGTGGTATTCCCTACAGTGTATTTGCCGTTTCTTCACACATTTCGCATCCAACCTTTGAAAAATCACCCCATGTATGACGTGTTTAGTTATTTCCCACATCCACCGTGTATCACAGCCGCTTTATAGCTCTGTTAACATCAAAGTACCTTATTTTTAGTTAAATTGAAGTTTCACGTAACACTTATTTATACATCATAATGTTTCATATGAAATAAATTTGAAATTAAAAGAGCGAGAACACATGTGTGTTGGTAACGGCCAGTAATAAATAGTTCTCGTGCAAAATATTATAACAACTGAGTGAGCATGAATTCGGCGCGTTATACCTCTGGTGTACGTTTATAGATTTAGTTAAGCATAGTTTGAACGAGGCGGAGGAATGTCTTGTAAGCGGAATTCTAGCATAACCGTGAATGGATTATATCGGCTGTGTTTCCAGCCGCCAAGTACCAGGCGCTGATTGGCGAACGCCGTTCCGGCCGTAGACTAAAGATGAGGTAGACCCATCTCGCTGGCTGCGCACAACGAATCTCCGAGTCCCACCATCGAACTGCTCACCTGCCAAACACGATTAGCAACAACTTGAGGTCATAATAATGTTTAGTTACGTCCTGTAACTATTTTAAATTTCAGTTCGATTAAATTCAACTTGGAAAAAGTATTTTATTGATATAATAGTGCTTGGAATTAAAAAAATTATGATATAAACAAACACGGTTCATCGCTGTTGACCACAACTTCCATCACAATTTAGGAAGTTTACTAGAAAAAATTCACAGTGTAGGTGCATGTGGAGGAAGACGAATAAGCGGTCTGCATCATCTTTAGGCTATGGTTGCATCGTCCTACTGGCCTGTGACGCCATTTTCCTGGCGTGTGTGGCTGGACGTCGTCGGCTGTTTCACCTCTTGGACTGGATTTAAGTTTCCTTGGAATGACCTAGACGGTTTGGAACCAATACGAAATAATTAAAGATAGGATAGGATTGTCCAATCACATCCTACCGACGAAAAAAAAACTTCAAATTGATTCTCACTGCTGCAGAAGCTACTAAACAAATAACCTATAAGATAATGTCTTATATAAAACGTCCCACAACGCGCGCATAACGACCACACCACGTGAAACCTGAGCGAAATAGGAGACGAAAATGTTAGTGGCAAAATATCGTACGATGACATCGTGCACAATATGGCAATACAGCGCGGAGTTAGTCCCCTCTTGCGCTCCACCTAGAACGTGCCGCCACTGTTCTGGCCATCATATTACGTGAGCTGGTTCAAATCCCGGCCAGTCCGAACATTTCAGTAACATGTAGTTTACGTAACACACATAAGAATACCAGGACGTGAAATCAGCAAGTATTCGAAGCCCATTTATCACGGTTAACGTAGTGCCAAGTGTCGCGTTGCACCCTAATCGGAGGTTGAAGTTGAGTGTCCGGAAACATCGCATCGGAAGCGTGCTGCACTTGTCGCTGTAGGACGGCAGTAGGTGAGCTGGTAAGATCAGTTAAAACAGTTGGTACATTGGTACCGTTTGACAGATTGGTTTCGTAATGTAATCTTGTCATGTACCATTTATAAATGTGGACGTGTGCGCATTGGTATCAACTAAAACCATTGCAGTTACGTTCCCACAATTAATCTACATACACCAGAATTCAAGTGGTGTGGTTTTTATTCACGTGTTCTGGGACATCCTGTGCATATATATATATATATATATATAGAGAGAGAGAGAGAGAGAAAGAGAAATACATATTGAGAGTGAGAGAGAGAGAGACACATGCATCCACGTCATTGCCTCCCAAGATGAGGTCACATAGTAACACTGGGAGGACGGGAAGCGGTGTCAGCACGCGGCCGCGATAACGCTTATGATACTGACATCACTCCCGTCTCTAGAATAATGAATGTCTGGGACATTCATCATTTGAATTTTCTAGTAATCACCTCTCTCAGCGCGACTCGAGGTGCGAAAAAGCTTCTGGGTGGGCCAGGGCACTTCAGTTATATAATTCACGGTATACATCTGTTTTGGCAGTCTTGTATGACCATTAGTGCCGTATGTGTGTGTGTGAACATCGGATCTACGAGAAACGGCACAGTGACCAGCGAGTGCAGTAGAGATGGGCTGAGCAATCGCAACCAGTAAAAATTTCACATTTAAGCACAAATCGCTATCTCGAATAGTGAAATAAAATCGATAGTAACAGTGGAAGTGAGATGCCACAATCTGAACTAGTGGTATCATTCCGAAATACTGCTACCTGGGCTTACTTTTTAACGATGGTTTTACCGTTCATCACAGTTTCGTACAAGTCAAATTACCTACTTTTAAACTGTGATATTGCAAACAGAATTTTTGCTCTATCTTTAGAGTAAATAAGTAAATACTAACAGAATAATATTACTCTTGCCACAGGCAGCTAAAGGCACTTCTTACCGAAATGCTGAAACCCGGTGATCCAGGCATGTGCCTTGTCACTGATGCTACAACACCAGCGTCATATGGTAGCACTCTCCCTGTGGAAAGCAGCAGGTATATTTCACACTTATAAAAGAGTAGCTTTCATATTCACAGCCTGCTACCTAGAATTCACAGTTTCGCCTATCTCTAGAGTACACTGTTGCGACGATCGGGAGAACGGAGAATGAGACTGACCGGTTGGAATGCAGGAAAGTCGGACTTGATGAGTGAGTGGCGGACATTTGGAATGATGTTAGTGAATGACAGTAGACATTGCGATCGTGCATGGGTGATTAATGAGGGAAGGTTAAGTGACTGTAGGTAGTGTATAGAGAGTGATAAAATCTTAAATCGTAATTCAAACAACCATAAAATTATGCTCACTACTAGAAATAATAGGTGTTAATAGTGTTACGCTCTCGCTGCTTCGCATCCCACATGGGCGGGGGGAAGTGAAGGGAAGCAGTTATATGATAGCGACGGCAGCAAGTCAAAGGATTTCCCAGGTGTTAGTTCTTTTATTTTTTTTTATTAAGATCTCCATCCCTCACGAACTCATGTACGCCAATATGGCACTCATGTAACCTTAGTAAGGGTATGCATCTGTATTTTGAAAATAATAGCTGTATGTATTACTATAATATTGTTGACAAATATATTATTATATATATATATATATATATATATATATATATATATAATATATATATATATATATATATATATATATATATATATATAATTTGTCAACACTTCCATTACTCACGAACTTGGTGGATAAGCCCAAGGCGAATTGTAAGAGTGTACATGCTACACGTATATTTGTATATTTTACAGTGTTGCCAGATAATAAAGTGAAAATTGCAGACGTTTCACTCAAGCTTTGGAGTCCATCGATCGTTAAAAATCTGTTGCCGACAAAAGTTGTTTAAAAAATGGAATACTTGGTTGGCCAGTCTGTAGCACCATCTGCCTTGACTTTCAGTGGCTACAATTTCACTGGTTCATACCACTGATCGGGGATTTAGAGTGTCAATGTAGACTCGGAGATGATTCCTTGCATTCACACTTGCCGAACCGGTTACCTGCTTCTAGCCGTGCTGTTCTTCTACACGTTTGGGGTGGGTGTTTTTTAAACGGCCACCAGCTTGCACGAGCCCCCGGGAAATTATGTTGTCGCGACGTACAAATCTCGTGAATTATTTACAGCCGAGTGGATCCGGCCAACTGCGAGCCGTATCCGAGGCGTGTAAAGCCGGCTAACCAGTGTTGCCAGATGGGGAAAATGGAATTCTCGTACCATGCACCGGAAAATTCTGGTATTCTTCATAAATTATGGTACTCGAATAAAAAAGAACGGGACCGTCCCTATTATTTCGTTATTATAATTAGGTCACAGTAATTTTAAGTCCTAAATAACATGATCATAATTTTCAAACAGTAAAAAAAAATTATTTGTGGTTTTTTAGTTGTTGGATTTTATATCTGTACGACCTTTTTAAGGCTTATTTACTGGCATCTATTTTAAAAATTTTTAATACAAATTCATTTCGAAAATATCTATTCCGTGACTAAGAAAAATATACGTAAATAATTTTTAAAATATTTATGACTGTAAAGTCTTATTAAACATTATGAATGTATAAAAATTACATGTATAATATCATGTAAATTGAGCAGTTGTGATACTAAATTATTTTTAGTTAGCAAAATCATTTAAACAATACTTTTGATACATCAGCAAAAATTGGCTACATACAAAAAAATGGTATATATGCGTACCAGAATGAGAAGGATCTGGTACATGGTACCAAGAGATGAAATCTGGTTCAAATACTAGACGCCTGGTAACACTGCGACTAATGCCCGAATCACATAGCCCCGACGCCCACGACACGACAGCCAACAGCCAATGAAATACAAGATAGATCGTCGTAAGCCCGGCCGATTTTGTCGTACGACCAGCAATTTTGGATTAGAAATGATTTCTATTCTGCGTCGTGTCGTGCAGCACGACGGACAAAATGTACGACATTGCAAAATGAACTTGCATTGCAAGCTTTTCCTACAATGGTAAATGCGCAGCTTAAAAGGAAAAATAAATCGAAAAGTACTGTATCTAACTCTTAGAAATAATAGTTTTACCTTTGTATGCATTAGCGATACCAATTTGTCACCATTATGCATTGCAAATTTCCCTCTTGTTCACCGCCTTTGATCTAACGTTGCCTCTCAGCGCCTTCTAAATAGTTGGGTTAAATACCGAGAGCTTGGTGTCGGTCGTGCTGTAAATTCAGTCCTGTCGCGCTGTGTTGGTCGGGGCTATGTGATTCCGGCATAACTCTGAACCACACGGTTCTCACCGGGCTTTGTGTGCGCGTGTGTATGAAATCCTCCGCGGTATGCGACGTCGCATTTGCTTTCGCAGTCCCGCTGCTTCCTTAACCCGATCGTTCATGCGAGGCACGTGCAGAAATACCATCCTCGTGATGGCGAGAAGGCGCGCGCGCGAGTGTGTGTGTGTGTGTGTGTGTATGTGTGGTGTTTTTTTTTTCTACGAGTGAGTCCCATGGGCAGGAATGCGCGTCCATGGTGGTGCTAATTGAAAATAATGGGCTTTTACGTAAACACTCGTCCCTTCGTCCACAAGCACGGCGATGAGATGAATACATCACATATTTCCTGACAGCAGTAATAAATTATTCAGCGAGTGATTTATTAATAACGTTTCTATGATTTACTCCGCATTATGTGCTCATGTACATATTAACACATTCTATTTGAAAATGATAAACAAAAACCTATACGATAATTAAAAAAACACTTAACATATAGACCTTTCCAAATTAGTGTGTTGATAAAATTAATTAAAAATATTTTAGGTGAAGTGTCGAATATCTGGGGATTTGTACAGTAAGTGTATTTAAATTATTTGCGGTTGTACACAGTTAAAAACAGTGACTAACGAGGAACTTGTAGGAGAGATGATTCGTCGTTGAAAAATATATATATTTCACAGTCTCGCAAAAAATTTGCTGCCAATAACCTCAAACGTACGTACGTGCATTATTACTTGGTCACTATTCATGTCATTCCGACACTTGTTAACAACGGGTAAAGCTAATTATTTTTGGTTAAACTGAACTTTTACTTGTGCATATATATCTAATCTGTGAATGGTAGTATTTCATTTAAAACTAATATGGCTTATATTACAAACTGTGATCCAATACCAAATATTGGAGTAATGTTTTCCCTGAAATTCATTCGCAAAATTTCAGCAAATTTGGCAAACAATAAATATTTTGTAATAGAAGCTTTTTGGTACTATCAGATAATCGATCATCAAATTTAATATATAATTTACATTTGATAGATATTCTATTTTTAACATTATCTGCTATTAATCTAATATTATTTGTTGAAAATGGACATAATCTCGGACGAGGAACCATGGCACACATTTTCTTCAAGTTAATATATTATACTTTGTTCTTCTCCTAAAGCCTCCAATTTATTAAATACATACTGTATATTTAACAATAACTTTTTTTTATTATCTCGGACGAGAAACCATGTAACACATTATGTGTGCATTAAACTAAAATCATAGCTTGTAAAGGCGGTTCACGATAAAGCGAGCACTTTTGAAACCAACCTTAGAAAAATGTCACTACTCCTCCTACCTACATACATTTCAACGGGTGCACTGAGTGACGTGCGCCCAGTAGAGTTGGTAACGATGGAGGGAAAGTAGTTCCCAGACTTGACGTCGAATTAAAAGCGTTGCGTAATTATTTGTGATAAATTTAATTATTTCTTACGTTTTATGCTTTTTTTATGCATTTGCGTGTAAAAACTAGCAGATTTCCAATACATATACTTTTCTAATAATTTCACACCGTTTTACTTGGCCGACGCATGAATAAAGTGACGAGGCTCATGACAGTGATAATTTTACACAACGCGGAAGAATACACAACATGCATACAAGTAGATCTTAAGCGGGGCTTTCAAGAGTGCCCAGTTTACGGTGAAAAGCCTATACAAAACGTTTTAGAAAAATTTTCGTATCAAAATAGAGCATCAGTTAATGATATGTATGCTAACCCGAGAGATTTGAATGAATCACAATACTTCTTTGAAAGCAATAGTTACGTATTTATCACTGCATACATCTCGGTGATACTGAAAATAATACATTTAAAAAAATCCATTCTAAACTAAAAATTTTTATGAGCGCTTTTAAGAATATAATATTCTATTTTAATCAATAAGGGTGTTGTGACTACTCTCTCCTTAGTAATTACCACATATTAAGTGTGACTTCAAAATCGTAAGACACAGACATATAAAATATAATTGTGGTGCTGTTTAACACTTCGTGAAATTAATATATATGTGAAATGATAAAGCGTTCAGATTTTCAGATAATTATATGAAAGAAATCAACTTCAATTAATTGATAGGAACTTTGCTGACTATATTAACTCTATGCAATCTTGCAGGGATAGTGGGCTATATTAATGTTAAGGATTCACCAATTTATACTTCAAATGAATGCTTTCCTTTTTTTATGATACTTATTTGAAAATGATAAGTTGAGGAAATACGCTACGGCCTGAGACTCCTTTTCGTTAGTCAAATGATAAGCCGTGAATGGAAATAAAGCATACATTTCTTTCTTACTTTGATTATTATTGACAACTTATCTATTGTATGGAAACCTCGCCTGTAGCTACTTGGACAGGGAACCTATCACCAACTGGCTAGCCTGCAGTCACTTCCTTCCAGGGGAGTGTACTTTTTTCAGTCCATATTACTATCATTTAAAAACGAAGTTGTTTCTCTCGGTCATATTTTCAAGTATTACTACTTAATTTTTTTTATTACATTATTAACTATTAACTATTGTAAAAACCGTCAACAATTATTATTAGAAACTATACATTGTATTAACTATTGCTGTATGGAATAGTTTCGTAAGTTAAGCAATTATTGTCTACAAAATACACCCCGTCGAAATTAATTAATTAATTCAAATTGAAATCTTGAATTCATATTTCGGGAGTTCGTGCATGAGTGACCTTTCATTAGCCAACGCCATTTCATAAAACATAGAGCTATAGTTCCAAATATGCTGACAGCGTTACTCTAGGATGTATTCCGATTGGAGCAACCGTTACAACAGAGCATTTTCTGGAAATATTTTTCGAAAGATTATTTTTAACGTACTAAATCAATCATAAGGAACTTACACTGTTGTGCTGCATTTGTTTAAATGAGGCTAGAGCTAATCCCTAGCAGTATATTCCTTTTTTTTTTTAACTGTTTTACTACATGCAAAATCTCACCCCATCTGCTCAGATAATATACCTGATGTCGAATGTCACACACTAAATCAGAATCTGTGGGAATTTCACTGTTATACACTGAGAAAATAAATATGGTTGTAGGAACCATCTAAACTGTTAAAATACGGACAGCCATCTGATGGATTGTAAGTACTGTCTACACATTGTTAACATAGATAGTTTTACCAACAGGACTGTTTGCTCTGTTCCAGTCTCCCAATGTATTTTCTACTGTACCTGCATATGGTTGCTGCAGGTGAGTACTGTGTTCCTATTACAAAACAGACAGTACCTCCAACAAAACAACTTCAACAACATGTGGATGTTTCCCACAACAATCAGAATTGTAATAACATAATGCAACATTCTGTTGCTGCTATCCTCAAACCCGATTCTGCACCAACAAACAGTAGATTCTGTTGGGTTTTTATCATTCTGATTGTTGTGGGGACAATCAAAACATTGTTAAAGTTGTTCTGTTGGAGGCACTGTCTAAGGAACACAGTGATCTGCTGTAGCAACCATACGTACAGTAACAAATACAATGACAGAAAGGTGTACAACAAACAATTATGTTGGTATTATTATTTACATCAACAATATTTAGATGGTAAAGGCTGTTCACGTTAAAGTGAGCACTTTTTAAATAACAACCTTAGAAAGAAGTTACTGTTCCTACATGCATATATTTTAACGGGCGCAATGAATGACATAGGCCCAGTAAAGTTGGTAACGATGGATGGAAAATGGTTTCATATCTTAAAGTCAAATAAAACGTGCAAGGGAACCATTAGAGATAACTTAAATTATTCCTTTAGTTTTCTGTTTTTTTGTTAATACATCTAAGTATAAAAATTACCAGATTTGTAAAATATTTTCTTTCCCAATAATTCCTGTTTCACATGACCGACGCATGAATAAAGTGATGGGGGCCATGGTAATGTTAATTTTACATAAGGCGGGAAAATACACAACATGCATACAAGTAGATCTTAAGCAGGCTTTCAAAAGTGCTCATTTTACCGTGAATAGCCTATAACTACACTCTAAATCGGAATAAGTTATTTTTTACTGATTGTCAGTTGAAACTGCTCCATCCGGAATATGTAGAAAAAATATCACTAATTCATCAGTTAAAATAAATCTACTAATTCAAGCAGTAGAAAACTACTTATTTGTAGTTGTTATTAATAAATAAGCACAGAGAATTCCTGTGCGGTGTAAGTTAGGTGTGATTTATTTTGTCGTAGAACACAAGTTTTGTCTACACAAAAACGTTTTTGGAGGTGGTTGGACTCGAACCTCCGCCCACAAAGCAAAGCCTGCTGAAGCTTACATGATCAGCCATGTCCACTGCCCTACTTTACAACTGCCAAATGCCTGCTCGTATTATGGATACTGAAGCACAAAATGTAATGTCAAATATTGCTGTAAGTTTCATGATGTGGAAGTATTTCTTGTTGTCGAAATATACAGATTTTCTGCGCAAGTACTTATCTTTGTAAAGTTCGAAAGTCATTCTATCTTTAATTTAGTTAGGATTCTGTGCTTTGAAAAGATAAATATAGTGGTTTCAATGCACGAGGTTATCGATGTCCACTAGTATACGCCATTTTACAATGCAACGAGACGCTATAGAATTAAACTGTTATTTCTAGTGACGTATAGTTTTACTGACTCGGTAGTGCGGTGATTCAATAAGAAATATGGATTTACTCCAACAAAAATTTTGTGGTCTCTGCAAGTTAACAGATTAAATAATGAGGAAACGACAAATTTTATCAAATATTGCATTGTTTCTAACGTTCCACTGTCTAATTAGCACACTGTATAATTAGCACAGTTATTACAGGCCAATCTGTCCCTTCAAGAAAACAATTTCATTCTGTAAAAACGTTGCATTGTGAAATAGCAGATACATAGAAAACACCGACAACACCGTTAAAACCAATATATTTCTCTTTTAAATTACACAATCTGAACCAAACTTAACTTAGAATGACTTTCAAGCCTTACAAAGACATGTGCCTACGTACGCGCAATATGTGTATATTTCCACCACATGAAATACTTTCACATTACGAAACTTACAGCCGTTCGCCATTGTAAGTTCATGTTACTACGCAAATGCGGGACCGCCTTTCACAGTGGCAAAATAGCAGAGTTAGTAGGACGTCAGCCAAAAGAAACAAGAAAAGGTGTTGCGTTTTGAGGTGGCGGTTCGATTCCAACCACTTCTAAAATTTCCCTGTACATGGAATAGTTTCGTTTTGCAACAAAATAATTGTAAAGCTAATTTATTTCAAACCGTAATGCACGGTTTTTAATCCGTGTACTTTTTATTAATCGACTTTAAATAACTGATTTTTCTACTGTTTGCATTAGTGGATATCATTCAACTGAAGAGATTAAGAGTTACTTTTTATACTTATGGAGCAGCTTCAACTGGCAATCAGTTAAAAATAACTGATTCCGATTTAGTGTGTACAACCCGTCAGATAGCTTTCTCTGCTTTATCTGTTTAAATAGTTCCAATAAATACATTTTTTTCTCAGTGTACCTGATTTAATGCTTTTATTGCAGCTTCATTGTATATCTGAGACCAAACGGTTAGCCATGATAAAATTAATCACCCGTATAATTTCTTCTTAGTTTTCACCTTTCTACGCTACTCCGGTGTCGCGATCCGCAATCTTCGGCACAGTGTATTCTCGCTAGGAAACAAAGATTAGGTGTTTCCTTGTAGGCTCCTTATTGATGCAGGCACACAGGTAGTTAACTCAAAAGTAGGCCTCTACGTGCTTCAGGTCCAGCTTGTCCCAAAACGAATTCGCGAAATTTTCGCATATCTACGTGTAACGCAGCTAATTTAGTTGCGCTGCTTTCTACAATGCTCTGGTTTAATAAATAAAAAAAAAAAAAAAAAACACATGGTCAAATGAAAATTTTTTCTAAGATCATCTATCTCGAGGTCTTTGTTTCTTTTCTAATCCCTCCCTCGCTGGCCATATATTACATACAATAAAATACACTGAAATAACTTTTCGTGTGTAATTTGCATGTGGTATGCGAACTAAGAAGTGATATTCTGCAGGTACTTTCTAAATGAATTCACAACTAACCAGGTTATGATATAATCAAGTATTTTCCCTCCTGATTGTATATTTTGTACTCCTTCTTACACTTGTATTTATGAAATGTTCTTATTCGTGAATTTTCTGTGATACGACAATAAAAACATTTACATAAATAATATAATGTGCAACTAACAGAGTGCGTTAAATTATTCCAAGACCTACGTTCATTTCATCTATGTACGTTATGATTGTTTAAAGAAAACTTCATGAGCAACACAGACTGAATATTTGATTTTGTTGACATTTCACGATGTGTTACTTCATATTTTATACCTATTGACTTACAATTATTTTCTAGGTTTTTTAATATTTAGAATAGTTGAATTGAAAATATAGCTTAAATTACTGGCTCTTGAGTATAAACTTGTTCCTATATGGCTACGCTTATAAAACATGAGCTTCATGTTTGAAGACAACATTATGTTGTTGTTACATTTGCTGCAATAGCGAGGATACAAATTTACTACGAAAGTTTCACTGGGTAAGGAGTGAAAATCCTCTACTTCACGAAGCAACGGACTACTTTTTTTTTTTTTGTGCACCAGTGTTTTTTCCCGAGATAAACGGCAATATGTACGTAACAAATGAGTTTTTGGGGGCGATCACTAAAGCAAGCACAGTGAAAATGAAATACGAAATTATTTGGCGGACGAAAACAGGCGCAAATCACGATTTTATTTTCCACGGTATGATAAGACCACAAAATTCAAGCCGCATGAACCCAAATCATACACAATTATATCCATTGTGAAAAGCAACACAGTGGTGATTTCGATAACAAAGTTTGCTCTTTGAAGCATATATATATTTTTTTTTAGCAGTTCTTCATCTGTTAGCAAAATACTCTAAAACCAACTGGCTAAATATATCATTCAAAAAGTAATTAATGTCATGTGTTCAGTCTTTGAACCACAGATATTTATTTACAACTGAATAATTTTACGCTATTCAGCAATATTTCAATTCTTATAGTTGGGGCATACTGTTGGTCTCGCTCTGTATAAAATTTTAAATTTCCAGAACCGCTTCAATTTATCGTTTCAGATGACGTAAATAAGCTTAAGAAGACAGGTTAGTTGGTTTCAAAACCAACCAATATTGTAGAATTTTTGTAAGAATTTTAATTACGGATATCAGATTTTTGCGAAAAGATTTCAGCACTAATTTGTAATTCAAAACACTTCAACCAACTTCCATTATTCCGACTGAATGACTAACGTGTTACGCGGCTTACGGGTCCGTCCGTGAATCGCAGATGTTCGTAAAAGTAGTAATTTAATTGTTAATGGCCAGTAAAGAAAGAAATGTCTTCTCACAAAGATACCTAGCCAACAAGAAATGGAAAACTGCTAGGAGGCCCGCAGGGTGTTGAAATATAGCGTGCGCCAAACTCTTTTCGCTCACAGTACACAAACTTTTGATACACTAATTGTTAGAAACCTCAACAGTTCGCGAGTTCTAATGACCTGCAAGATAGACTCTACAGTATTATGTACTCATATGCCCATATCAACTGCACATTGGTTGTCTGCTGTCACAGTGGAAGTCGACGATTTGGCTATCGTTCTTCAGGAGGTGTTAAACACCGTGTGGACCAATGCCTAAACTTATATAAACGCGTGTATTTTGAATTCTAGCTTGTCGCAAAACGAATCCGCCGATTCTTCAGATCTCTACTAGTTGTATGATTTTACAGCATTTCAAGTTTATTTTTCCACAATTACTATACTGAATTTTCAGTTTTTAAACTTAGTACAAGCAGTAAAATGCAATACTTGAAACTAAAACAAACTGTATTAAGCCGGGATATATGTATAAAGAAGAAGAACGAAACACAGTATAAAATAATTCCAAATTAATACAAACTTTATAAAAATTTAACATTAGACAATTCCAAAACAATAAACAAAATTTTAGTAAAGAAAATCCAACCCAGAGAATAGGTTCTTGTTCGTGTTATTGCAGATTCAACTGTTCAAAACAACTATTTTCGTGCCTTAGTAAGTTATAATTCATGCGGGTTTAAAATTTCCCGAATATTTTAAAAATTGCTACTAACTGGAATATTTACACTACATTTTACCACAAACTATTGACCTAATGTACGTCACAAAACGTATTAAAAACATTGCTATAACTTACATAAGTCTCTGTCATACCCATAGTCTCAAAACCTAATCACTATCTGGCCATTGTTAAAATATCGTAATATCTTAATGCACATTATATTTTGTACTGTCACAACGGAACTGCTACAGCGATTATTTAGTGGCAACTGCACGCGATCGTTGCATAGCTGCTGCCCTGTTTCACTTGATACTTCGTGCCTTACCTTCTGTTCCTTCTACCTAGACGAGATCGTTGCATAGCTGCTGCCCTGTTTCACTTGATACTTCGTGCCTTACCTGCTGTTCTTTCTACCTAGACGAGATCGTTGCATAGCTGCTGCCCTGTTTCACTTGATACTTCGTGCCTTACCTGCTGTTCTTTCTACCTAGACGAGATCGTTGCATAGCTGCTGCCCTGTTTCACTTGATACTTCGTGCCTTACCTGCTGTTCTCTCTACCTAGACGAGATCGTTGCATAGCTGCTGCCCTGTTTCACTTGATACTTCGTGCCTTACCTGCTGTTCCTTCTACCTAGACGAGATCGTTGCATAGCTGCTGCCCTGTTTCACTTGATACTTCGTGCCTTACCTGCTGTTCCTTCTACCTAGACGAGATCGTTGCATAGCTGCTGCCCTGTTTCACTTGATACTTCGTGCCTTACCTGCTGTTCCTTCTACCTAGACGAGATCGTTGCATAGCTGCTGCCCTGTTTCACTTGATACTTCGTGCCTTACCTGCTGTTCTTTCTACCTAGACGAGATCGTTGATTTTCGAACTGACGTGTTAGAAGGACGTTGGAAATACAAATGAGTTTGAGAAAATGAGGTGTTGCGCCAGTTTCAAGTGGCTAATTGTAGAAAGCACTGAAAGTCAATCCCCAAAATACAAAAAGAGTAGAAAATTTAAAACAAAATTCGTTACGTGTACGAACTTTACCTTGACGAAAATGGGTTATCGATATTGCTCCATCAGGTTAGCTAATACCTGAGTTCATAGGTTTCCATCGTTCTGATGTCCATTGCTGAATATTGTTGTATTGTCAATATAAGTACGACGTGTTCACACTTTGTATCTCAAAATAACAACTCGATTCAAGACCTGACAGTGCAAAACAGTGAAAATACTCCAAAGACTATCGATTCTCCACATGTAGGACACTGTGATTGGAAGTGGTAACTAGGAAGACAGCAGCGTATAGGCTGTTCACGGTAAAATGAACACTTTTGAAAGCCCTGCTTGAGATCTACTTGTATGCACGTTGTGTATCCTTCCACCTTATATAAAATTAAGGTTGTCTTGGATCTCCTCACTTTATTCATGCGTCGGTCAAGTGAGACTGTAAAATAGCTATAAAAGATGAAAGAAATAGTTTAAGTTATCACAAATGGTTACCTGGCACTTTTCATTCGACGTTAAGATATGGAACTACTTTCCCCTCCATCGTTACCAACTTGACTAGGCGCATGTCACTCAGGGCGCCCGTTAAAATATATGCAGGCAAGGGCAGTGACTTTTTTCCAGGGGTTGATTTCAAAAGGGCTCACTGTATCGTGAACAGCCTCTAACAACCATGCGTAACTGGGAAGTACAGCCAGACGCTTTCAAATAAACAGCCTCGTTGACAAGCAGTATGGTGGAATGCCGTTCTGCTATAAACGCCTGGACATACTTGCCAGACGGCAGACCAGCTGACGGAAAGAAAGAGTGAATTACCGTGGGGAAAGTTGACAAATTAATAGCTTCCTACGTACTATGTACACATTCGATGTTTCCTTCCTTTATTTGCTGCCTTCCGTGTACGAAGATGTTTGGGTTATCGAGAGTTCTGGTTCTCTGATAGTGAACGTTCGTGATTCGTGTGCGAAGAGCTAAGCGGCATACTACGCAAGCATAAAGGGCGTAACACGTTACACAGTGGAAGATACTATGTCGCTTAAGATTGTTACGATATTTAGTTGCGTCTATGGATGGGTAGGGACCTGAAATATTCAAGGATTTATTTCTGGCCAAGGTAGTATTAAAAAAACTCTTACATTTATAATACTTTTGAAATTGACCCGCAAGTTATTTCATTAATCCGGGGGGAAACATCAGAAAACATTGAAAATGCAACAAAATACAATTCCAGTTATCACTTGCTGTGATAGAAATTCAACCAATTAGCTGTCGATATCTCCATGATTCTACAGAAGACAGTGAAACGTAGCCTACAGGTCACTTATCTGGCTAACGTTTCAAATCTATATAAATGATGGGTAATATTTCCCATCATGCAAAAGCCAATTGAATTTCATGCTTGTTTCCAGAATATCACGCAGTCAATATACTATTAAGCGTGCTTTTATAGGTTGGTCATGGTTCATTGGGCTTTTTGAAAGCCCTACTTTGGATCTACTTTTCTCCTCTTTTGTATCCTTTCGCCTTGCATAAAATTTACTTTGCCATAAGACTGCTCGTTTAATTCAGGCGTCATCCAATTCACACGGTGGTATTTTCAGGAACGAGAATGTGTTTATAATTTGCAGGTATATGTTCTTATGCATGCGTATAAAACAAAAAAAAAACTCTGACATTAGTAGCTATAAACATAAATATTACACTTTCAATACAGCTTAAAATCGTTTAACTTAATTAGTAGCATTTTTGCCGGAGTGAACTATAGCATTATATGCAATTACGGGGTGTGATATCTTTCACAGGTTGATTTCAAAAGTGTTCACATTACTAAGAACGGCCTTTATCTGAGAAAAACACAAAGCCATCTATAGTACACTCACATTACTTTCAAACTTTCAGGAGCCCTGTAAAAGATCTACTTCCAGGATATTCCTCCGCCTCATACAGACAAGCCTTAAAGAGTCTAGACAATTACACGAAAGGGACAGCGCACTGCATTCTTGCGCACTCAGTGTAGTAACATTTTACACAAGAACTATTTCTTACCAGATATCACCAACACACCTATTTCCGCACTATTTTATTTATGTTAATTATAAGTGAAATATTATAATTTATAAATGAAACTATAATAAATGTTTACTTTAACGAAAAATTAAGTACTTTCATGTCAATTATTGATACAAGGCGCCTGAGGGGCGTATCTGAGTTCGTGAGGAATGGAGGTCTTAATAAAAATAAAAGAACTAAATTCGATTTCCGATTTATTCACAAAGCCATTATTTACAGCCTTAATCAATTGATCACAACTGATTATTTTTATATTTCACAATGAGCTCAATATTTAATGTATATTTTTAGTACACTAACGCCCTTCTTAATGTCTCTGTTTGGTTGTAGTCAATTAACACATACTCCTCATTAACACGCTGCAGAGTGTCTGTTGCTCTCATTTGAAGTGTATTTCAATCAAACAACCAGTCCAATAGTCCAGACTGTCAGCCACACCCTTCACTGCTTGATACTCGCAATCGCAGAATTCCCTTCAGCTCGTCACTTCCTTCACCACTCGTCGTCTATCGCTGAAACTCAGCCATTCATCCATTCAACAACAGCAACTCGGAGGCTCGTCGCAATATTTATACTCTGCTTGCCTTGGCCTGGAAAGTTCGACGCGCCTCGAGTCACGCTTGGAAAAACTAGGGCAGCAAACCACTAGGAAATGCTTCAGATAAATGCAGAAACTCAACACAGTCAGGCGCCGCAAAAGGAATTATCATTTCGGCTCGCTTTTTGTAACAATTACGCGGTTCGCTCGCCTGTCATTCAAAACATTCCGATGACCTGCCGCTATCATATAACTGCTATCCTTCACTTTCACTCGCTAGCAGTATAATACAATTGGGGTACATGATATATCCAGGAAACAACCAAGCACATCATACATGGCATGGCTTTTCGATGGTTTGGTTAAAATAGTGGAGAAACCATGATTAGATGATAGATTTCGTGACGTCACCTATTCTATATATATATCTTATGCCGTATATAGGTGACTGAATTACAGGTAGTCAAAAGTGGAAATAAACATTTAACATATTCAAAGTTTTAACACAACTTTTTCACACTTCGTTCTGGGCGAGTTTTGGTGGATTTTGCAACACACATTGAAGTGCCCCACAAATGACAAAGTGGTTTGTTACACCACGACACCATTGAGTCTCCTGCTAGGCGATTCTATTGTACTGCAAGAATTCACTCGAGGTACTCCCATCTTCATTCCGTTTTTGCTCCATCCGACTTCCACACATTTTCCTACATTGACCTTCGCAGCCAGTCACAGCCTTCTCTTATCTCATGTGTGTTGACTAGAGACAGGTGTTTTTCTCAAAAAGATTTCAAGACCAGTTAGGGGCCATGGTGAGTGCTGGGTTCCTTATCACCGGATGTACTTCTGGGCCCCACCAAGGCACCACTTCCGGGCGATAATACAACATCCAGTTACAACCAAGTACAATACACTATCGCAAATGAAAATAATATCCCGTTACATGCAACACACACAAGTGAAAACACGTTGGCAAACATAGGATGAAATCTGGGAAAAGGTATAATCAAACCTTTTAACTATCGTTTAAAGTAATATAATATGCAAAAACGAATTAAACTATTAATACAATACAGATACATACCTCAGAACAAGGTAAGATGACAACGAAATCGAAAACACAAAAGTCCAGGATCAGCCTGTACCTACTACTTAAACCTACTCGCTCGGCATTTAACATGCGAATGCTAACTCCGCGCCAACGCTCCGTAGATCTTACGCTGCCGCTCCATGCTGGGTTCCTTATCACCGGATGTACTTCCGGGGCCCCACCAAAGTGCCACTTCCGGGCGATATTACAACATCGGGTTACAACCAAGTGCTTTACAGTATCGCAACTGATAACAACATTCTGTTACATGCAACACACACAAATACAAACATGTTGGGTAACATGAACTTGTGATACACAAATTTAACAAACATAATTACTCCACTAATTTTTAATTCAAAACACTTCAACCCACCTCCATGATTTCGACTGTATGACTTACGAGTTACACGGCTTATGGGCCCGTCCGTGAATCAGAGATGTTCGTAAAAGTAGTAATTTAATTGTGAATGACCAGTCAAGAAAGAAATATCTTCTCACAAAGACACCCAGCCAATAAGAAATAGAGAACTGCTAGGAGGCCCGCAGGGTGTTGAAATATAGCATACGCCAAACTCTTTTCGCTCACGGCACAAAACCTTTCCATATACTTAAATGATTTTATAACATTCCAAGTTTATTGTTCTACAATTACGATACTTTATGTCATGTTTTTGAACTCAGTAGAAGCAGAAAAATATAATACTTGAAATTAAAACAAACTTTATTAAGCTGCGATAGCTGCACAAAAAGAAGAACGAAACACAGTATAAAAATTTTTCCGTTTCCAGCAAAGAAAAAAATGAAGGCCTCTTGACAGCAATTTGTAAAGTTTAGCCTCAGCTGTAGATTCATTATCTGTTGGCCCAGTGCGTGGCCAGTTTAAACCCTTAAAAAGTTTGCACTAATTACTCCTTGTGTCACTTCGGTTTTTTTTAAATTTACTCTGAATCGCCAAGGGCATGTCTAATGAACTGAGAATCAAATGCAAAAGTAGCGGAAGCCTACACGTGTTTGAAGTCTCGATAGTCCTCAAATAAATTCTGTGTAATTTCTGTTTCATAAATGTAATGGGAAAAGGTTGGCAGGGTCTATTTTAAAGAGGAAACATTTTTTTTATTTGAGTGATCTAGGGATTCCAGGCTTGACTGCGAAATTTTGAAACACCGCACAGATCGTCGCCCAATGGTTCTTGGCTCCCAGCCAGACTAGCACAAAGTTCCGCTGACAATAAAGCGGGCAGTCATATGAACCCTGTGATCCATTAAAAAGGTCTAGGTCTAGTGTTGTTAGCGCTGGGAGGTTAATGGGGCTCGTGGGCACCCAGTCCCCCCCCCCCCCAAGCGCTGCAAGGAGAAATTCAGTCTCTAGTCGAGTGCTCTTAACTTTCTCTATCGTGTCATTAATAACAGTGATGTCCGGAATCATGAAGGATGGAAAAATTCACCAATTCATTCGAGAACAACGTAAGATCAAACACATGTACAGTACATTTGAGTTACTTCAAAAATGGATCACAGTTTGTTAGACATGGCCACAGTTTATAGGTTTTTCACGGTAAAGAGAGCTGTTTAGAAAGCCCTGCTTAAGATCTACTTGTGTGCACATTGTGTATTCCTTTGCCTTATGTAAAATAACCATTTCCATGGGCCTCGTCACTTTATTCATGTGTCGGTCAAGTAAAAATTTGAAACAATTAGAAAAGTAAATATTTAAAAAATTTCTCATTTTACACTTAAATGCATATTAACGCTTTTTATTATAAGTTAAGACGTGCAAATACTTTCTTTATATCGTTACGAACTTTACTTGGTGTATGTCAATCAGTACTCTAGTGAAACTACACGCAGGCAGGGAAAGTGGCATTTTCCAAAGGTTCATTTCCAAACTACTCAGTTAATGTTGAATAGCCTATATATGAGAACAAGTCCACACAACTTCTGAATGTAGGACTATCTCATTTACAAAATTGATATTAAACTCCAAAACAGAATATGATCTCTACGGCAATTCTACGGCGTTCTGTCAATACTCTACTTATCAGTTGTTTTTTTTTTTTTTGGACCTAGTTGCACAATAGTGACTGTATTGTACACGAATGTAATACTCGGCCTGTACCGCGCACTGCAAGGATCATGGTCTAATAATATACCCAGGATGTAACTGGTTTGCAAACCATGCTGTTGCTCTGGTTCATAACTGGTTCGCATCACTGTCGCCGAACGCAAAGTCTACAGATCATAGTTTTCGATAGTGAAATAAGTACTACGCGAGTTCAAGTACAGCAAAAGAAAAGAAAAATCTGTAACATCTTAAACTAAAAATTTAACTGGGTCCAGAAAAGGTTAAGAATACTTACGCAATACGGGTCGTGTCTGTTCAAGCTACATATACAATATTGGGGATCTACTACATAAATCACACATTACACTTTAAAAATGTCATGAAAAGTTAAACATAAAGTTTATGTCACTTAATGGGAATTCCTAGAAAACATTTATAATCGCCTCAAGGTTAAATCTGGTTATAAGGACGTATTGAGACATGCCCTCCTTGGGCTGCCGTTATGTGTTCTCGGGTATAATCATTCGTGGTTTTTCACACACATTTTGAATCAAACCTTTGAAAAATCCCCCATGTATGACGTGTTTACTTATTTCCTATATATACCATGTATCACAGGCATTTTATACTTCTGTTAACATTAGAAGTAGTAGGGAAATTGGCATTGAGGCATGAGGGAATCGAGGATATGATTAGGATTCGGGGGAGCCGCCATCTTGTTACGTCCCCCGTCCACTATCTTGTTTCCCTTTTGCCCTTAAAATTTTCCTTTTTCACTCAAAATCGATCAAAAAACCCTCAAAATTCCCCGTTTTTTTCTAAAAATTTCTCATTTTTCCCGGACCAGGCAAGAGGGATCAGTGACCCCACGGTCAGGGTCTCAGGGCCTATAAACCTTTGACCTCTGTAAAAAAAAATATAAACTATTAAAAAAAAAGCCGAAAAATTCACAAAAAATCCCAAAAAATGTATCATTAAAAATTATTGAACATTAATTATTAACATTTATTTTAAAATAATTAAAAGAGACTTAAATTTACCAGAGGTCATCCTTAGCCCATATTAATCATGCCATCTTGGTAGGCAGCCACCACCTTGGTAGGCGACCACCATCTTGGTACACACCACCCATCAGCCATATTGGAAGTCAATGGCCATTACCTTGAATGACCTTGAGAACCAAAACTCGAGAAAAATGCATAAAGTCAGTAAGCATAATGCATTACAGACTACCACCACCATGTTAGATGCAGACTAACTCGACCTTGATCCCATGACCTTGAATAACCTTTAAAATAAAAAAGACTAGAGAAAAGTACATAAAGGTGAACAGGAATAATACATTACAGACTACCGCCATCTTATTACATGCAGACTAATTAGACACTAACACAATGACCTTGAAAATAAAAAACTTCAGAAAAAATACGTAAAAGATAACAAGCGTAATACGTTACAGACTGCAACAAGGATACCACCATATTAGATGCAGACTAACTCGACCTTGACCCCATGACCTTTAAAACCAAAACTTGAGAAAAAAAATTAGTAAAAGTCAGCAATCATAATACATTACAGACTACCACCATATTGGATGCAGACTACCTTTACCTTGGTCCCATGACCTTGAAAACTAAAACTCGAGAAAAAGTACATAAAAGTCACATATTATGTCACAGGCCACTACCACCATATTAGATGCAGATGACCTTGTCTATATATAAAGTATGTATATATATATGGAAATTTAAAATATTTTAATTTTATATTTTAGATCTATACATATGCACTTGCTTGTTTTCATCTGGGGCGAACGAGTATTTGGGTTTTCTCAGAGTGCTCCCATTTTTACATGTAAATTTTATGGGCACAGGCTAGACGCTTTACTTCTAAAAGAACCGCATTTAAATACAAAAAAAAAATCGATTTGGAAGCGCTGTCTCGCTATACCACAAAGATGAATTGTGGAAACGAAGGTCAGTCTTTGACCTCAACTAACATGGAACTGCGACCTGTACAACCGCTAACTGGTTGTCTCCAGTGTCGATTCTGCAATGGAGTATTCAATTATGGCCAAGATGCTCGACAACATGAGAGAACGGCCTGTACGAAGGTACCTTTTTCCCCGCGATGAAGCATTACGACAATGACCACGTGCAGCTTTTGCAAGATGGCACACTGCAGGAAGATAGTCAGATATTCGAGGGTTCGTCTACTGGGAGCCGGCAAGTGATGTCATCAATTCCTTATCCTACGTCAATGGGTGACCTTCCCGTATACGATAACGGCGCCACAGTTAATGCTAAAGTCGGAATGAGTGCAGTGCAGTCAGTTTGTGTGTAACGTATACTTGCAAGATGTTGGCGTGAAGTTGACGAACTTAAAAAAAAAAAAAAACTATTATTAGCTCTAAACACTGATGAACATACAACTCCTGCTACACAGAAAAGTAAACTTGAAATTAAGGATGCAGCAGGAAGTGAAGACGATCATGAAGATAGCATTGATGATGACTATGATGACAGTGATAGTGTTGAAGACGATGATTATTCCCTCGGCGGTCCTGCACAATACCCCAACGAGTTTCCTTCGACAAGTGACGTGAAGAAGGCAGAAGACATCGGGTATGCTGACGATATGTTTACCGATGATCCCAACAAACTTGTAGACAGACTTAAATATTTGCACGATATAGGTAACAACGTGGGAATTACTCGGCCATGAAAGAGGTGTTTTCGGTCATAAGAGCACTTAAGGATCGGGGATATATCAGGTGATGTGATGAACGGCTTTCTTCTGAAAATGTAATTACAAAATAATAATAAATTCCCCCCCCCCCCCCAACCCATTTTTTGTGTGTTGTGTCCTTTCATCCCTCACGACTTTAAAGTGGTGCTATGAGCACTCACTTGTAAACGTCAAGAAGTGTAAATAGAATGATAAAGACTTTAGTATCAAAATGTACCGATAGTTGATTACATACACAAACATCAAGTCTGCCGACATGTATAAATATTGGAGACAGTAGGTGAATCATTTTTTTCTTATATGTATTGATAGAGGCAGCTGACAATCCCATTTATTTCTAGATACTGAGAAGGATTAAGGAGGATTGAGGATTACTGAGGAGGATTGAGGAGGATTGCTGAGGATTGAGGAGGATTGGTGAGGAGAATTGGAGAGGATTGTTGAGAAAGGTTGGAGAGGATTGGTGAGGAGGATTGAGGAGGATTGGTGGCGAATTGGTAGCGGATTGGTGGTGGATTGGTGGAGGATTGATGGCGGATTGGTGGCGAATTGGTGGCGGATTGGTGGCGGATTGGTGGAGGATTGGTGGTGGATTGATGGCGAATGGGTGGCGGATTGATGTTTAAGAGGAGCACGAATGATTATCGTCCTAGCTGCCCTCGTACATTCCAAGTCTCCAGGGACTGATAGTATATACATTTAAATTTAACACTAATTGAGCCTTTAAAAATGCTGATCCATACCATGATAATAACATACTCGTGCATTTGGTCGCTATTAGTATGATGGGTCTGGTTTACTCACATGAACATACATTGTCAAGGTCACCTACATTTAATATGGTGGTATTGCTCTGTAACGTAATATGTTCACTGACTTTTATGTACTTTTTCCCGAGTTTTGGTTTTCAAGGCCATTAAAGGTCATGGGGCCAGGGTAAAGGTTGTCTGCATACAATATGACGTTGGTAGTATGTAATGTATTATGCTTGCTGACTTGTATATATTTTTCTCACGTTTTATATTTTCAAGGTCATTCAAGGTCATGGGGTCAAGGTAATGGCCATTGACTTCCAATATGGCTGAAGGGTGATGTATACCACGATGGTGGTTGCCTACCAATATGGTGGCCGCCTACCAAGATGGCGCAATGAGCATGGGCTAGGGGGGACCTCTGGTAAATTTAAGTATTTTAAAATACTTTTTAAATGAATTCTAATAATTATTGTTTAATAAATTTTTAATAATTTGTAATAATACGTTTTTTGGTATTTTTGTAAATTTGTTTGGAATATTTTGGATTTTTTTGGTCAAAGGTCAAAGGTCATAGGTCCTGTTCTCCTGACACGTGATTCGCTGGTCCCTGACCCTGGCGTCACTAAACCCTCTTGCCTGGTGCGGGGGAAAAGCGGTAAATTTTTAAGGAAAAAGGGAAAATTTTTGTGGTCTTTTGGTCGATATTGAAGGAAAAATGGAAAATTTTAAGGGGAAAAGGGGGAAAAGATGGCGTACGGATGACATAACAAGATGGCGGCTCTCCCGAATCATAATCCTATCGCCGATCCCCTTATGCCTCAATGCCCATCTCCCTGCTACTGTTAGAGAAGCTTTTTATTCTTTAAATTAAAGTTTTAGAAATATTTTATTAATAAATTATATTATTTAATTTATAGTAAATGTTAATAAAACCACTGAGAGAACATGTGTGTTGGTAGCGCCTAGTAAGAAATAAATCTCATGCAAAACATTATTACAATTGAGTGCGCATGAATCCGGTGCGCTGTCCTTTGGTGTAATTTCCTAAGACTTAGTTAAGCTTACCTTGCACGAGGTGGAGAAATACCCTGGGAGGAGAAATTTAGCAGGGCTTTAGAAAAGTGTGAAGAAACCGTGATTGGATATAGCTGAATTTCTTGCAAATTATATCTGTAACAGTAGCATATTACTACACTCGTTGAAAGCCAATGTATTAAACTGCAGATATCACTTTGTACATTTTTCTCCCCTTGTCAATGCGCAGGTGAGAGTTAAAAATGCGGTTTTTAGGCTTTTTTTTCTGATAAAATATATTTAGCTGTACACTGTAAAAATTGTTTTGTACTTTTACAAGAAAAATTCTTGGAAACACAATCGCCAAGGAAATCTCATTTGTAGAACTGCAGACAGATTTTTTTAATTGTAAAATATGCAGAACATATATTTGAAATATTATAAATGATAGGCTTGTATTACATTTTATATCATTAAGAAGTGGACATAAAATTTTTTTCTTTTAATAAATAGATGTAAACAATTAATGACAGAAAGTAGGGAAGCAATTATTTCATAATTTAATCCACGAGATAAAATTTACTCCTTGCCAGCACAGGGATTATAACCCACGTCCCATCTGTTATTATATCAGTCTCTTAACCACAAAAGCATCCTGACTTGAGAAATTTACAATGATTTCGAATAAAAATATAGCAGTAAATTCCTACAAGGTAATAGTAAAGTTATTAAGTTGAGAAGAACACATTTATTTCACTTTAAAAGTTCTGTGCGGACATGAATAATTAGTAATCGGCAAGAGCTCCACGGGTTTATGAAAAAAAAATTGTAGTCGTTTCATTATAATTATTTGCGTTGTTTTAAGTATTCTACGTTATCCAGTCTTGCAAAACATTTCTTTTTGCACGCCACTGCACCACTTTACATCACCCCTAGTCTTTACACAAACAGCTATATTCGGTTTTACGTTGTTGAGCGTCCGCATTTTGCCCGAGCTCGAGGATACGACTCAGTATAGTAGAACATTTTTTAAGGTCTGTTACGAACACGGCTCTCGTAGTTTCACAAGCGAGTGATTTTACAACATAAATGTTTTGTACTGTGTTAGATATTTTTAAAATTTCAAACAATTTCTCAGTAAAAAAAAAAAATTGCACATTTTCTTTGCATTGGCGACTGTAAATACTGTATTGTAAAGGGCTTTGTGACGTCCCACGGTATTTATGCTGGATAGCTTAGCAGGAGACGGCTTACATAATAAATTATACATAACTTAAATTAACACCCATGCCTTACCCGGGATTCGAACCCAGAGCCTCCTGCACCCTAGCTTGGTGGCGCACCAACCGGACTGAAAAGAATAGTTGTTTTATATTTCCTGGAAAAAAAAAATTCTTTCCCCATATAATTTATTTATAAACACTGATTTCACACGCAATATTATAATAAGTAGTGGCGTCAACAGAAGTTTCTGCACGCAGTATGGAAGGAACAACTCGCAAGCAATAACTGTGTCCAAATGAGGCAGGATGAAAGACGCGGAACTCCGCTACGGACGAAACGCTACGCATGTTCGAAACCATCCTCTGAATGGCGGAGATTGCAGGATGGCGACTCCCGCGCTCACAATTATCAGCCCGCTCCGAGCGCCGTTGTTCGTCGGGATTGTCGGCGCACAGGAGACCCATTCCCGCGGCTCCCTTTGAGCGACTCGCTTCGCGCGGGAAAAAAACGCCCCCCCCCCCCCCGAAAACGGTTTTCCTTCGCATTAGGCGCCATCGCTTTCCGCGGGGAAAACACAGAACTTGCCCCTTTATCCCTCGAACCTCTCTCGCTCTACCTCCCGACAACATCTCCGCAGCTTCCAGGCAGCCGTTCCGGAGCGGTCATTATTATAAGTTGTCCGCGGTGAAATGGACACTACTGCGCCCATCCTTTGAAAAATCAGCGGCAGTTAACTGCGCACGCGCTGCCGTACGCACTGTTGCTATATTTGTTTTTGTGTTCGTGCAAGGAATTCTTTGGAAACAAGTTACGAAATATATTTTTGTAACACTGCATATACATCAGAGTAAATATCACAAAAACCTTACACTCTAAATCCTAATCGGTCGATGTCAATCAGTGAAAGCCAGTTGATAAGCTACTGCGTGCCGGCTAATCAAGCAAATTAATCGGGAACAAGTGATTTGTAGCAACGACTAGAGACCCGATTATTTCGCGGATTGATATGGTAGTAGGCTAGACTTGACCATCCTCTACACGCTCGAGACATTATCGTTTGCTTATTGGTTACGGCGATCATGAGGCCTTTGTAAAGCACTCTTAAAAACTCACTCACTTACACTACTACTTCCTGATTATTACTGGCTCACAGTAGGGATAGGAAAATTTCGCGAATTCATTTCGGGACAAGATAGACGTCAAACACATATACAGTGAAGTCACCTTCGCAATTGGATCACAGTTTATTAGACCCGCCCTGCACGCCTCTGAGCCAATAGCAGACTTGCAAGGAAACACCTTGCGAATCCTGTAACTGCCAGGTGCGGGGAAACAGCCAATGAACACACAGCTGAGGCTCCATTATGAAGAGGAACGATGAGTCTAGCCTACAGGTCGTTGAACTCGCGAAATTGTCCTATTCCTAGCTCACAGTTAAGCGGGGTGTTGCTAAATAACTGCGTTTCAGTCATAGTAGAAGTAGAAAAGCACAAGTGTTTGAAGTCTACCTCGGTACCGAACGAATTCGCGAAATACTCGTGGCTCTAGCAATGACGTTCTTGACATTCAGTGTTAAATCACGAATAAATCAGTGAATTTCAACTCCTATATTAAGTAGTTATTTGGCACAGATTATCAGTTGCTCGATTCTCGCTGTTTTCACTGGATTGGCTCAATTCACACTGATTCAAGTTTAGAGTGCAGCGTGGGAATGTGTTCCGTATCTTAACGTCGAATAAAAAATATTAGGAAAACCATTTGTGATAACTTAATTTGTTTCTTTTGTTTTCTGTTTTTTTTAATGTATCGAAGTGTACAAATGAGCAGATCTGTTAAACACTGACTTTTCTAATAATTTCACGTTTCACTTGACAGACGAATAAGTAAAGTGATGAGGCCATGACAATCTTAATCTTACATAAGGCTGAAGAATACACAACGTGCAAACAAGTAGATCTTAAGCAAGATTGAATTTTAACAAGCAAGTGTTGTGAGCTACAAAAACCAATATGTAAGTTTTATAACACTAATGTGTTACAAATATACAACGTTTCAGCTGCAGAATTATATAAAAATATTTGGCAAATAATTTAAAACGAATTGTTTCTAATAAGTTCAAAAAATATTTATTTTTCAAAATCAAGAAGCGAGGGAGCGATACGGGCGACAATAACACGCACTTTTAGTGCCTCGTCGCTCCTACGCGCAAGACGTGCAGTGTTTTCGCCGTGACGATGTACTGTGCAAATTATATATGTAACAGTGGAGCTTTATTACACGCGATAAAAGCTCACAGAATAAATTATGCCCGTATCTTTATACTGTTCTCTTGCCGCTTAACGAAACTGCATAGACAAACTTTAAAAATACGATATATGACCATTTTCACGATTATTTTCTCAAGAATACAATTAATATGACAAAAAAAATAGGAGACATAGATAATTGTTTCTACTTTTCTGACAAGAAGTCGCATTTGCAGGAAACATTTATTTACCGAGATATGCTTATTCGCGCAAACGACTATTTCACTAAAAATGCAGGAGTCCATCTCACTCTTAACAGCATAATTTTTCAGGCTTTCCTACGCAATTACCATAAGAGGGTGGCGAGATTTGGGTAGCTCTTATTATCGAGGTCTGGAGAGCCGATCAGGGTGAAATGAGTTGGGAATGGAGTAGCGCCAGAATGCAAGGGAGGAGGAAACGGGATATCCCGGAGAAAAACCGGTCGATCATTGACACCGTCCGGCACGATTCCCACTTGCGAAAATACCCCGGCCCGGAAATTGAACCCGATTCGCCTAGGTGGGAGGCGAGAGGTCGGACCGTTCAGCCACCGTGACCTCGTTACCAAAAGATAAAATCAATAATTATGAAGTGGCATCTGTAGTTCAATCCATTGCCTTTCGTCGCGTGTGATAATATCGTACAGTTACTTACATACCTAATTTGCGACCGAGAGGCAACAATTCACATCATACAGCGGCCAATCAGACACCAGGCCACTTCCACAGCCTCGCACATCCAATCAGAGAATGGGTACGCGCACTTCAAAGAAACCGGCACGATATTTCGTCTCCGCGTACTTGTGTACTGTGGGACTAAGTACTGCATTGTGTTTGACGTAAACAATGGTGGCGTGCAAATCCGTCATGATTGGCTCAAAGTCCTGCGTCTCCCAGTCAACGCTTAACATTTACTCGGCAACATATAAACGAAATAACGGGACAGTGGTACCCAACCACCATAGACGCAGCCAAACCTACTGTACATTCAAGGGATGCATTCTGTTAATGAGCATCAACCCTTTCCAACCAAGTGCACACAATTATGTACATAAAACACATACACAGATAGGTCGTTTATGTCCGGCACTGTACTCTGAGAAAAAGGTTTTGCTGAATCAAAAAATATATATATATTTGTTTGGTGCAACCAAACTATTTGTTTGTAAAGGGGCAATGAAATATTTTGTTGCTGAAAACAAATTATCTTAATGTTCTCATTTGGTTGCCCCAAACTGTAAGATTTCGTTGGTGCAACTGAAGATTTGTTTGACTACACGTACATTAAACAGTTTGGGCTGATATAAAAAAGCTTTACAAGTTCGACCAAGTTTTCGAACCTAGATCACCTGCGTCCGAGCGATACGTCTTAGTAATCTTAGCTAATGTGACAACCTATGACGCCATAAAGCTTTTAAATAGATAAACTACAAATATTGGACAACGTGTGCAAACCAATATTTCAAGTTTTACAGCTTTACTTGTCAGTTTCTTGTTGCATTGTTTTATTAATGTGTTTATAAGATTGTTAACAAACATGGTTACTATCCTAACTGTCACAAAACATACAAACAAACTCTCGGGGTATATTTTTGAACTAAAACAGTCAAATGAATGGTCAAACAAATATACACAGTTGATTGAACGAAATATTTAGTTGACAGTCTAATATTTTTGGCCATTTTGTTTATTAAAGCATATATTTTGTTAGACAAATAAACGTAATTTTGTTGCTCTTCAAATTTGGTTTGCTCAACAATATATTTTGTTAGGACAAATAAATATATATATTTGACCCCATACAAACAAATGTAGTGTTTGATTTTCTCTCGCTGCACAGTGCGGGGCGCAGTGCAGAACGAACTTCCCTGCAGGTAAGTTATTCCTATAATCGGTTTCTTTACACTTTTCTGAAGCCCTACTGAAGTTCTACTTCCGGGGTATTCCTCCGCCTCATTTAAACAAAGCTTAACCAAGTCTAGGGAACTCCACCAAAGGGACATCGCACCGCATTCGTGCCCAACACAGTGTAGTACAGTTTTGCATAAGATCTATTTCTTACTAACCATTACCAACACACTTATTTTCTAACTGTTTTTCTTTCACTTAAATTTATAATTTAACTATGATGATTTATACTTAAATATAAATAAAGATTCTATTCAACCAACAATGAGTAGAGACAGGTGTTTTTCGCGAAAATATTTCAAGACCAGTTTCACTCCAAACCCCCTTTTGTTCTTAAGCACTTTCGTGGTTGGATGATTTTAATTGTCACGTGCCTCAAGTTTTTACCCGCGAATAATTGAACGTTCAGCGTCGGAGTACTTTATTGCGATTGGTCCAGTCAAAGAGGAACATGTCTTCTCACGTAGACACGTGGCCAAGAACCAAAGGAAGTTGTGGTCGTGGATTGAAGTCTAGCACGGACATAAATATTTTCCCAAAAAAAAACACCTGTCCCTAACAACAAGGTATTGAAGTTATGTATTAACACAAATATAAAAAAGTCCGTGATAAATTTCATACATAGGAAACCGCCAAACACATCATACATGGGGTGATATTTCAAAGGTTCGATCCCAAAATCGCGAACAGACTGTGGACCCTGTAATTGGGCTAAGTAATGGATAGTTCATATCACTATTGCTGAACATAAAGCCGACAGCTAACTGATCATGATGATGAAACAAGTTTTGTTTTGGTTCAAGTATTGTGTGCATCAAAAATCCTTCTTTTTTGCAACATTTCAAACCTTAAATTGATGTGGATCTGAAGGTGTTAAGTTCGGTTACGTTGAACCTCCGATGTGTTTTTTTTTTTTTTTGTTCCGCGACATCAGTGCCGGAATTACTAATGCCAGTCTGTTCACACCCATTTTAGTAGTTTCAAGGGGGGGGGGGGGGCGTTTTAAAAAAAAAGTTATTTTCAGCCGTTTTTAAATCACGATGCCCTAATTCTTTATAAAACGTAATGGATTCGGTTCATACAAAATATTTACTGACGTTCAAATCGGCGAAGTTATGTTTTCAATCATGTGTTTTAAAAATGATTTATTAAAATTTATTCTAATGAGGTGAGCCATGTTATCGGCATACAATATGGTGGCCACTGAGCCAAAATGGCAAGGCCTTAATAGACTTTTGCAATATTTGCTAGATTTATTTAATTTTTTATTCTTTTTTTTTTTTTGCTTTGGCATTTTAAAAGTCAAGTTCACCGGGGATCAAGGTTAAGACGACAGAAATCTAACATGGCTGATGTCCAACTAGAGTTACAAATCATTGATAATTGGATAGGCCTTGTTCTCATCATTAAAGCCTGGACCCTCTCCTCCAGAATCTCTTCCCCTGGCGCTGAATCGCACTGCAGTGTATTAAAATCCGCGTTTAGTATTTCAAGGTATTACTGAATGGTCTTGCCAATATTCTGATTCACGAAAATAACATACGCTTTTAAAAAGGTGGGAATGTAACTTCCAAGAACAACTCTCACATTGTGGACATTATTTAGGAGTCAGAGAAACGTCGATAAAAATGACATTTTCGAACTGCCGTGTCTCGAAAGTATACTAATACGATACATTCGAAAATATAATAGACAATTGCTCTGAGCTTTACTACACACTCTCCACTGTTAAATTTATGTGATCAATGGTTTAGTCTTGCAGTAGTTGCTACACGATGTTAAGGCTGCAGAGAGGCCGGGATCAATATTAAAGATTCTTGTAATTTATTGCCCGCCTTTGTTCGCCAGTATTAACATTTCTTGCTTTCACTTCGTATTCATAAACTTGACTGTCTGTCCCCCCCCCCCCCCCCTCTTACTGATTTACCAGTACATACCTCGCATGTTATCTTCAATGCTCACCCAGTGATGAGAAGGAATAATTTAAGTCTCTCGCCTTACATAAAAGTGAAAGCATAAGAGAGTAGCATGATTCTTTTATTGTTGACGGTATCACAAATAATTGTTGCTAGGAATAACGGGGGAGAGTGAATGTTCAGAGGTACGTTAACTGCCTTCAGAACGAAGAAGAGATAAAACTATTATTTTACTTGGAACTTTTTATCACTACAAGTCAGTAAACATGAAACAGAAAATTATGTGTGGGCGAGAACTATTGTGTTCTGTCAAATATAATTTCAATTAAAATGTGTATATCTAAAATATAAAATATACTTTATGAATAACTAGCTTTCCTGTGCTACTTCATACGCGTGACATTGAGGCTTTGTGAACGCTCTTGGGAAGGAAAGGAGGACAGGCCATTGACGAGAAAGAAAGGAGAAATGACGAGATTTTTTTTAACAATACTTTATTTTATGCAGCAATCCTAAGAAAAGCTTAATCCAGTACATACGTACATCCTTGATCATCACATTTTCGGAACCGTTTGAGATATCTCGATTAAATAATGACTAAGTAGGTCCTGGGGTTATTATATATATGCTTTGTAAATTTTATGTCAATACGCTCAGTGGTTTTCGAGTTAAATCCGGTCGGACAGACAGACGGACACGAAAAAAATTAACATTAGATATGGATTATTAATCAATTACACTTAGGGACAAGAGTTTTACGCGAACAGATTTCAAGGCCTGTTGCACTCCAAAACCCCCTTTGATCATACGAACTTTCATGGTTGGACGATTCTAAACGCCAGGTGCCTCAAGTATCTGTCCGCGAATCATGGATGTTCTCGGTATCAGAGTACTTTATTCTGGTTGTACCAGTCAAATAAGGACACGTCTTCTCGCGTATACGCGCAATCAATAACCATAAGTAGTTCCGTTTGTGGACATAGTATATTGAAGTCTAGCATAGTCATAAATAATTTCGCAAAAAAAAACACCTGTCTCTATTTATACTATATGAAAAAATAATTAAAAATGGTAAATTCGAAAATCACAGACAGACACTTCTATTTTTTTTATTTGTATAGATACTCGTAAATTAATGTTAAATACAGTTATTTACAGAAGATATTTATAATGTATTAATAATAATAATACTGTTATTAAAAACAAATTAAAAATCAACCTTTATCTTTATATACATAATGTTGGATGACAAAAATTATGATTGTTGCCGTAAATGCGCGTTGTTATGAATCAGTAAAGGCGGAAACGCCTAGCGAACTGCAGCAACGCGTCGGTATCCAGGTCAGGCGAAGAATCCAGATTACTTTCAAGCAATAACAGTTTAAAAAACATATCAGCGAAAGCGCCATCGGAGCTGCTCTCCTGGCGGCACGGTATTTGGGACAATTACGCTGCCAGAAACTGCGTAATCCTTGGCTACACATTGTATGTGGTCCGTCCGTTGTGCCAGTTGTATTGGCACAGCGGACGGACCCCATGCAATGTGTAGCCAAGGATTACGCTGCCAGAAACTGCGTAATCCTTGGCTACACATTGTCCGTCCGTTGTGCCAGTTGTATTGGCACAGCTTAAATTTTTTTCTAATATATTGGTTAGTATTCATTTAATAAATTACTAATTTATTAATTTTTCACCTAAAATGTTTGGTTTAATTAAAACGTGCTCCAGTTATATTTATTCGATTTGTTTATGTAATTCAAAAAGCAAAACGTTGAGAATCTATTTTAATTATTTTACTGTTGCCCTAGTATTGTTAACTTGAAGAGGTAAATTATTTTATGTCAATTTAAATAATTTTACTGTATGTTGAGTCCAAAACTAATTTTTACTTAGTAATTTAATGAGTATCTAGTATTTTCATGATGTAAATTTAATTTAAAGTATCCTAATGAAATAATAATTGTTCGCTCTCTTTGTTTTATACACTTGTATTAATACTGTACTACGTATTGATTAGTCACACCAGACTGGAGTTCTGAGCACGATCCATTTCATATATATTCCTGCTCTCGAGGATATTGCTTCCTTGTTGAACTTAACCATACAGCATGTAGTTGTCCTACGAATATTTATCTAATTGTCTACTTTCTTGTTTCCATGTAATTGGCAATTTCACCCGCCGATAAGGGTAACTTAATATATTAGTGATTCTTTTTGCCGTTTCGTGTCATTTTGTGTGAGCCGAGCCACATTATTTTTATTTTCTGTGGTATATGTTGTAGCGGTGCACGTGTCGGAGATTGATTCTACGATGCAGTAGATCGTGGACCCAGCATCCCTCTTGAGATGTTATCTTCACAGCCTTTCTTGGTTTCTTCTTGAGTTCTGTCTCTTGGCCTACGCAGCAGATGGATTTTTTTGTTTCTTTCCAGCACCGGGTAATTGCTTAACAATTTTGTTCGCATGCCCCGTGCTCCGACCTTACAGCGATCATTAACATGAACTGTTTCATATTCATGAACTGACTGGTTGAAATAAATTTACTTAACATTGGCAATTAATTAATATGATTTTTTTGGTCGATAAAAACATGTAACCTACAAAATTAAGAAAATATATTGTGTGCCCTTATGGAAAATACTTGCAAACGGGTCCCCGAAGGTGATTTCACTCGATAATTCGCTGAAAATAGCATCTTTTGTTTTAAAGTAATTTCATTTTAAAAAAGGCCTTAGGTATTTTGTTTTTAACAACAGAAAAAAAATGTGAAAGAAACTGAATACTCAAGATATTTTGATATTTGAAATAATTATTACAATATTTATCTATACAAATACTCAAATATATAATGCCCATGTTGTAAGGCATATGTTATAAAAATATATATTTTTTTTTAAATATTAATATTTACAGAGAATATTGTAAGTATTCTGGTGTGGTTAATATAAACTTTATAGTTGTTCTATGATGATAAAAAAAGGAAACTACATCAAACAAATGATTTTCGTGATAAAAGTAATATATATTTCTACACAACAGTTTTTGTAAAGACCGGAGCACGTCTTTAACTTAAGTTCTGCAAACACTACTACAACAGTAATCTGCATCCACCCTTCCACATGTATCATCCTTGTGTCTAGATGAGAGTACCTATCGGTGCTGGAATCATCTACACGAGAGTGCTACATAACACCGTCTGCCAGACACAATACACAGCCTACTACGACGGTATCATTTAGGTTAATTATATATTGTAATTGATTAGGAACTCGCTTGTAAAAACCTCATATTTACTGTAAATCCTAATCAATGTATTAAAAAATATTTTCTGTCCTCATCATTAACTTCAGTCCTTCCCACATAATAACCATAGTCACTAGTGTAAAATATACAAACATAGCGTGTTGTAATTTCTCACTGACTGTGTAGCACCCGTTTGGACGAAACGTTTGTCATCGTTCGAAGACAGAAATATCTTAAACACATTCCGTGAGCATATTATCGTGACACCAGTGACAAAGATGCTGTACTCTATAAGAGAGTATTTTGGTCCGGTAACCGGAATATTTCTGAACTACGAGCGACTGAGAAAGTTGACCACCACGCATGCTGCAGCACGTAGCCCGATGGGAAAATTGCGCTGTATAACTAGTAAGGTCCTCTACTGCTATGGCGCTATTTCAGCTTCCGTTACTCTAATTCTAGACTTGGGCACTACATTTGAGAGATTCGCAGCACGCGCTCCTTGCGGCAGTTCGTGTCCCCACTCAGTCATATTCTTAAAAGCGGTTCCCTTTCCTGTAGAGATGGGAGTTATTTAACGTAACGGCTATAAAAAAAATGTTACAATCATAGGCTTGTCTTCTGCGCATATACCCAACATTGACCTACCCCCAAAAGAACACATCTGCCAAAGTCACATGGTAAACAGTGATGAAAGGGGTTGTTTATATCTTATTTTTTTTAAATAACAAGCACTATTATATGAATACATTACTTTTACATATTTAAATTCAAACAAATTTGCATTACAAATCGTTCAGATGAAGCATACGTACGTCTCAAAGCATTTGTTTACAAATAAGTTTCCTAACCTAAAATCCAACCCATGCCGTTTTCGCTAGACGTGTTGGCAGAGAAGCAGTTCAATGTTGGGACACGGAGATTGGTTGTGCGCAGCCAGCGAGATCGTTCTACCTCATCCTTAGTCCATGGTCGGGACAGGCGAGAAATCTTTCACGGTGACCCGTTACAAAAATAGCATGTACGCACATGGAACGGGTTACTTGGTACTGGAACGATGGAAGACGTTACACGGAAGCAACAGTGTGACCCATCCCTACTTCCCCGACGCCGGCTTTGTTTCTCCGTGTAGCTTCCCTCCCTCCGCGCAGGCGTTCTAGCCAGCCGCGGCCCCTTCGCTGGTTTATTTAAGGTTGTGCACGAACCTTCAGGGGTCTTCTCCCACTTACCCGCCACACTTGCTTCTGTGCTCAACTTGGGTAACGTAGACAATGCCATCTCGTGCTCCTTCCACGTCATCATCAATCAGTCTGACCTCCTACGGGCCTAATGGGCAGTTCAACAGGTGGGTCGCGGGTTCTAATCATCGTCAATTACGTAAAGTTTTTCTAACTGGTAATTTGTTGGGCTAGGTGGTTTGGCTTAGCGCAGCGACATTCTCCGAAGCATTAGAAATTCGCTTTCGGTTGCCCGGTCTAAATCGTGTTTTTGAGCTTAATTTTCTCGGTAAAGGTTGTGGTTCCCTAGTCGTACGACGAGTGATTTGTAGAGGCCCGGATATTTCGAGGATTCATTTGGCAACAAGCTGGGCTCCACGATCCTTTGTGTACTCGAGCCTCATTTAGCTCTTCATTGGCTGTTGTTCCACTTTTACACGAGACAACGTGGCACGGGAGTCGCTGCTAGTTTTCTTGCGTATTACTTATTGGTTAAAATGCGCCCAGGGCGTGACTTACAAACTGCAATCCAATTAAAATGAAATTCAAATATGTATATGTTTGAAATTACTCTTGTCCTCAAATTAATTTGCGAAATTTCCGGGACTCTATTAATGTGTGTTGAGCGTTATTTTGTAAGTATTTTGACTAGGTTTTGTGGCTAGTCCGTGTTGTGTTTTACTGTTTTTCGCGGGAGTTGAAAAAGGACCGCACTCACATTTCGCGCTGTTGAATTCAATACGTATTGGCGATGATCCACCTGTTGAGAATGTGTTACGTGTTCGTCGTGTTGCGTGCCCAAGGTTACTATACTGTTTCAGTGTCACAGTTTTGTGTTTTTGGGGATGTTTTTGCAATGTAATTGTAATGGTTTTTCGAGGGGAATTGGTAGAGTCCTCGTTGGTGCGCACATCAATGTTGATAGATAGTTTTGCGAAATTGAATGAGTTTTTTTTAAATGTATTTTCATAATTTTTAAACGTTCGCCAGGGGCTTTTGAAGGATCCTTCAGACAGGTCCCTCACTGTGTCTAAAGTTTGTTAATTTTTTTTTTTAATTGTCAATTATATATGTTTTTATCAGGACAGTGACTTATCTGCAGCGTAAACTGTGGCGGCTCCAACAAATATGGGATGATTTTCCACAGGATGGCATTAGACATAATGACGTCACGCCGTATAGTACCACCCCCAGGTATTCGCCCTAAGGGTGGCTGGAAAATGTACTACGTGTACTTTTGAAATGTACAACTTTTACTAAATAAATTACCCATTTCTCTTGATGTTGTGACCAGATATTTTGTGGTACAGGTCCCATTGTTTGTGACAAGTTTCTTTCCATTTCAATTTCTCCGTCTGTGCGCTGTATATGTAATTTTTTTTTTTTTTTTTTTTTGTAAAATGTGTACATTACAGTGGAGTTTAGCACAGGAGCCAGAAAATTATTTTATGAATATGATGATATGAAATGACAAGAATATTCCGTCCCTAGCAACGTATATTTGAAGTGTATCCACAAACTGGAATTTTCCATTACCTTGAAACACATATTTTAAAACTGTATGCTACCGAAGCAATTTTCTGGGCAGTGAAAATTTTGTTCGTCTTCATTCAGGATTTATCTCCAAGACACAATGTAGAGTGAGCTCTATCCAGCACAATAACTCAGATTGCGCTGCTGCAGAGAATTTCCGTGTGTAAAATAAATCTTTCGCTGCTCTTGTGTACGTAATCTGGCGTGAGCTAGAACAAGATCTGACAGAAGGTCGAGACAGCCAAGTGCAAAAGACAAATCTACTTCTGCAAAATAAAAACGTGCTTCCGCTAAGTGTCTTTGTTGGCGAAGTACCAAGATCCGTAGTATCTGTCTCGTACGGACAAACGAGCTTGCCAGCAGGGAGCTGCATTAATATCGAGGGTTTTTACATGGAGCTGGTGTCGCAGCAGTTATCTTAGGATTGTGTTGGACATGTGGCAACTTATCTTTCACGTACTTTTGTGCAAGCGCGATGATGCCTACGTGCATACGTGACTCAGTATTTCATGTCGGGTTCAGTAAAAAGTCAGTTAAAGGCTGTTAGTATTGCGTCACAATATGCCTTGAAAACGATCTTCTATTTTTCGGCTAAATTTGTAAGTTGTGATATTATCCTTTCTTCAGAAAGTAATACAGAGTATGTTAACGACACAATTCCAAATGGCTAATGAGCTTAACATCAGCGGAGAAGTGCGATGTTGTTGGATACTCTCTATGAGACAATAAAGAGTATAAATCGTTTTATTAGAATTGCATTTGCCCAGCAGTATCCGAGCATGTGCTAAAATATTCACCCTTAGTTGGATTAATGCTTAAGAAAAATATAATTATTAATAGAGTTTAAAGTCTCTATCCTGAGTCGTGGGAAATGGAAGTATAACTATATGAGGCGATAAGTGCGAAAGGAACTTAAGCAACCAATCAAATAACTGGAGAAAATGGCGTTAAATACTGACAAAATCTACAACACTCCTCACAACAAAACTGTAATGGTTTTATTTTTGCAATTTTCTCTTAGCAAATATCGATCACTTAAGGAATAGTTATAATGTTTTAAAATAGCACCGTAACGCACTATTTACAAATTAAATGGTGCTTAGCTTACTTTGGCATTCCATAGTAGTTAATATATTTTTAATACATTTTTCAGTATACTATTTATTCGTTTGAATGACAGGTATTGAATAACCAAACTTGGTGATATAATACGTTTCTATGTAGTACCTATGGACTAACAGGCCGGCGATACTTGATTAGCACATATAAAGATTTTCAAGAAATAGTAATCCTGTTATTATGGATATATTTCGCTGACTCCAAAATTTGTTAAATGTATGTGTACCGATCTTAAGAGAGTTAAAAGTAATCAGATAACTCTTCTTGAAATTTGTATAGCTTTTAATATCAATGAACTACCCAGACGCATATATTTGAACCCCCAGATCTTCATTGTGATTTTGATCCGTTAAAACCGTTACCCCACGAGAACTTTGTTGCATGATCGTGATCTAGCGAACCTGAGTTGCTCCGCGGAACAACGCTCGCTATCCCAAGCAAGATTATCTCCAGTAAAAGCCTGTTTTTTTGCACGGTGGTGAGAGGTACCAGGAATAGAAATGCCAATAATTACAATACCTGATCTGGGAACACTACGGCTGTTCCACGTACCTGCCGCTTGGTGATGAATACAGAGGGCTGCATGAGCGGCCCGGTTGAAGGCAGCTGGCAGCTAGCGGGTTAAGTCCTTGGGCGTCAGTCGCGAACGACAGCGATACCACCCCAAGCACACTTTATCTCACGTAGTGAGCTGCGGCAGGCCGGCTGCTGTGGCGAGGGTAGAGGACACCCTCTGCGCTATCACCAGCGATGCAATCCTGCCGATCATCCAGTGATAGCAATCTCCACGTGCCCTTGTATGGACGAAGGTTTTTCTGATTCGTCAGTGAACTCAAGATACCCCTGTAATAAACATTCCTGTCCGCTTCCTTAATTGGACATGTAATCAATGATTGGTGCAACATTGCTACCACCCCGATAGGGGGTATTGCTTGCTCTGCTGTATAAATAATATCCTCACTTGTAGCTCGACGTTGATTCACCACCTTCGATGACAGCAGCAACAATCTCTAGATAAGTGAGGCTTTGTAAAAGAAATTTAATTAGGCAAAATACATTTTGTGATTTTTAATAGGAGCTGTAAGCGCCATGTTGGCGATAAACTTTAAAATTTTGGTCTTCTTTTGAGCTTGCTAGGTCACGATCTAAAAAATAAAAAAGGTAACTCATAATGCAAAGGTACAAATTTTCAGGCTAGGCATTTTAAGACTCTTTGTAACTGCAAATATCCATGAATAATTTTAATGCCACATTTTAAAATTTTTGTTGGCCACCTGACCTATGGTTTAGCCAGGCCCAACTTCTGGAGTAATTTATTGATAGAATTTGAAACCTCATGTAGAAATAAAAGAATAGTCTACCAATACATTTTGATCATCTTGGGCAAAGGCCTCGAAATGTTTGGATGGTCATTATAGTTTTATATTTGGGCAAAAGTGCCTTGTAAAACCCAATGTCTGCTCAAAGAATCAAAGTGTAATGGAAGTTGGGAAATATTGCCATTTAGTATATGGCAGAACTACTTTCATTTTCAGTATAAAAGTTTTTGCCAAGATGTTCATGTTAACACATATTTATTACGTTTTTCGTAACTGCCAGAATATCAGTAGAATTTTCGTGTGCACGATTTTATCCCTTTTGTAAAAAAAAAATCTTCTTTTGATCTGAGGAATTTATAGGCCAAATATTAAAATTATTAATAAACTGGTGTAAATTGCATATTGTGATACCTTTTTAAGTCTAGCCATGGAATGTATTGTATTTCACATATTTTGCAGTCCTTTTAGACTAATTTTATTTTATATTTGGTATGTAACTAAACAAAGTTCAAGCTCATATTACTTAAAACATTATTGCCCATGTTCGGGACTATTGTATTGATTAAACGAATGGAAAAGAACAAAACAAAATAAAAATAATCTTTACAATATTTAATTGATTTTCTGTGTTCTTATTTATGCTATGTTTTTAAATTTTGCTCTGATTATAAAGTTTCTCTGCTCAACGAGGGTTTCCTTTTTGTGTTAAAGGGGTTTTAACTGCGGACTTGTTTAAGTTCACTTTGTCACGCCTTTGTGGGGACAAGGGCGTAGCATCATGTCGCCATAGGTTTTGTAGTAATCCCGTTGGTACAGCACATCGTTGAAAATATTTTTAATTGGGTGAAACGGCAGTTATTATTTTATATATATAATTATTAAACATAATTATCAAGTATACATTATGGCTGCAGTATTAAGAATTTTATTTATTGTGAAAATTTTCTTCAGATATTTTTCTTTTCAGTCAGAATACTAATTTTTTTTTTGTATTTATTATGTGTGATATTTTCCTAACCACTGAAATTTGGTTTATTATACGAAGCACGTTAACGAAGACACGAAGTACGTTAACGAAGGTACGTTTATTGTTCGTTGCCATGGAGACTAGTGACATGATATACAGTTGTGCGATAGGTCTTTCGTGATTTGCGCTAATTCGGAATACATTTTCAGTAAGTTTGCTGAAGAGATGTTTCGCCATCTTGGATTTACACCAGGCAGGACACCGACCCTGTGGGTTTGGCCTTGGCCTGGTAGGAATATTGCTTGGATTTTATTCAATTTCACGAGTATGCATTAATACACTTATATGCAGGGCGTCCCGATGTGGACGAATGTGATTTACAATAAGAATACAGCCTGTACGGTCTACACACGCGTCTTGACAAAGGTTTTAATATGCGCTATCGCGTAGTGTGAGTGCAGTGTAAACTTTATTCATGCGCACTAAGCCCTAGGGCCAACAAATGGTAGTTCCAGGCAGATGTACAAGAATGGAGAATGCCAGCCGATCCCCAGAGATTTCACGATCTTATCGATTGAATGTTTATTTTTAACTAAGGCAAGTTTACTCTAAATCAGCGAGCACAGAGGCAAATACGATATACCAATTTAGACTTTCCCATTCCGCCATCTTGGATTTTATGCTGAACTGAATTACCGCTAGTAATACTTACGAACACCCTGATGCAAGGAATCGGTCGTTCTTATTAAAGCTAATTTGAATTGAAATTATTTAATTCTCACATTATTATTTCACAATAATAATATTTTTTGCAAAGAAACTGCGTTTAAATTACGTTCTGAACAACCGTCACGAGAAAGGCAAATATTACTATGGGCTGGTTATGTCAAAAAAACACAGTAATTTTTATGTCCCACAAAAGATATTTCATTCAATTAAAATTAACATTTTATATTATTATTATACAATAATAAAAAAAATGTTAAAATATTATATAATAAAAACTTCATACATTTCCTGGGGTCAAATACTAAGTTTAATTAGTTAAATATCATTGATTCGTGGAAATCTCTGAGGTCAGATACTCGTATAGTAGTTCTGTAGTCATCCTTCTCAGTTACTATCTGTGTAATTCTCTCTAGTGTGCTTATTTATGGTCCAGTGTCCTGGCGGCGTTTATTTCAGCTGATATGGAAAGGTAAAAATGTTTTGTAGGTTCGTTGACCCTTTATCCTGGCTCAAGGAGTCGGGCATATTCAAAATCAGACACACTCACTCAGAGTAAGTAAACAGCCAACAATACTATATTTCTGCAATGACTTTTTTTTTTAAATTCCAAATCTCTTCTTAACACGTACAATGGCAGCCGCAAAGTGTGGCGGTCTGCCCCTCACGCATGTTTCTGTCTTCCTTACTTTACTACACGCAACAAGAGACAGGTGATATTTGCGAAAATATTCCAAGACCAGTTGCACTCCAAAACACTTTTGTTCATATGCACTTTCGTGGTTGGACGACTCTAAATGTCAGGTGCATCAAGTGTCTTGCCGCATATCACGGATGTCCAGTATCAGAGCATTTCATTCTGATTGGCCCAGGCAAATAACAACACGATTTCTCATGTAGACACACAGCTAATAACCGAATGGCGCTATGTTTGTAAACGTAGGATGTTGAAGTCTAGCATGACTATAAACATTTTTTTTTTTTTTTGCGAAAAACACCTGTCTCTACACATGACACGTAAAAGGGAGCCTATTTATCTATCTTCACATCACACAACTTATATTGCAGTGCTATGTAAGACAGTCGTTTATATCTTTGTTTTGAGATCTGTTTACATGAAGGGAATGTAACAGTGCAAATGTTTGAAGTTATCTTATATGGTAGCAATTCCACTGAGCATAAAACCAAGCTATGAAAACAGAAGTTTCAAATGCAAGTTGACAGCAAATGTAGATAAAAGCCACATATTTTCCCCCTACACGCCTCCAAAATGTACGTACTCTCTGCCATCATAAAATTGCTACGTCTTCTATTTTACAATTCTTTTTTGACAAAAAGAAACAGTTTTTTAGTACACTATTCTGTGAATAAAGAAAAGACAAATGTATCAAAATGAGGTACTCTGGGATTTTTTGCAATTTCAATGCGGAATTCAATTTTTTTTTTATTCTTGCAATTAGCATTGAAATTATCAAACGCTATAAAGTTAACATTCGCAGAATAAACTCGTATACTAATAATGCGATGATCTGAGAACGCTACACGCCAAGAAACACACAGTTCTAGAAACTACTGCATATTTGCCTCCACTTAAAAATTCAGTTTAATACCAAGTTGAATAGAGTTTACTTAAAAAAATATATATTTTTTGAAAACCGAAAAGATTAAATCTTGATCTGTAAGCTGATAAGTTGTTTGATTGTTCGGGACGCACACGAAGCATAATATTTTTAGTACTCTAAAAAAATTTATGCAACTCAGTGTGTCATGTCTGAAATATGGCAATGTACAGTTGAAATTAGACGTTCGTTCGTTCTCGCTGGAGCGCGTTTAAATTATGAAAGGAAGAAATATTATATGCCTACCACAGCGGGTCTAATATGGCGAGGCTTGTCTCAGACTTTATTTTGCCTACAACAACAATAACAACTGCAGCATGGCAAAACTTCACGACTTGGAAATAATTTCTAAAATTATGCTTTCTCGGAACGTAAGATATATTATGTTACAGGACTATACAAATTTCTACCATTTTATGTGCGAATGATTACCTCAAGACATTCGTATTTAACGAAACCAAGATTTTTAACTTTATTACAGTTTAATGCCGATATTACCTAACACCACGAAAATTTTCTTTGTTTGTGGAAGTAATATGAGGTCATAAAATTAATATTGCCAATTCCAAAATAAGTCTTACCTATTTGCAACACGTCCAAAATATTATTTTTTTTTTTTTTTTTTTTTTTTTTTGGCGAAGGAAAGAGTAAAGAAAACGGATTATCAGAAAGTGTGGAAGTATAATTCCACTCTCGACTTGTGACCATATTACATCTTTTTGGTATATGGATTTAAAAAACATTATTGCAATCACAGTGGTTTGAGTTCTCTAGTCCTTAAGGCCGGTTTTACCACGCGAGATAACGATATTTTATCGAGATTAAGTGCCAAATTATCTTTATTATCTGTATTTTATGTTTCACCACGCATCTTATCTCGATTTTCTCTGTATATTTAGACAACATATTTGAACCGCCGATTTTGGTGGATAAAGTCTCATTATCGGGATAAAACCGTAAAAACATAAACAAATACACCAGACTATTTAGAAAGAAATCTGGAAGGTGATAGAGAATTATTATTTGTAGATTATTAACATAATAATAAACAGTAATAAACACATAATCTGGAAATGGTAGCAAAATTAATGCAACAGTATTCAGGAAAATGTCGATGAATAGAAATTATTTTGGGAAACAATAATTGCAGTGTTATCTGCTTTCTATACAAAACACTTTTATTAAAGTCTTATACATTTTAATATTGCCACATTTTGCAGTTTCAGTTTATTGTGTGCATATGATTCGATAAACAAACATGCTCTCAATTTGAGGTTATGAATTCAAACCTGGATAATTAAAAAAAATAAAAAATAAATTAAAAAAAATAAATTTATGAGCTACGCAACAAACTATAATTCGGCGGCAAAAATAACCGTAACTTATGAAACATATACTTAAGCCTGTGTTATCAGAGGTTTAAGTTTCACGATATGGCGTTTATTCCAGCATATTTTTGTGAATACGTTTATTTCTTTAAAAAAGTGCCCAGTTGTACTATTCGCCCTTTAGAAAAGCATTATGTAAGAAAAATTACATTTAACCATAGATAATATTACACATTGTGTTGATTGAACATTTAAAAAAAGCAATTACCGCGTATTTCAGATTATACTGATACTTTCCGTTGCTATTCCTATCAAACAGTTTTTTTTTCATTGCCACACATGTTTGTTTTGTTGCTTTTTTTTCGAGATCATACCACCTCGACTAATAAAAAAATATTCACTTTATCTATACTACTAAATAAAATACAACTGCCTGTCTGTGATTTTCGAATTTTTCACTTTTCATTATTTTTTCATATAGTATAATTGCTAACTAAGCCATATATGATGTTAATTTTTCTCGTGTCTGTCTGTCTGTCTGCCCGACAGGATTTAACTCAAAACCACTGAACGTATTAACATAAAATTTACACAGTCTGTATATAATAACACCCGGACCAACTTAGTCTTTGTTTCATCGAGATATCTCAAACGGTTCCGGGAAAAATGATGATCAGGGATGTAAATAGGTACCGGATTAAGCTTTACTTAGGATTGATTACTGCATTAAAAAAAGCATTGTTAAAAAAAATCGTCATTTCTCCTTTTTTTGTCTATGGCCTGTATAGCTTTCCTTCCAAAAGGCCGTAGTTGCTAGTGGCTAGAGCACCCTATAAGGGAGCCGCAGTAGATCAGTGGCTAGAGCAACCTATAAGGGAGCCGCAGTAGATCAGTGGCTAGAGCACCCTATAAGGGAGCCGCAGTAGATCAGTGGCTAGAGCACCCTATAAGGGGGCCGTAGTAACTCAGTGGCTAGAGAACGTTATATTGGGGCCGCAGAAGCTCAGTGGCTTGAGCACCCAATAAGGGAGCCGCAGTAGATCAGTGGCTAGAGCACCCTATAAGGGGGCCGCAGTAACTCAGTGGCTAGAGAACCTTATAGTGGGGCCGCAGAAGCTCAGTGTCTAGAGCACCCAATAAGGGAGCCGCAGTAGATCAGTGGCTAGAGCACCCTATAAGGGGGCCGCATTAACTCAGTGGCTAGAGAATCTTATAATGGGGCCGCAGAAGCTCAGTGGCTTGAGCACCCAATAAGGGGGCTGCAGTAGCTCAGTGGCTAGAGCACCCAATAAAAGGGCCGCAGTAGATCAGTGGGTAGAGAACCCAATAGTGGAGCCACAGTAACTCAGTGGTTAGAGAACCCAATAAGGGGTTTGCCGTAGCTCAGTGGCTAGAGAACACAATAGTGGGGCCGCAGAAGCTCAGTGGCTAGAGAACCAAATACTGGGGCCGTAGCTGCTCCATAGGTATAGCACCCAACAGTGCGGCACTGGCCTACAATATCAAGTGTAGCCGTAGTGGCCCAGTGGATAGAAATGGGGCCGCATTGGCTAGAGCGATATGATTATCAGGGATGTAAATAGGTACTGAATTAAGCTTTTCTTAGGATCACTGCACAATTTAAAAAAAAAACCCTAATTTTTAATATTTTTTTTCTATGGGCTATCTTCCTTACCTTCATAAAATAAGTGGCTAGATCGATTCAAAGTCCTAAATATCATGCTAACATAAAACATGTACGAAGCGATGTTTTATGTTAGCTGTATTAAAACTGTATGTTAACTGTATTAAAACTTAGAAAAGAAATATTAGAATTCTAAACATTAAACCTTAGTGAAACTATGGTGGGCTTTATTTTAAAAACTTTACTAAATTTAATGCGAACGAAATCGCACGAGTCAGCTAGTTAAACATAAGATACTCAATATTTTCTGTTGACTGAGCCAGCGAAGTGGAACATCCCGATAAAGTCAGAATATCGAGATAATCTTACCTAGATATTCTTTACAGCGGATAATACGTGGTGAAACACGCTCAAAATTATCGAGATACAGATCGCAGTTAAACCTCTCATCTGGATAAAATTACCGTATCTCGATTTTCCGAAAGGTTAATCTTCGTTGGTGAAACTGGCCCTTAGACCGTCACAAGAAAAGCAAGCCGACGGTTGGAGAACACCGTTAAGTATTTGTATACATACATATTAATAACACAAGCAAAAAATTTAGACAGTTTTAAAATATTTGGCAAGGAGGTTGAAAGATATTCTTCCCGATCGTGTATATAGTAAAATAATTAAATGAAACTGTATAAGTATAATTTTTAATAAGTGAATACTCGACGAAACAATTTTATTTCAGTACAATGATAAAGTACATGGAGTGTTAAAAATAAATGCTACTATAGCTAAACATTATATTGGCATTAAAATTAATAAATTACACATATTTAAAGTCAAGCTTCCTGCAGTAAGGCAAATGTGATGTCCGTATACACATATTTATTTTCACAGTAATTTGATTCTGAAACAATTCCATCAATACTCGTGTGTGATACTACGGGCGAAGATGAAGACAGTTGTGAGAAACAATAGACAAACCAATTTTCAAGCACCGGGAGTTTGCTACGTAGCAATACAGGAATAATTTATACTCGAATCTTATGAACGGGGTTAAGTGTGCATGTTCATTTGTTGACAAGATAGATTTCAAACAGGAGACTGTGTATTCTCGCCCGCGTATCATTGAAAAGTTGAAATTTTTCTGCTCCTCTAGTTAGGGGTAGCGAAATTTCGCGAAAAGATCTTAAAGGCAAGTTATACTTCAAAACACAGTAGGGTCGTTCACGTATCTCGACTGGCTGAATTACTTTTTGGCACGCGTTAACAGTCTACACACGAATAACGCAGGAGCCGTGCCGATTTTGCCGAATCATGAGTGGCCCGGTCGAATATGAAAACTGCATCTTAAGCAGGCAGCAACGAATGACAATAGACGACTGCTGATGCGTGCTTATAGTATTGAAGTCTATCGTGTTCTCATGATTTTTCTTCGGGAAAAGTCACTAGCTCCTACCTATTGTTAATCAACCAGCAATGCAGGCGACACGTGCACAAATTTGTGAAGTTATTTATTCGTTACAAAACCAGAGGCAAAGAATAATATTTTGCATCATGTCCAGAGAGAGAGAGAGAGAGAGATAGAGAGAGTTCCAGTTACCTCACTCGTCCCTCTGTTTCTCGCTTCTTTTTATCGCCGATTCCTCAAGTCTGCTTGTCCCTGACAGACTTTCCCATTCCTTTGGCTTAATAACGACTTCTTTTTTTTTTTTTTTACCGCTATGCACAAGCGTGCGACGCGTGACCAATGAACTGAAATATTCCCGCGGTTTCATTTACATGTCGAACATTGTTTTTACCCTTGCTCGTGTCGCCATCATATTTCACGCGGATCACCTTTCACTTGCCTGGAGACACTCCCAGCTTATCCCGCAAACACACAGTTCCAGCGGTGAGCTGCGGACGACGTTGGCCAATATATCTGTCGGTTCCAGCTTTCCTCCGCTGGAACATTCCCAGGGCTGTGGTATCCATAAGACAACCGGATACATCATAAAACACTTGACCTAAATTATTACCACGACACTAAGCATTTTTGCGCCATTTATTGCCGCCGTGTGCCAGTAAAGAATTTCTATACCACATTCCAGTCTAATTGATAGAAAAAACGAATAATGGAAACTTGATTGAAGATAAGCGAAAACTGCTCTAAAGGAAACATTGTAGTCATACTAATTACGTCAATGACTCAAGAAGTATCGATATTAAAGATTTTTATTGTACTTCAGCGAAATGGCTAGTGATTTTCTCTGCGTTTCTATAGATTTTCCCGAAAAATCGCAGGGTACTGACTGATTTTGGTGTGTAATATTTCTTTGAATGAAACAATTTTTGATTGCGATGGTTATGTAAGTTCGTAACCAACTGTCAAAATGAGTGATTTCGCATTCGTTTACAAACATATCTATACATGTTACGAATTCTACTTTTCCTTCGTACTTAATAGAATCTAAATATTAATTTTACGTTAAATTTTTTTTTCCATAAAAAAATATTTTTCGTGAAAGAACTACATATCAGTCGCGTCCATTAATGTAATACAAAACCCTTCAGTTTCTGAACGTACATAAATTTTTTACCTAAGTTGTCCTCAATTTACCTCACTTAGGTTTTGCTATTTGTTGTTTTATGACTTTATGTGCAGTCAATGGGTTTCCCCCCCCCCCCTCAGAATATCATGATAAGTATGCCAGTAACAACAGAAGCCAAAAATGGTTGTAAAAATATAAATTCTTAAACAACTGTTTAAAATACAACTTTTTTTTAGTAACATTAGCGGACGTGCTGCATCTGTATGACTCCGAATTAAGTGAAAAAGTATGTGTTCTGACTTACATTATTTAAATAGGTGCCTGCTGATAAGCATTTATAGCTCCTTACTAGAAGGCGGTTTAGAACTATAGAACATTTTCCCGCTATGCTTCCTCTGTGCTTATGCGTTTAAAGACAACAAGCCTATGTCACACTAAAATTTTCGCCTTAAGAACATATTCGATAGTAAAATGTTAAGACAATATACGGCAATGAAAATTTTCCTTGCAACAAATTGTATCACATAATCTTGAATGTGCTTGAAAATGTGTCGCACTGTGAAATTTTTTTAATAGGAGGATCTAATCTGAATTTTTATTTTAAAATGATTTTCAAAGTGACGTACTGCGGTCCTGTTAACGTGCAGTCCGTGAACAGGAAGAAGTTGTAAATTATTACGCTTCTTTACTGAATCCTAATTTTATTTTTTCAGATATGTTTCCTGCACAGTTGTCCTCTTCAATATTCACTTCAAAGAGCATTCATACTCAGAGAGCTTCTACATTAATTAATTATCTTTATAAAATAACATTCTTTCCCAGAAATTGCTGGACACATAAATATGATATTACGCGTATTATTTAGTAAACGTTTATAAACAACTAGCGACCCGCCCCGGCCTCGCTCGGGTGCGATTTACAAATATGGCGTTGTTTAGGTTTACAGAAAGTATATACACTAAATGCTTAAGGTAACTAACAAAGGATTAATACTGTGTTGTGTTTGTAAGTGGACCCCTATTTTTAATCAAATTTTAAAAGACAAAAATTGCTACTGTAGGTATCCTTGAAAGATAAACATAGGCTGTCGTGGACTTTTTTGTAGGCCTTTTTGAGATCTACAATCCTGTAGTACAATAATTTGGTATATCTCTAAGGGTTTAGTTAGCGTAAGCGGCTTTGTGTCTCCGATTAACATGGTTGAGTACACGTTTGCGGAATACGCAGACATGATCCTTGTGTATGGCACAGCTGAAGGTAATGGAAGAGCAGCTCTTCGGCTGTATCAAGAGCGTTATCCACAACGTGCGATGCCATCGCATAACCTTTTCGCCACAGTTACGCAACGTCTCCGAGAACAAGGCACGACAGGAACGACTGTGGCGCTCCAAAGAGACGCCGCACTCCCGAGTTGGAAGAGGCTGCACTGCATCACGTTGAACACAGCACGCCAGCGAGTACGCGAACAATTGCGCGTGCAATGGGGCTCGAGGCAGGTTAGACGTCGCGTGCCGTCAGATGATTGTCTGAAGTAATGTATTGCCTACCCGGTTGCATACCAACACAGGCACATCCGAGACACAGCTGACGCGTGATACACCTGATTTGAAATGGTTGTAGCACGGAAACGGTATGTTTCCGGACATGGATTCTTATTCAAAAGACAGTCTACTCAGTCCCCTCTACAAGTCCAAGGAGTTTGTAAGGGGAATTTCCGAGCATTCTGAAGATAACGTTAGTATGGTTTCATACCTTGCAGGCAACCAACGGCATCATTTCAAACGTTACGAGTTTTCTCGAGAACCGATTGTCTTAGAATGTTACACCAATGCAATATTCTGTGTTGCTCTAACGCACGCGTGATTATTTTGTCATAACATTCGAGAAACACGCAAGAGTAGTAAACTGTTATTAGTTAATAGTATGCCATTCCCTAATGCTATTATTACGGACGATGTCATAGTTATAAAATACTTACAGATGACACATATTAAACCAGGCTAACCCCATTTCATGAATTGTTTTTATTCATCTCACGTGGTCTCTTGACTTTTTGCAAAGAACCACATTTAATTCCCATTTTCCGAACGTTTGTCCTCTCCCATAATATTTACTTTACATAGGTCGTTCGTTTTGTACCCCGTTTTACATAGAGAATTATCTCACAAAATTTGTGCACCTGAGTTTCAGTATAACGCTTTGCACAATATGTAAATGTATCATGTGCTGCTATTACTTCCCACAAAACCATCTACTCTAATGACAGGATTACAAGAGACCTGGTGACACTGTTGTGGAGGGTAGCAATAAAAAAAAATTGTGTTACAAATACAGTAGAAATGCAAACGTACGACAGCTCAAATTACAACCCGCGACCGGATAACGTCGTGGGGACTCGCCGGCCTCCAGCAACCAGCAGCCCGGCGAGCCTTGCATTAAGGGACCGCCACGTAATTTCGCTTCTGTGCGGCGAGCTGTTCTACGCCTGCGGGTGGTTTCAGCAGCCCGGCAGTACATAACGTCGCGAGTGCCACTCCCCTTGTAGTAGAGTTTCGAAACGTCACAGCCACACGCACGCTGTCATTACGCCTTGTTCGCATACCGCGAGTCACGTTCATTGTGCCCCGCTCGGATTGTTTGCTCGCCCGCATGCTTTGCATGTGTTTCGCACATGGATGATAATGACGGGCGAAGAAAAAAAATAACTAGGGCGCCCGTTGGATATCCCCCGATATGTTGTTTGCATTCCTTTCTCCCTCCTGTCCTTGCCCGCGACGGTAATTACAATATTTTTAATACGTCGCTTTTGATTAGATAATGTCATATTCTACAGTCAGTTCGCGGTAAATATCCATAATTCTTGAATCAAACCATTGAAAGATCCCAACGTTGCATGTAGGACGTGTTTGGTTAAATTGAGCCTTTGATTGTATTTGATCTCTAATTGAAATATATGATTTATAACTTATACCGATTAAAACAAAGAAGGAAATATGAATGTATGAAATGCGTACAGCTTGTTCACGATAAAGTGAGCACTTTTGAAACCAACACTATATAAAAATGTCACTGATCCTACCTGCATATATTTTAACAGGTGCACTGAGTGACATGAGCCCAGTTAAGTTGGTAACGATGGAGGTAAAGAAGTTCCATACGTTAACGTCGAATAAACAGTGTTGGGTAAACTTCTGTGATAACTAAAAATTATTCGTTTTGCTGTCTGCTCACTTAAATGCGCCAAAGTGTAAAAAATGAACAGATATGTAAACTATTTACTTTTCTAATAATTCCACAGTTTCACTTGACCGACGCATGAATAAAGTGATGGGGCCCATGGCAATTTTAATTTTACACGAGGCGGAAGAATACACAACGTTCATACAAGTAGATCTTAAGCAGGGCTTTCGAAAGTGCTCATTTTACCGTGAACAGCCTATAGTAGGAAATATTTCTCCAGCAAAAAATTACCAAACCGAGTGCGCATAAATGTGGCGCGTTGTGAGACTTCCTCACGAAACGTCGGGACATGATACGTCATCGACGCGGTTACGATCCAGAATCCAAGAACAGGACAGTACGGCTGTTAATAACGTAGGAGGAATAATAGTAATTATGCTCAGGCACAACAGTCGCCGAGTGCTTATGAACATCTCCGATGAATTCAAAATAAACATTGAGAATTTAAAAGGTGAATCGCTGTAGCACGTCCCCGCACTCGCCAAGCCATGCGCATTGTTTCGGGCTGTAACATTTAGATACAGTGACCTTGAAGATTACGCACGTGTGTGCATGTGGCCAGAACATGCATCGCCCGTCGCCGATGGCTAATTGTTCGCTGCCGGGTGCCGAAGGCAATCGAGATGTTTATGGGTTCAGTTTTATTGGCAATAACCTGCAGGAATGTCGATAATTGGGGAAATTTACGTGGCTTGAGCCTTGGCTAGTGTCGATAATACTGGTGTTGTAAACGATTAGTACCTCGGATAATTTCAGGAAGTATGGTATTTAACGTCTCAAAAGGAGAGATTAAAATTATGTTCGACGTCGACACTCAAATATCTTTCTCAAGCACGGAAATACTTTAAATTTATTATTTTTAATACTCTTAAACTTAGTATGTTTGGTAATGGAATTTATGCCCCACATACATAAGTACTTGTCAGTATTTGTAAGTTTATTTTCTTTAGCCCAGCGTCTCGTCGCCAGTTGGATCATCAGATACAGAACCAGGATCTCGGGAATCAGGGGTGAAGCACGGCCCGTAATAATGAACAAACTTGGAATTTTCGCAGAGCGATTTAGGGAAAGAATGAAAAAATCGAAATCAAGATGGTTGAACCGGGAATTGAACCCGGGTTCTCCAGAATTGGAGTCCAGCATGTTACCACTGCGCCAGTGAGGCACAGAAGAAATGCAACGCTAAGGTCGAAGCTGGCAGGCGCTTCCAAAGCGGTATCGACTTTACTTACAAAGACACTGAACTAACATAAGATTTCCGCTTTTGGCTATAGGATGTCCAGTGATGAACTTTTTCTATTTACTGTTAGTAAGTAATCACGTGGCAAATATAAGCACGGTTATCAATCATACCGTCGAGTTTACATTATTTTGAGAGAAAAAGAGTCATTAAATGGCTGTTTTATTTTTGCTATGTTGGAGGGCTTCCAAGCAATGCTGTAAGACGCTTAACATTTCAAAAGTGTTATTCATGAGACGTCTGGAAAAGTTTTAGTGAAAAAAACGTGGCTTTGAAAAACGTTGCAATGCAATTCATTCGCAAGGTAAGTAAGCTTGAAAACCGTTCTTTTTATAAGTGCAATTTGCAACAGGGTTAGTTATTACAGCTCTGCGTGAAAAGCTGAGAAAAAAAACTGAATTATTTCTTCGCAAGAGAAGTAAAAAAACTTGCAAACTTATGCAGCGAGATAAGGGAAATGATGAAATCGTTATCACAGAACATAAATAGATATTCTTTTGCAAGCTTTTAAATTATTTTCCAAGCTTTCAGAAGAGCTAACTGACATTTAAAAAAAAATCCATCTTTTCTTCTCCCTCGGCTGCCGCAACAGTTAATTATCGGTATAAATATATCTCATAACTAGATAATCTAGATTCCAGTACGTCTGTTATTGCAACATTCCATTTTGTGAAAGAGAGACAAATATAATGATCGTCAATGGAGTAAGTGGAATATACAACATACGTTCAATTTAATAACCACGCCGTAGAAAAAAAGAACAAATAAAGAATATTTAATACAGCGTTTAGGAAAAGACGCAATACTTTTTTATCTGTAAATAATTGTAATTTATCAATTTCTTATCCAGAACTTCGTAAGTGCTCAGCCAGTCATTCAGTAAAGTGAAATTATTCGCATGTAGTTTACAAGATATGTTGTACGCCGGAACAACAGTATTCATTCGGAACAGTAATTTTTAACATTAGAATCACTCTCCATTTGGATTGTCTTATTTTTAGATTTTTTAATGTTTAGCAAATGTTTGCCAATCATCAGTGATATACGACGTGTCATAGATAGGGACCTGCAAAATTGTCGTTATTTTTTTTTTGGGAGCACGCTAAAATTCACCGTCCTATATATATTAGAGTTGGTGCCAGTTAGTAATTGGCTTCTGCAGCAGTGATGACACACTTTCCTTTCCGACTTAGTTGGGCATGATTGGGCCAGCCTGTCGTTAGTGGTTTCCTATTGGTCCGAAACATTCCTGGACGTCTGCGCACAAACTGCAACTCAAATACAGAGGCGATGTAAAATCACGAGTGGTCGAAGTCTAACCTGCTTTGAAATAATAACGCGAATTTTCCATGTCCCTAGTCATAGACAAGGCGGCATCGACAACAGCCAAGGCCTGTGGATCTTGCATGAAGGAGCGAACGAGGATAATGCAACGTAAGGAAGCCAGCAATGGAAAAAAATAATTCCGTTTGAGGACCAAACACAGACGCATCACGGCCACCTGTTCTGTTCGGAATGAATACTTCCCCTGTTATCGACAGAACTCGTTCAGACTTCTTTCACTCTTATATCAGTGACGCAGTATATCCTCGAAGTAGGTTTCCCGCCCGCAGATGAACTCTGCCAGCGCCAATGATTAATGTCGGTATGGCGTTCCTCGCGTTAAATATTTTGCCGCATTTATCACACGCAGAAAAGGAAATGTTCAAAGTAAATGGCCTTCCCTTGCGTTGTTATTTCGTGCTCTACGCGGATTGGTAGTTCAAATCCAGTTGTTCACTACACGGCTCGTTAATTCCAAACCAATAGAGACTGGATTTCTGGTACGTCAACATCAAGGTGTGGTGAAAAAAAAAAAAAAACATCCTTTTGGCACTACAATTAAGACTGGATGTCGGAAGAAATGTGACAGAAGATATTCTCACAAATAAAAGCGTAATACAGGGCTGTAGGATATCGCCGACACTTTTTAATATCTACATTCACTACGTTCCATATTCAGAACATGGAGATCTTCATTTGGCAGAGATATTCACTTTGAAGATAACATTTACATAAATTCACTTTCATGTGCAGATGATAAAGTTATCATTCAAGATAGTGAAGATAACATGCAAAAACCTGTTTATTATTTACGTACAATAGCAGAGTAATACGGTTTTAAATATCAACAGAAAGAAAAGTATGGAATTTAAAGGCAAACAACCTATTAGGACAACAATTGTATTAAATTGACCAATAATAGAACAAGTACAGTATTTTACATAGTAAGGATGTTATATTTCTTATGATAAATAAGCAGATCTAGGCAAGAAGACAAATGCCTTCCGAAAGATCTGCGGAAAAGTTCTAAGGCATTAAAAAAAATAAGATAAGAATAGGCACGAGATGAAATCTTTTTAATACTATTGCAGTGCCAGTTCTAACTTGCGGAAATGAAGCTACCTGGAAAAGATAAACGAAAAATGGAAACAGCAGAAACGAAAGTTTATTAGACCAACACTAGGAGTCGCCCTATCAGACAAGAAACGTAATACTGATTTACGGGGAAAACTTGAGGTAGGCCCGTTTCTTGACAAGCTAAATAAAAACAACAAGAACTCGTGTGACTATTTAAGAATAATGCCAGAAAGCAGATTATCAGATTTAGCAACGGGATACTGACAGAGAGGAAAACGAGATGTAGGAAGACCCCTAGCTAAATGGATGCTGGAACAGGTTACAGATAGCTAATCCACGAAAAAAGAAGAAAAAGAACTTAATTAACTCTAAGTAACATTTTTCACTTATTTCGTCCAGATTTTTGAATTAAAGACATTAGTATAATTTTGTGGAGAGAAAATGAACTATTTACGGGCTACGGCATTGTATTAAAAATTATTAAATGCTGTTCTCGATAAAGTGAGCACTCGAGAAATCAACCTTAGAAATAAGCCATTGATCCTACTTGCATTTATTGTAACGGGCGCACTGAGTGATTCGCGCCCGGTAAAGTTGGTAACAATGGAAGGAAAGTAGTTTCATATCTTAACGTCGATAAAAAAGTGTTAGGTAACCATTTGTGATAACATAAACTATGTCTTTCTATTCCTGTAATAAATGCATCGAAGTGTAAACAATTAGCAGATTTGTAAAATATTTACGTTTCCAATAATTTCACAGTTTCACTTGACCGACGCATGAATAGAGTGATGAGGCCCGTGGCAATGTTAATTTTACATAAGGTGAAATATTGCACCACGTGCATACAAGTAGACCTTAAGCAGGGCTTTCAAAAGGGATCGTTTAACCGCGAACAGCTTATAGCTGTTTGCGCAGTTCCAACGCCAATTATGTAATATTAGATAATTATGAAGAGGAATATGGTTGATGTGTGCTGAGCCTAGCAGTTGAAAGATCGCATGCCGCGCAAAGAGTGGGATTATGCACATGCCCTTGTTAACATCTTGAGTACAGATTGACAGACATTTAAGAGAAGCTGTGAGTCACCCGAAATCCACTTATGTATATTCTCTGCATCCCCATCTCTGGGCGCCGTACACCAGGCGAGCTGAGTGCCCTGCGTACTTGGGGAAAATTTTCGATAAGTAATCCAACAAGAACTCATGAACATTGTGACTATGAATTACTACTAAAGGCTGTTCCCGATAAAGTGAGCACTTTGGAAATGAACCTTAGAAAGAAGTCACTGCCCCTGCATGCTATACATTTTAATGGGTGCACTGAGTGAAAATTGCCCTGTAAAGTTAGTGACGATGGATGGAAAGCAGTTACATATCTTAACGTCGAATAAAAAGTGTTAGGTAACCATTTGTGGTAACTTAAAATTATTTCTTTCGCTTTCCGATTTCTTTTAATTCATCGAAGTGTAACAATGAGCAGATCTGTAAAGTATTTACTTTCTTAATAATTTCACAGTTTCATTTGCCGACGCATGAGTAAAGGGATAAGGCCCACGGATACGTTAATTTTCCATAAGGCGGAAGAATACACAACGTGTGTACAAGTAGATCTTAGGCAGGGCTTTCAAAAGTGCTCATTTTACCGTGAACAGCCTATAATAATTTTTTATACGTGCAAAGTTTATAGCTTAATTAATAATATAACAGTTTTGACACCGGTTTAAATATCCCTAAAAATATTTTGTGGTGTATTTTCTAACTAACAGAAATCAGTGTCTGAGATAAAGAAATTTCGTTCTCACGCTGGTAAGAGTAAAATGCTGTCTCATTATTTCTTGGGAGTTATGGTTTAATTTTTGTTGCGCTTGTTTTTCGTGAAATCACTACACGAAAAACTTTACCCCAAAACACGTTCACTCAGATCAAGGCTCAGGTTTACTGTAGTGAATGGACAATTTAACTGTCACGTGGTCTTGCCAACGAATCACGGACCTCTCGTATCGCGGTAACTTGATCATCTGCAGCCGATGCAGTCAGGTTACAAAATGTCTTTTCTCAAAAACACGTGGTCGATAAGGAAAAGGAAGTTTTTAATTGTGCACATGGGATATTCAAGCGGTCTATAGCGTGCGCGTAAACCTTCTCGCGAGAGATGGTGGTCTTATTAACCTTTTAAGTCCAATGAAATTTTCGCGAACATATTTTGTGTTGATATTTGAGGTGGCATTAAATAAATATGTGTTTTAAGAGTGAAACAAACCCTACCCTTTGATTTATTCGACACAAATATGGATTGCAGTATTTTTCACAACACTCACACACACCTACACACATATGCTATTCACGGTAAAGTGAGCACATTTGAAAGTTCTCTGATTTAGAATAATAGACAATAAATACATTTTATTTTAGCCTTAGAAGTAAACTTCCAGACGCTTTGGAATATATACACTGTGTTTATTACTTACGTGGCAATATTTATTTTAAAATGTGGTTAAAGGATATGAAATGGCTGAAAGAAAAAAAGTAACTAGGTCGTCGAAATTGCTCACTTAAGCGTAAACAGCCTATATATATAAAATTTACAATAAATTTTCAATGACAGATAAAATTATTTTCATGAGAGCAAATTTGTATTATTTTTGTCCAAACCCTGGATTAATTGTAGGTAGGGATAGGAAAATTTCGCGAGTTCAACGACCTGTAGGCTAGACTCCTCAGTCCTTTGCATACTGGAGCCTCAGCTGTGTGTTCATTGGCTGTTGCCCCGCATCTGGTAGTTATGGGGTTCGCAAGATGTTATCTTGCAAGTCTGCTATTGGCTCAGAGGCGTGCGGGGCGGGTCTAATTAACTGTACTCCAATCGCGAAGGCAACTTCACTATATATGTTTTTGACGTCTATCTTGTCCCGAAATGAATTCGCGAATTTTTCCTATCCCTAATTATACGTAGTAAACAAACTGTTATCTTCATATATAAAATCCATTGTGCGTGAGTAAACCGCATTATCACTGACAAACCAATTGACCAATCTAGACCATATTTATTCACATCATGTATTATTGAGATGGTAAGGTTTTTAGTTATGTTTCATTTCGATAGGTAGCGCTGGAGTCTAACTTCTATATTTATGGGCCGATTTTGCTCATACTTGCAGGGAATATTTGTTGATCTAAAAGAGAAAAATGCCAGCGATATCATGGTCATACATTGTTCGATGTACCAGACGTAATAGAAAGGACGCATCGAAAAGGCAAAATAGTACGTGAAAAGGCGTACCAACGTTCGCCGGGAACAGCTAGTTGCATTATAAGAAGAATCGCAGTTTCCGTATAATGAAAAACGTATATATGATGGACATAAAGTTGTGCTTAAGCTTGGATAACGGCGTAAGGTATTTTCATCCAAAAAAATAGTCCACTAGCAGGCAACGAAATTTTAACTGCAGCAAGTCTATTACAAGATAGGGGTAGAGAAATTTCGCGAAAATATTTGAAGACAAATATTATAATTTAAAACACTATAGGGTTGTTTACGTATGTTTGTTGGATGAATTACTTTTTGACGCGTGCTAACTGCCTGTACACGAATCACGCAGGAGTTGTGCCGATGTTTCCGAATTCTGAGTGGCCCGGTCAAATACGAAAACACATTGTCAACCAATGGTAATAGTGAAACTGCTGTTGGGTGTTTATAGTGTTGAATTCTACGATGTACTCATATTATTTCGCAAGAAATCGCTATCTCTGCTATAAATAGACACCAGAGGATCACGCGGATTAATTTCTAGACAAGTTGGCGTTCACATACAAGTACGTTCATGTTACGTTTGTAATTGGTCGACGAGTTTTTTTGCCACATCCTGGAGATAAATGAGCCAATAAAAAAATGCAATAAATTTCATGCCCAACCACCGCCTTTTACTACCACGACAATCAACCAATAAACAGTTGATATCTGTATGAGAGTAAATAAGACTGTGAAGTCTAGCCTGCAGGTCGCCGAACTCGCGAATTGCTCGAGTTTCTAACTATAAACACTACTCACAATGTTGACATTCTGAATAGACGATTTTTGTACTTTTAATACGGACTGTTTTGAGCTGCCCTGTAAAGAGATAAACCCTGCCTTTAAGTACATCATCCAATAGTGAAGAGAACGTAAAAGGAGCGTGGAAAATATTTTAGCAGGAATTATTTTCATGATTTTTCTACTGCGTCAGTTATTATTTGAAAGTTATTTTGAACGCCGTAGCACACGACAGGCAACCATACATCACGACAGTAGTAATTTTCTACCTATAAACTCAAAGAACTCTCAAAAAAGACATAGGCAGTAAAACTTTATAGAGCATCTTCTGTGATTCGAGCTAGAAATTTCCCACTGAACTAAGACACTTGATATGACACAGATCCTTCCTTTCCTTGGAGATAAATTGGGCGACGGGAAATACGCCGCAGTCCGCCGTCCTGCGGAATGGAAAAACTTATGTTCTCCCTTCAGCCAGATTGAAGTCGTTCCGCAAAGACATGGAAATTTATATGGTCGCCACGAACATGGGAGAATCCCTTGCTTGTCAGAAACTATCCCACAGATATATAACGAAAGAAGACTTGGATTATTTTTAGGTCTTTTCGTTATTGCAAGTTATTTTAACAGGCAAAAAAAGAAATCTCAGCACTGTCAAAATTGCTTTGCACTTTTACAAGAAAAATCTTTGGGAACCCAGTAGTCAAGAAAATCCTTTTGTAAAATATGCAAAACGCATCTTTTAAATATTATAAATGATAGGCTTGTATTACAATTTCCACTATTGAGAAGCGCACATAAAGTTATATTTGTTTCATATAGAAAATAAATGTATTAAATTAATAACAGAGAATAGGCCAAAATTTTTTACAAAATATAATTCAGGAAAGAAAAAAAATGTACACCTTGCCTGCAGAGCTTAGAGCCGAGGTCCTTTGCATTATTAACCCACGCCTTAACCATAAGCGCAACTTGAGTTTAGCAATGTGCAATAATTTTTGTACTGATTATAGCGGTACATATTTACAACATTTTTGGTGACGTTATTCTGTAAGTACATATTAATTTCACTTTAAAAGTTCCGTGTATAAATTAAACATTGACATCGACAGTTAATTAGTAATAGAGCCACGTATTTTTTGTTTTAATTGTAGCAGTATTTTTTTGATTATTTAAGTTTTTTTTAAAAGTGATTTACGTTATTATATCTTTCAATAAATCTCATTTTACACGCAACTGCACTTTTCATCTCTCGCCATTTTGCTTGAGCTCGTGGATACGGGTCAATACAGCACAAACATGTTTTAAGTTATATTACAAACACGTATATTGTACTTTTACAAACGAGTAGTTCTACAAGAGAAATTTGTACTGTTACAAGCACGTGTAAAATTACAAAAATCTCAGTAAAATTACAATTTTTTTTGCATTATCATGGTTTCCAATTACACCGGTGTTTATGTTTGTTGATAGGTATCGTGATTAATTGCATACGTGTTTTGGACACTATAACACGCTAATTTACATGTTGTTTCGAATAAGGATAATTATTTTAATCCTCCTAGGCTTTTGAATATTTTATTTTCACACGCGTAATATTATTTTTGTTGTAAACCACCCTTCATAATTTTGCGTATATTTATATTATTATTTGTGATATTCTATGACATTTGTAGTACATGTATTCTGAGGTAAGCGGTTATAATTTGTATATGTTAATTTCTATTTACTGATTAATTTACGTGTTTGCATAATTATTTTGTTTAATTTTGAGACGTATTTAATTCTGTTGTTTGTTTTTTTAAAGCCATTTAAACTTTAATTATTTTCTTCGTTTCGATAATATCGAAGTGATTAAGCTCCTATCCCGTCACGTTTTAGGAAAGTTGCCGGAAAGGCTTGCTCCTGGGTGGGACCTTCGAAGGGTCCAGCAGCGTAAGTTTTCACTGGGATTTTCACTAAGAAAATCTCCAGCATCTGAATAAGGGTAGACTAGTTTTCATTACCCAGAGGTTCCAGCTATTATTATAGGAACCAGCCAAGTGAAGAAGAGGGCTGAGCTTCTTATAATTGTTAGCTATTTTTATGAGTGTATTAGGCCAAAGAAGAGATACAAAGGACGACTTCGTCGACGTAATGACAAAGGCTTGAGGTTTGGCCTACTTCCAGGCGATGTTACGCTATTTCTGAAGTCTAACATTTATATGATTACGCATTGAAGTGTTTCGCGAATACTAAATTAAGTGTACTTTTGTCAGAATTGACGACAGACTTGTTCATTTGTGATTTTCATATTTAATGGAGACGTAGTACCCAGTATTCCAGCTCTACTGATGAGTTAAGCACCGGAGCAAAGAATACTAATTAATGATCTTACGAACACAATAATTTTAAGGAGTAGTGAACTTTCTATAATATTAATTGTTATCTGGGATTAGACTTGTTTGCGAACAATCAATTTGAAAGCTACAGAGACTGTGAGACTGTGTTTAACGAGCATTGATGTGGAGCTCTTTGAAGGCATGTTAGGAAAGGAAGCACATAAGGTTAACTACTTCTGGGAAACTATAATTTAAAGTTATTTTTATTTTTGCGAGTTTAAGTTTTTTTTTTTTTGTGACAGATTTTAATATTTTCTTTTCCAACTTAATTAATAATTAAGGTTTCATTAATTTCTCGTCCTTGAAAGGCTGGTGGTACAAAATCTGATACGCAGTAAATATTAATTGCTTACACATTAATTGATTGAATTTTGTCACAGCTAATTTATTTTGACACACAAATAATTTTAATTTATTAAAGTATTTTTCACACAAGGTCATTGGAAATATTAATGGTTATTTTTATGTTTCAATAGTTCTTTAATTAAAATCAATTTATCCCAGTGGTTTATTTTATAGATTTCCATGATCCTAGTGTTCGTGTGCATGAAATTGTCTTTCCTAAGCATCGCAGAGTTCCAGAGTCTACAAGGTGACCTACTTAAGGTGAAAGGCAATAAGCTTCAGTGCAAATACTATGTTTCGTTTCGCACTGTTATTCATTAAACACATACAGGTTCTATATCATGCCGCCCATTCCAGAATTTCACTCTTCCAAACTAGAACATAATTCACAGTTACGCTCATGACAACAGTTTGCAGTTGAAACTAAATAGTTCGCGAAGAACACAAGGTCATTGAACTTTGAATGGTTATTTTAACACTTCATAGCTCTTTAAATATCAATTTATCCCGTGGTGAGATATTTAAGACTTTCCATTTTCCAATTTCGGTGCATTAAATTGTCTTTCATAAATATCGTAGGTTCGCATGTTAAATACCTACTTTATGGTGAAATGTACAAAAATGATTTAATGCAATAATACTAGTATTTCGTTTCGATAGGTTTTCATTAAACACAATACAGTTATATTCATTGCCCCTTTTCAATGAATTTCAACTCTTCAGAGTAGAAATTTCGCACAGATTTCATGCAATATTTGCTTGAAAACGTAAAGTCGTTTCGCGAAGCCGTACGTATTGGTGTCTTTTAACTTTTGCAATGCGTGATTATAAAAAAAACCACTTAGCTAAGGAGGCCTGGGTTAGCTAAAATATTCATTAAAGAGATCCTCCGTGGCTTGAGAATTTAAGTACACCGTTTCCAAATTTTCAATTCCGGTAAGACATTATGAGTGAGCGATTGATACATATCTTTAGGTATTTTGCATTAAATACATCCCTCCTTTTGGTCAGCAAATTTCGTACAAAGAATGTATTAGAAGCTAAATATACTAGTATTCATTGGGTAGGAAAATTTTTGCATATACACAGACCGAAATTCAGTTCTTTTTAATGTAATTTGCAATCTCTTGTAGGGGTAGTGAATTTCGCGAAAAGATTTCAAGCAATTATACTTCAGAACCACTGTAGGTCGTTTACTGTCGTTGATTGGTGATACTTTCTGACACGTGTTAACTGCCTGCACACGAATCATGTAGAGCCTGCCGATTTGCGAATTCTTGAGTGGCGGGTCAAACATGAAAATGCTTTCTCGAGAGACAGCACCCAATGGCAAAGACAAACTGCTCTTGTCGTGCTATAGTATTGAAGTCTATGTGTACAGTGTTTTTCGCGAAAAGTCACTCGCTATATCTATTAGTAGGGGCACGCGATTCGCGAAAAGATTTCACGACACTTAGCTAGTCCTTGGATTGGGTGATTGGTAGTACCGCTAAACGTCGTCCGTATCAGAGAACTAATTATATTGAAGTCAACTAAGAAAATGTTTCTCACAGGGCCACGCGCAAGACACAGGAAACTGCAGGCACCTCGAGGTATTGAAATTTAGCATGAGCGAAATATTTCAAATCGTGTATCCAACATTAGGCACGCTCAGACGATCGAGCCAATAAAGTGCAAGAAGAAATAATAGCAGCTGAGGCTGAGTATACACAAATGAGGGTCTACTACTGTACATGAACCTGAAACCTTTCCATCCCCTGGACAGGATTGTTTCACGTTTTAAAATATTTCCTCGGTAATTTCTAAGAACAACAAACAGTCGTTTGTAAGAGGTAATTAGGCAAAATGCAGATATCCTACGATAAGATCAGTTTTGTAACCCTACATAGTTTAATAACTGAGCAATAGTAATGCAGAGGGTGAATTTGAATTTTATCTATCAAACAAAGGGCGAAGTAATAAAAAAAAATGTATTTTAGCTACACGGAAAAGTCAATGTCAGTATCCGGGTTTATGTCGCGCGATTATTCCGGAACGCTAGAGCTCGGACCGGAGATTGTACTCGAGCTGATCGCTGGTTCATCCTCCTCTTTAAAGGCTGTCACGGTGAAGCGAGCACTTTTAAAATCCACCTCTGAAAATAAAACCACTGCCCATAACTATACGTACACTACAAAATGGAAATAGTTAAAACTACTTCAAATCAGTAAATTCGACTGCAGAACTGTTGAAACATCCCCCAACTTGCATCAGTAATATTCTACTAATAATTTTACATTTTACTTGAGGGTATTATTTGGTCAGGCAGTGGTTTCCACTGGTTCCTAATACACTCAGCAAAACGTTTTGTTGAATCAAACAAAGTTTTTTTTGTTTTTGGCGCAACAAAATTAATTGTTTGTATAGGGGCAGTGAAATATTGTTTTGTTGAAACCAAATTATTATGTTGCTCTTATTTGGTTACCCCAAACAAGAATTCGGTTTGTGCAAACTAAAGGTTTCTTTGGCTCTAAGTACATTAAACGATTTCGTTGCATATAAATAAAGTTGAAGCCCGGCCGTGATTCGAACTTGGATCATTTGCGCCCGAGCGCTATGCCTTAGTAAACTCACCTTGAGTGACTGCAGATACTAGCGGAAAGGTTTTCAAGACATACAATTCAAATACTGGAATACGTACGCCAATAAATATTTCAAGTTTTACAGCTTTACTTTTTATTTTCCTGTTTAACTTGTTTTGTTACGATGTTAACAACGTTATTAAGCATCAATAAATGCACCAGCAAAGACTGTTACTAACCTAGTTGTCACAGAAAATACAAACAAACTCTCGAGCTGTATTTTCGAACGAAGTCAATCACATGTGTGGTCAAACAAATGTGTACAGTTAACTCAAGTAAATATGTTGTTGACAGTCTGATTAACTTTGACCCAACACAGAAGTTTTGTTAATTCAAATGTTATATTTTGTTAAGACGAGCAAAATTATTTTGTTTCTTTTCAAGTTTTCTTTACGCCACAGATATTTTGCTGGGAGTTTTCTCTCAGTGTGCGCTATGCTGGCGTGGGAGAAAAACCCTCAGCTCATTACACCGATTCTCCAGTAGATAAAACACATCATTAACGTCTCAACGTACACATTTATTTTTCGTTTCAGGTGATGCAAAAGATGGCATTGTTGGTGTGAAACGTATTTACGAATGTCTTACACGAACTGGCACGTCGTAACCTGTGGAAGGGTTTCAGCATATCCTTGGCGCTAGAAACAACCAATTGTGAAATAGTTGGTGTGCATGCAGCTAGCAATATAATTGCCCGAGATCAGAGACCCTGCCCGTATTGGCTCTAGCTTATGAACTCGTGCAGCGCTGATCGCGAGTCTCGCGCAGAGACCTGGAAATTTCGCGAGTTCATTTTAGGACAAGTTAAACCTTGTCCGCGCGTAGCATGAAGTTTCGCTTCTATTGGACCACAGCTTGTTGGAAACGCCCCGGAAGACTTCCGACCGATAACTGACGAGTAGGGAAAACAAGAATCCGTAATCCGGACCTGCAGGCGCTGAGCAACTAACTGAGGCTCAACTACGCGAAGGGCTGTGGAGTCTCGCTTGTTGCCGAATGAATCCGCGAAATTTCCGGCCTCTAGTCGTGTGTGAACGAGTGTATTCAGGATAATACGTTAAGAGGTCAACTGAAGTAAAATAATCCTACCGATTGAAATCACTGATTTAGGGTGTACGCTTCGCTACATTCACGTGGGCTCCAAGTTATGTCTTTAGTGGATTTATAAAAAAAATAGTTCCATGTCGTGGCGCTATACTGAGAGTGTGATATGTAAGTTTGTGACCACTGAAAGCTTGTTTTATACACACGAGAGCACGAACTTGCGTGTTATTAAGTCATTTACTTTCCAAAAGTTTTCCACGGTTTTCGCGTGAGTCAAGTGAGACGGTCCGCGGCGAAGTTAATCTTACTTGTTGCGTAAGGATACAAAATGAGAAGGAAAATACTTCCTAAGTAGGGCTTTTGAAATTATTCAAATTACCGTGAACAGCCTGTACGTGAAGGTGAAGCCTTAAGGATTTTGGCCACCAAGGAACATGGTCTCATATTGAGAGCGGTACATAGGTACCCCCAAACTCAGTCTTGAGTCTCGCAGGACTGGAAACAGGAGATTGTGGGCCGGTGAGTGGTCAACTCAGGGCATGTGATGTCACAGTTAGGCTGTGCTCCGTTCCCTGCACTGATGCGACCAACTGCAACAGCCGCCAGTTGTCGTTCCGTTACTCCATGCGTTTAATGCTGGCTGGGCTGGTGAACGGAACAACTTCCATGCTCCTATTTTCGCGCGCGTAATTTGTGCGTTTTGTTTGCGAATTGCAAGACATTTCCATGTACGGCGATGGTAAACCCGGGATCCTGTCTTACGATTTGACAGGATAACTTGTTTACGATTGTCATATATTCTACTTACACTCGTTGAATTCACGATATGGGCGAAGAAACAAATATTATTTACACAGTACAACATTTTTGAAAGTGCGACTATTTTTTAGGCCACGTGCATTTCAATAATCATAGTAACAGTTTACAAATACATTATTTACAAAACACGCAAACGTACTGTTAGTTAAATTTCGCAACCTTTTAAAAACGTTTTTTTTTCCTATGGTAATCCTGCAAGTTTACTTCGTCAAAACACGTTTGTTCGTCAGTAGCATTATATAATTTAGTTGCAGAATCATTCAGTAAAATCGACACTGCGCACGTTTCCTAAAACCAACACAATTGCCCCTGGTCGCCGCCGATGCTAACCTCCAAATACGCACGCTTCTGGCGTTTTCCCGCCACTGTGACGTCAGCGCATGAGGCATTTGTGCTTTTCCCTCGTGCAGGTTATGCGCGAGATTGGGCGGGTGTAGACTGACGTAGGAGCTAGGTGCACCGATGCGCCTGCGAGGAGGGTTCGGAACTGCTTCGCTGCGCATACTTCGCATTGCGCGGGTAATGGAACACGGCCTCAGACGCGATTAGGGGACAAACTCGCCCTGCCCTCTCTCAAGCCGTGCATCGTTCGCTCTCCATGAAGGGGCGGGGTATCATCACGTGCAACTCCAGACGACCTGTTCCAAGTCCCGCGCTTACGGTCCGAGCAATCGACGTATAATAGGTTTAATATTATAGTCTTTTAGCGGTTTCTTCGCACTTTTTAAATTAAACCATTGAAAAATCACCCCAAGTATGACGCGATTGGATGTTTCCATAATAATGCTCTATTTGACATACTTTTTTTAACACTTTTATTTACAATAAAATATGCAATTTTTTGTTCTATCGAATTTTTAACTATATTTTATTTGTAAACTATATTATTTCGTTTTTAATTAATATGCATAAATACACCGGGAATGTACATGCATTGGTGATGTCTAGTAAGAAGTGGTTCTTATGCAAATTATTATATTAAGCTCAGTGCAAATAATGTAGAAAATAACTGTTATAATTGTCTTTATGTGCATCCATTTGTCACAGACATTTATGGCTGAAACTGACGTAAATAAAGTTAATTATAAAATTGATATGCTTCATTATTACTACGATTTTATTACACATGATCGCAGTAGATATTGTGACGATCATTCTTGAAGAAGATTTTCTAGCAAATTCGGCTTTCCGAAGCATCCAGAATGGAAATGCACTTAAATTTTGTTAAAAATACAAACTATTTTAATCGATTTTTTTTTTTACATTTAAAAAGTATATTTTTGTAAAATATTTTATAATGTTGCAAAATATATACATTGTTCTTTCATATACAGCATAAGTAGCACTTTTCTGATAATATTTATGGCGTCTGTTCTACTTTTTATGGGTTGTTCATATTGTGTAGTCAGGTGCAGTGCAACATAGGCAGTTGATTTGCTTCGACCTTAGGAGTTATGTTTTTGTTGGGTGGCAAGTAATCGCTCCGCCCTCCCTTCCTTCAGCAACCCGGATGCGAAGTCGTTAGAAGCTCTTACTTTAACGTGGGCTGGGCGATTTTTTCATCTCCGAGGCGAGCAGATAGGGACAGCTCCCTTTCCCTGCATAAAGCGACAATCGTTCAAACCTATACGAGGCGCCAAGGCCTGTGTGGGGAGAGTGGCTATATTACATGTTGCTCGCAATTTTATCGGCGGTTAGGTTTATCCCGTAGGAGTCATCAGCAAGGCCTACAGCTTTCCTTTGAGGAGAAAACATTCATTTGTCCGAGGTCGCGCTAAAACCACTCGGTCGGTTCCGGTTGTCTGAGCCGGGACTTAAGTCGGCGAACGATAAAATCGCGATTGTCAGCGTTTATAATTGGATAGCTGGCAGACGCATTTTTTTATTTTTTTTTTTTTTCACCGGGCATTGAAAACAATCGCAAGAAATGATATACAAGTTCGAGGGACCTCTGCATTTACGGTGCATGATTGGAAGGGACGGTAAATTTATGCTGCTTTCGCCCGGTATTTTCTCCGGTTTTGAAACACTCTGTGCAGTCTCTGACAGTGTGCACTTAAGAGCGTGCGAAACCAACCTGCGACGAATATCGCTAAAGAAAAACGGTGGAACATAATTTGTCGGGTAGTGCTTGAAGACGAAATTACCAAGCATTATCCCAAACAATATCAAATTGTTTACTGCAGGACTCCGTAACCAGTCAGACTCGAGGTCCACTTCCGCAGTCTTACCAAATCTTTTACTGGCCGAGTGCAATTACATCAAAGGAAACACCACGCGATTTTTTTCTCTTCTGTATACTTACCGGTTCTGAGATTCGATTGGCTCATTTGAAGTGCATCCGATAACAATGTTACCGAACTGGTTTCTGATTCCAAAAATTAGTACTGTTAGCGCCATAACTGAAGGGAGAAGGGTGGAGGGGGGAGGGGTGAATTTACGGGGAGCGTTGATAGGTCGGCGAGGGGGTCAGGTAGCTGCGCGCGCAGCCTCAAGCCGTGCTAAAAACCATTAGTCTATGTATATCAATTGCGCGTTTTCTGATGCCTGCCGAATGTTTTTGTAACAGTGAGTACACAGCCGGGCCGTTACTAATATCAGCTGCAGCCGGCTGCCCTCGCGCAGGCATCTAGGGAGGCGAGCCGCCAGCACTTGAGTCGCTTACTATCAATTATAGTACAGCAATTTGCGATGGATTTGTATGCAGAAATTAGGTGAGAATGAAGTAGCGCCGGAATGCAAGTGCGCGTGACATGGGATACCCCCGAGAAAAACACGCCGACCAGCGTCATCGTCCGGCGTGATTCCCACTTGCGAAAATCCGGGAGTGACCGGCCGGTGGGTTGAACCCGGTTCGCCTTAGTGGAAGGTGAGCAGTCTAGCCGCCCGGTCTCCGCGGCCCCTTCATTACAGACAAATAAGTACTGTAAACAGAGGGCTACTTATTGCGACTTTTCAACGACCACGTTTGTATTTCAGTGTCTAAATTTATGAATGGGTTGCCGAACATCGGCATTCGTTACTGCCATAAAAAATATGTACATTGAAACATTCCATAGATTATATATATAATAATAATAATAAACACATTCTTACAATAAGACCCATGTGGCATGCTTAAAGAGGGGCTCTTCAAGCGCTGAATTGCCATATGCAGAAGAACGAGAGTTATTTGTTAGCCGGTGCACGAAATGAGACTAATGCCCGGTTGCACGAACATCTTCCCCGATCCGAGATCGAATGATCCTAGTTCCGAACCAGGATCCAGTTTGATCTTGGTTTCAATTTAAAAGTGTTGCACCGATGAAATTTCATGATTCTGGATCCTCGATTCGTCGATCTTGATTCCAAGTTGAGAGATCGATATGAAGTATCAGACAAATCTTGCTATTGATTCGTAATATATGACGTCATGGAAGTAAGCGTATTTTTCACTATAGATAGAACTAGATGTGCGATGTTTCATCTGTTACAAGTGAATTATTGTTGTACGAATTTTACTGAATAATATTCAAGTGCGTATAATGTTGTTTTGATTTCCCAAGAAAACAATCGAACGTAGTTCTATCTGTTGGCTTATTTTCAAACTACATTTGCCTACGATGGATGCTGATCTCGGATCGAGTTTCGAACCACAATGGTGCAACCGGGCATTAGTCACGTACTGGTTCAGTGTACGGAAGAGAAACTGCCGTTTGTGCCAGTTTGTCGGGAAAACTTCCTCTCCGCCCAGCAACACAGAGTAGATAAGTACACAGAAGCGAAATGCTGTGGTTGTTACTTTCACGTGTTACCCGTTCTCTAATTGGCTGCGAGAGGCTCTGGGAACGGACCCTGCTTCTGATTGGCTACTGCGTGCTGCGAAAGGTTCCCTATTGGTCCGGCTGCCCCGGCAGGTTGAAGTTACCGGGCGCTGATTGGCGAACGCCGTTCCGACACGTTTCTGGCCAGCGACGCCATATTGCTGGCAAGTGCTGCTGGAGTTGGCGGAGTAAGTGGCTGTTCCGCCTCTGTATTCGTATGTGCTCTGTGCCAGCAGCGTTCCTGGAACAAATGAGAACCTCATACATTAGGGTCAGGTGTTTTTCGCGAAAATATTTCAAGACCAGTTGAACTCCAAAACACTTTTGTTCATATACACTTTTGTGGTTGGATGATTGTAGATGTCACGTGCCTCCAATCCAAGTGTCTGGCCGCGAATCATGGATGTTCGGTATCAGAGTACTTTATTCTGGCTGTCCCAGTCAAAAAATAAAACACGTCTTCTCACGTAGAAGTGCAGCCAATAACCAAAGGTAGTTGTGTTTGTGGACGAAGTATAATGAAGTCTAGCATAGCCATAAATCATTTCGCAAATAAAAACACCTGCCTCTACTCATACACCATGCTGATGATATTCGAGCGAGCGAAGAGATCTGGATGCCTCTTAACATCGAGGTCTTGAGAGCCGATGAGGGTGATTGTGGTGAGTATGTAGCGGCGCCGGAATGAAGGAGCGGGGGGAAGCGGGAGATCTCCGAGAAATTCCGCCTACCAACGGCATCGTCGGGCCCGATTCCTACACGCGAATATCCGGAGCGACCCGGCCGGGGATTGAGCCCGGATCGCCTTGGTGGGAGGCGAGCAGGCTAACCGTTCAGCCTCCGTGGCCGCCTGTTGGTATTCTAGATCCACTGCGAGAGCATCACGCATTCCCATCAGCGAATAACGCATTCAAACCCAGCGTTCGCAACTGTGTACATCAAGAGCATGTCGATAATTTTTGGGCTGTGCTGGAAACAGCGGAGATCAATGTCCAATGATCTTACATATGGGTAAATTATTTAGCAAACCGTCTTACTTATCTGTGACATGATTGGTTCATATAACTGTAGAAGAACGTATTATAATATAGCCTACAGCTCATTGGCTGTGACAACGAAACAAGTGTTGTGCGAACTTGAGTACAGCTCGCATCATTTTTTTTTTTGTTTGTTACACCCGAAACCGTAAATTAAAGTGGGTCTGAAAACGTTAAAGCAAAAGGGCCAACACAGAAATTCTCTTCTGTGTAGCCCCCTATTCCTTACCTTCAGTTTGTACACCGTCGCACACAGAAGTCTTTCATGGTAAGTTACACATACTATGACTCAACACTGCGTTTTCCATCACTGCAGATATCTATATGGCATAATTACTTTCACAGGTGTGGTTCTTTTATTTTCAACACGGAGGATTTAGTATGCGGGATTTGCAGATCGACCAGTTTTTCAAACATCCGTTCGTGCCATATAACTTTCTCTGCAGATTTCATTACCTGATATCGAGGTAATATGCCTGTCAGATCTCAAGGCAGCCGACATCGTTGTTAACAATTTGCACACCGGTCTATGTCTCCAGATGCAAAGTTCTCTAGCCCGAGCATTATTAGAAGTATTTCATACTACGTAACAACGAGTTTCTTTACATGTTAGCAAATGAAAAATAGGATTGCTCATTAAATTACAAAATATTTTCTTCATTAATTTTTATTTTTATTTAGTGTGTCTATGTTGAGAATTAATTTTAACCCATTTTCTTTTTACCAACACTTGCCAGTAGAGTTGTATAATATTTACGTAGAATTTCAATGCTGTGCTGTCAGTTTCAAGAACGTCAGGGGCTGCGGTGGTGTAGCGGTTAGACTACTCGCCTCCCACCTATGCGAGCCGGGTTCGACTACCGGCAGGGTTGCTCCCGGAATCTCGCGTGTGGGACCCGTGCCGGCGGACACCGCTGGTTGACGGGTTTTCTCGGGGATCTCCCGTTTCCCCCGCCTTTACATTTCAGCGCTGGTAATTACTCCCGTCCCGTCACCATCATTGGCTCTCAAGATCTAGATGTTAAGAGCCACCCAAATATCTCCAGGCCAGTCCAGTCGAAAAAAGTAGAAAAATACTATTCCATGACATGAAAAATGTATTCCTCAAATTTTTGTCCGCCTTTTTTTTTTTACCGCCGAAATGAATGCTGGAGGTTGTTTGCGGTAAAATGGCGAAACGAGCGCTTTTGAAAGTTCTTGTTAAGATACAGTTGTATGCACGTTGTGTATTTTTCCGCCATAGTCTTTGTACAATTAAGTTTTCCACGGGTCTTTTAAGAAAATAAATAAATAGGATAGTATATAGTATTAAGAATACTACAAAATAATAACGTTGATGATTATTTATGTGAGAAAATATTGAATTTTTGATCTGGATAGAGAGAAAATAATTGGTGTGGAGTGTTCTTAGGAAGGGTAACACATAAACAATGGTGTTTAAATGTATGTAACAAAGCACAGGAAGAATATACAACATAAGGCATGACAATAAACACAAAGGAAAAACATAGAATACAAGCAGGAATAAAATACCCTTGAAATCAATTAATATTCTTGGCACAAACACACAGGACAAAACAAAATTTTTTAGAAAGTTACACTGACAAACAATACTCTCAAAAGAAAGATCAATAGATTGGGATTTAAATACTTACTAGAATATATTTCAGTGTAAAATCTCCTTTCGAATATGTTCTTCTCTTGTAACAGATCGAACTACAACACAACTCAAGTCACATTAATAAATGGTAACTAAGTGTTAGCAAAGGTAGCAGTACTGAGAGATGATGGTTAGACGGTAATATGGCTCTCCTCATAGAAAAATAGTGATTTTGATACGGGTGAGTAAGGATATATTACCAGATGATTGAGGCACAGAATCACAATAATTTGAATTAAATAAAATGAACCATTTCAAACAGGACACGTAAATGCTGACAATGATGAAATCTGAATGATTCATAATATGAATCTGGTGGTTCACAAAATTACATTCATTAAAATTTATAATTATTTCTCACCGAACTAACATATACACAATTTAATTTGACTGAAAATCAAGTACCAGAATTTCTCAATTCTTGAAAAACTTGTATCAATTTTTAGGATTATGATTTCATTGCCAGCTGCAGTAGAACATGAAATGAATTGTGCTAATGGGCAAAATCTACAGGTTCTCATTACAATTAACTCTTCTTAAATAATACATTTTTCACTTGTCTGGTATCCTTTTTAAATATTGAGATTTCAATGTTACAAATATTCAAATTTTAGTAAACTCAGACAAACAAAAGCAACATGGTGGAGAATACCATTTTCGAACGTCCTGGAGTCTTTGTAGCACTCACAATTTGGAAATGATATTTTCGCGAATCTATTGGCACTAGGGGTTCTTTTTCATTTTACCTGGTCTGCCAATCTAAAATACATCTTTTGGCCACAAAATAACATGAGAATTACGATGATGCGGTAAAAAGAAATTAATAATTTCTACACCTTCGTTCATGATGTTGGGCCGCTTTACATGGATACCCAATCTAAAACATAAACGTAATAGGCTAACACGTACATATAGACATAGCAAGAAGTCAAAGATTATTATGCGCTATAGAGATATTTCCAAAACCAAGTTTAAAAAATAGTCGCCTGAAATAAACTGCCGATGAAAGTATGTGATTTAAAGTAATGAAATTAATAAACGGAAATTAATAACATAACAAATCTGCGGCAAACAATTATAAACAAAACAAACTTCTGACAACACAACTGTGTCGGCAAAAGGTTAACAAGAAAAACTGTAAATGAACAAAGGAAAATTCTCTTACAACCTGATCACTTTATTCGTGCGGTGGTCAAGTTTTACCTTTGGAATTATTATGGAAGTAAATATTTTACTACTTTGCTCATTCTTACACGCAATGAGAAACCACGAAGGAAAAAAATAATTTTAATCTTCTAGAATTCAGCTTTAAAACATGGAACCTTTTCCCACTGTCGTTATCAAATCTACTGCGCGATTTGCAAACAGTGTGGCCGTAAAAATACACGATGGTAGAGGAAGTGACATTTTTCAAAGGTTGATTTCAAAAGGGCTCATTTCTCCGTGGACGAACCTAAAATGTTGTGAATCCAACTATCTGGTTTAGAAGTAAGAACGTTTGACTAGTAAACGAAAGAGACCGCTTTAGATTCTTAGCCCAGTTTATTAAAATCGACTCTCCTTGTTCGTCGTTGCGCTTTGTATTGACCGAACCGGACAAAAATTTGTAAATCACGGCAGAGTGAGTGAGTGGAGAGATTCTATTCGCTCTTAACATCGGGGGGGATTGAGGTGAGCATGAAGCAGCGCTGGAATGAAAGGGCGGGGGAAACGGGAGATCCCCGAAGAAACCTGCCGACCAGCGGCATCGCCCGGTACGATTCCCGATTGCGAAAATTCCTGAGTGAACCGGCCGGGACATGAACCCGGGTCGCCTTGGTGGCAGGCGAGCCAGTCTAACCACCCATCCACCGTGGCCCCCTAAATCGCCCCGGAGTCACAGAATATTCAAGGATGCAGAAGTGGAACAGTCCCTTGTACCGCGAACTCCAGCCAGACACTCCAGCCAGGCACTCCAGCAGAATGGCGTCACTGACCAGCAACGTGCAAGGACGCCGTTCGCCAATCACCGCCTGGTAACTTACTTACAGGCTGTTCACTGTCAAGTGAGCACTTTTAAAGGCCTTCCCAAAACGCATTAACCAACAATAAATATATCTTATTGCAGTCTCGGGCATTAAATTTTGAGGGTAGTAAAATGTATACGCGGTGTTTATTGGTCACATTGCAGTGTTGATATCAAAAAACATCAGGAAGATAGAAATTGGAAGAAAGGAAACATTTAGTCAAAACTCCTGTAGTACGTCGCGTAGCCAATTTGCAACCCGCTGCGTAGCCTCACTCCCGTGTATAGACTGTTAACGGTAAGTGAGCACTTTTGAGGCTCTAGTTACTTTTTCCTTTCAGCCATATTTAATTATTTAACCACCTTTTAAAATAAATATTGCAGTGTAGTAATAAATATAATGTGTATTTTCCACAGTACTCTGAAGTAAATGTCTTGGGCTAAAATAAAAAATATTTAATGACTATTAATCCAAATGAGAGGGCTTTTAAAAGTGCCCACTTTACCGTGATTAGCCTATAGTTATGGATAGGAAGATTTCGCGAGTTCAATGACCTGCAGAATAGACACCAAAGTCCTGTGTATCCTAGGTCCTAAGATGTTTGTCCATTGGTTGCTGTCCCAGAGAGTTAGCGAGTGTTACTCCACGCCTGCCAGTATGGCACTCGCTACTTGTTTCCATGCAAGTATACTATTGGGTCAGAGTCGTCCAGGACGTGTCTAATGAACTGTGATCCAATTGCAACGGTGACTTCAGTGTATCCTGAATTGAATTCGCGAAATTTTCCTATCCCTTCCTATAGTCTACCTGCTCGCGATGAGAACCATGGCAAAATGTTGTGGTATATCATTGTATCTCAAGTGGCTGGATAACGGTTCGACTCTGGTCCACGCATGGTATGTTAAACTTTCACTACTGGCGCACAATAAGTATGTGAACAAAAGTGGAATGGAATGCCTTTCTAGCTAGCGAACTCATTCGCTGATTGGGAGCGCGATTATTTCTGGAAACCTGCCTTGGTTCTGATTGGCTACAGCGTGCTGCGAAAGTTTACAAGCACCGGTTTACCAACGCGTCCCATGTTGCCGGCTATTGCCACCATTTCGCTGGCGTGTATAACTGGTCGTTCCACTTCTGTAATCGTGAGTATTCTCTGCTAAACGTGTACCAAGACGTATACATTTTACGGATATGACCCCCAAATTTTTTTAACACGCAATCCTTGTAAAAAGACGCCATATGACTAGAGACAGGTGTTATTCGCGGAAAGTTCCAAGTCCTGTTGTACTCCAAAACACTTTTAGAATCATCCAACCACTTTCGCGGTTTGATGCCTCGAGTGTATGTCCGCGAATCGTGGATGTTCAGTATCAGAGCATTTTATTCTGATTGGCCCAGTCAAACAAGAATATGTGTTCTCACGTAGACACGCGGCAAATAACCAAAATAAGTTGTGTTTGTGGACGTAGGATATTGAAGTCTAGCATAGCTAGGCTTACCATAATTTCTGGACTCCAATCCCGGACTTTTTTTTGGAAGGAGCTGTGTTTTAGTAAATAACATTAAAAATATATTTTTTGTTTAGTTATTAATGCTTTTGGTTAGCTACATGTCAGACACGGTACACGAGCACTGCTGCTTTCACTTGATTCGAGAAATTTATGCTAACTTTGAAGTTTTTCACCAAACGAACACTTTCTTTTAGGGCCCATTTCCAGCAGCTAACTGACAATTCACCACGTAATAGAGATACAACTACAGTTTTAATATTAAATTTAACCAAGTAAACAACGGCTTGTGAACGAGCGCTTGCCAATATCGACTGTCTTGGCTGTCTTCTGCTTTGTTTTGACGGTCTAAGCTGAGCATCGCTGCATGCATCGTCGCCAACCGCTAAATCAAAACCAGAGCGAAATTTCCCGGCCGCCCGGTCTTTCAGTCAGATATCCTAAAATCCCGGACGTTCGTTAATCCCGGATAGTTCCCCGGACACATGCTTGAAGCCCGGACTGCCCGGGCTAATCCCGGACGTATGGTAAGCCAAAGCATAGCCATAGATATTTTCGCGAAAAACACCTGTCTCTACGTATAACAAAGTTCTTCGGAAACAATAAATTGTTTACTGTGCCCTGGTAGTATCTCCGTTGTAAAATCGAGGGCATTCGTAAGTCTGCTAAAATTTTCCACTAACTCGTAAGAGATACAATCATATCATGATAATAAATCAATGGCAAAACAGTGAAACAATGCCATTGAGTGATACATAAATTTTTCTGTGTTCAGTGACTCAGATTTCCCCGATTAGGTTTATCCCTACTGGTTCACGTTTACTGTGTAGAGATGCTTTTATCACAACGTCGTTTCGAAGGTACACTTGGAGGCAGAATATCGGTCTGGACTTCATAAGAGAGATGTGTTCTTACTTCATTGCTCCTTACGCACGCACGGCAGATCAGAATCGCAGAGGTAGGAGGCTCAGAGTTTCGCACTCTAAGAAGATTTACCTGAAGAGGCCTGTGAAACCTCTCGAGGAACCCCTTAACGAAATGACTTCCCAGCCAGTAAAGATTAAACGTTTCAAGTTCCTGAATACGGATAATGAACACTGCTGCATGACCCCACAACTTTTACTACGTCATAGTCTTATACATTAGCGAAGACTGTTAATATATACTTATAACTTAACAACTTAACAACAGGAGTACCATAAATTCTAAGCTACTCTTCAAATGAAGGAGAGTAAAGTTTCAGAAGTAGCATTACAGACCCCAACTAGGTGGCTGTTAAATAATGTTCAACTGCAATAAATTTTATTAACAGTTTCAGACATTGGAATCAGATACGTCTAGGGCCATCTGTTTTTCGCGAAAATATTTCAGGACAACTTGTACTCCAAAGCACTAGAGCTCAGATCCATTTTTGTAATTGGCTGAGTTGAATTGCAACGCGTTGTAGGTGCCTGTCAGCGAATCACGGACACTCAGTGTTGGAGTTACTTATTTCTGATTAGCCCAGTCACGTAAGAACTGTCTCCCGACAAAGACACGGGGCCAATAACCAAATGAAAACTGCACGTATGCTATAGGACATTGGAGTTTAGTCTTCGCGTGAATCTTTTCGCGAAAAACAGGTGGCCCCCACATATGTCACATATGTCACCTTTGCTCCATCGCACGTAGCTCATACTTCCATCTAACGAATTTCACAATGTGTATTACTGTTTGGGTCGGCGACACCTCTACGTGCTTTGGGTTCTCGTCAGCGACAATGTAGGGGAAACTGCTAAAGATTACTTTATTATAAATGTTGGTAGGAAAATGTCTTATTTTTCTTATAATTAAATTACCACGTCCAGGCGCCAGTCTTAATTCTCAGATAACGACAAATAATGAAGAGTGGTTTAAAATATATCTCATCAAAATTCATTTGAATGAGAGAATGGAATAGTTGTATGTTGAGAGATGTCACAAATTAACATACCATAAATGTAAAATGAATAACTCTTTCAAATATGTCTTCTACACTACACAGAACAAGAATTAGCATTTAACAAGTTTAACACTTTAATTGAGAAGAGGAAAGACAAGACAAAGAAAGACACTGATCCCTCACATATCATCAAAAAAAGTACTTATTTTAATATTTTAAAATATCAATACCCAAACACTATTGCTGTCAGAAACGTGGTTTGATAAAAGAGTTTAAGAAATCCACTCTACTATCGTCTGATTATGATAACGTCTCAAAATGTGTAACAGCAATAAGAGCTGCCTGAACACTGATTGATTTTACTGGTAGTTCTTGGAATACTGTTAAATGCACAATTTTGCAGTTACTGTATTCACCTTTTAAAGATCATGAACAGATCCAAACCTTTCATGCTACGAGTCTCCTCGAGACTTCTGGGTGTTTAAGAAGGAAGCCAAATTAGTTATTTGTAGAAAATTAAAGTACGTATGGTATAGTTCCACCATTCCAATTAACATTTCTGTAATATTCACAATAAACATGTCTCAGGTAAGATCCTGAGTGGATAGAATATTAAAATCAGGTTATATCTTACTTGAAGTCAGGGCGTCGTTCTGAGATAGCTGTCACACAACTTTAGCGGCAGATAATAAAGTCATCTCCTCACAGAACTCCAAACGAACAGCTGTAGGTCCCGAATAAGTCGTGGAGACTCTCCTCGTGCGGTAATCAGCCCACATGGCGCAGGTTGCAATGTGAAATTGACATTTTCACACAACCGCTTCCTGGTTAGTTGTAGCTTGTAACGAACCACCATGCCAGTAAAATAAAAAAATTATTCTCATTCCTCTTGCTTCAAAGCGATTGTTCTATCACGTAATTTCCTTATCACAGTTTAACATATGTTTTATTACTCCTTGTAAAATAAACCGCACAAAAAATACATAGAGAGTTATATGATATGATACTGAAGGGTATTTAAATGAACAAGTCACCTGACTTATATGCTGTTCCTACAGACATAGTGAAAAAGTATATATTAAATGTAAAACATCTGATACATAACATAAATGAAAATAAAAATATTGATATCAGGGTAACCATCATGCAATAGTAAACAGAGCAAGTCTGTACCATTACTACAAACATTATGTACAGGACTTTGCAATGATTTACTTTCAAGACATGAAATAATTTGGAACCGCAGGCATCACCTTTATGCTAAAGAATAAAACAATTATCCTTTAACAAGATGGCTTAAAAATTCGCATATGTATTTCGAGTTAAGTAAGAATTAAAAAACAAGCACGTTTGCATTACTGCTGCAATTGGCCCACGGCGTATTTGACACCTCCCCCAGGACCGTGGACCAGTAATAATTATACAGTGAAATGGATGACAAATCACGGCCTATCCCTGAGGAAGCAAGCAGACAATGAGCAGTGGACACATGCCTGAGTCTACAAACGTATACGGAGTCTAAGTCTAAAGGTCATTGAACTGGCGAATTTTTTCCAGTCTCTGCAATTAACCCGTTCCAACCAAGTGTACACAAGTGGGTGACTAGCGTACTGGAACGTTATCTTTGGCAAGTACTGCACAATGCGTGGCTCATAGTTCAGTAATGTTCGGTGTGAGCAACTGATTCGTAGAGACCTGCAAAATCAGCGTTATTTTTTGGCATAAGGCTGAACATCATTGTACTGTATATACTGGGGCCGGTCTCGTGTCTTCACTCGCTGCCGCACACTCGTGGAGACACGCCCTTTCTGACTGAACTGCACGTGATTGGAGCGCGCAATTGTGAAGTGTTCATTTATTGGCGTAGGGTTACCCTGGGAGTGTCAGACGAAGTAAGGTCGAATGACAAACGTATTGCGAAAGGTACACGTGTTTTGAGTTTAACGTGGCCTTGAAATATTAACGCCAATTTTGCAGGTTTCTAATGATTCGTAGACCCTGACACTGGTCTAGTTTGTAAATGATTCTTATCGTTATGGCCGAACACGAAGACTATAGCTAGAGCCACGAATATTTCGTGGATTGAGTTTGCAGCAAGCTAAGCTGGACAGCCCTCTATACACTCGATACATTATCGTTTGCTTATTGGTTGCTGTGATTAAGTGATGCACTTTGTACAGGGATGTTAAACTCTCACTCACACTACAGCTTCCTGCTTATTACTGGTTCGCAATTGTACGGGGCGTGTCCAAACAACTGTCGTCCAATCACAACAGCAGGAGAAAAGAACAAGTGTTTGGAGTCTACCTCGCCTCCGAATGAATTCGCGAAATACTCGTGGCGCTAACTATAGCTCAAGAGTTGGTATATAACTGCACTAAGCACCAGAGACATGGCCGATAGTGACATGCCTGGAATACCACAGACCCCAGAGATCAGTAGTATGCACATTATCAATTAAGCTTGGACCATGGTAACAGCTTCTGCAGTGGTGACTGAAGTAGATTGAAGATGTCTGAAAAGAAAGGGATAGATAAATGAATTGTTGTAACGAAACGAGTGATGCGTGAACTTAAGCACAGGATGCATCATAAAACTTATTTTTTTTGCAACACCTAAAACACTGAGTTGAGGTTGATCCAGAAGGTTTAAAACGAGGTGGTTTCCTCCTCGGACTGTGACCATATCCCCATGGACGCCGAGAAAATTTTTTTTACAAAAACATTTCTGCGGAGGCAATTTCTTCCCCGGACCGTCCGTAAACGCCGAAGCACGCGTACAGCTTCAACAATCCGAAGCATATCACAAGTTACTTTTCATTGAAGCGAACTACTCGCGTATTTTTACATATGACTAGGGACCCGCAAAATTCGCGTTATTTTCTGGCTTCAAGCTAGGATTCACAGTACTGTATATACTGAAGCAGGTGTCGTTCCTTGATTTGCTGCTGCTCAGATGTTAGGTCATTCCCTTTCTGAGTGAACTGTACGTGGCTGGGGCACAGGATTGTGGAGTGTTCATATAGTGGCTCAGAGTTACCCGGGGCGTATCAACTAAAGCATGGCTCAATTACAAGAGTATTGCTGTGGTAAAAGTGTTTTCAATCTTAACTCTCCTCAAATAATAACGCGAATTGTGCAGGTCTCTACATATGACAAATCTCATCACTAGAGATTACGGAAAATCGCGAAAAATTTTTGTGTCGACGTATCTTCTATAACACTTTAACTAGTATATTCGTTCGTGATTGGACGAACAAGGGCTAAGTTGTTTCTATATCAATAACTAGAGGCAGGTGTATTTCGCGAAGAGATTTCAAGACCAGTTGTACTCCAAAACACTTTAGTTCATACGCACTTTCGTCGTTGGATGATTCTAAATGGCACGTGCCTCGAGTGTCTGTCCGCGAATCATGGACGTTCAGTATCGGAGTACTTTATTCTGATAGGCCCAGTCATATAAGAATGCAGCGAATAGCCAACGGAAGTTGTGGTTGTGGACGCACGATATTGAAGCATATCATGACCTTAAATATTTTCGCGAAAGACGCCTGTCTCCATCAATCACGAAAGTTCTGCCTTGTGGTACAAGAATCCCCATTGGGCCAGTGAAATCGTTTAGTAGCTTAACACATGCATGAAAGCCAATAAGAAAAGAAAACTGATGGAAATGTGTAAGGTACGATGAATCTTAGCAAACAGTTCACTTTTCCCGCGGTAAACCATCATACCCATCATTTTATTTTTCACCGAACGACATTAAATGCCGAGATAAGCTTCTTATTAGATCGCATTCCCAGCAAAATGCATCGGTAAACAAATTACATTACAAATGAAGTGGGAAAATATTATTTTTTTTTATACTGCCATTATTTATTGACGTCAAGCACCATCCCTGTCAAAATGGAGATACTGGAAATCGTCGTTATCGTTATAAGCAGTACCGCTGTAGCCAAAGGAAAAATAGTTAGGAAGAAGATAAAAATGGAGGAGTGGGGTTGAAATGTTGTCTGGGGAACTTCTTACTTAACCACACAGCACTAGAACAATTTTAGGCAGCCCTTTCCTTGTTAAGCGTTAACTAACACCACCTATCCGCATCTGGAATGCTTGGTTAATAATATTGTATAGGCTGTTCACGGTAAAGTGAGCACTTTTGAAGGCCTAGTTCCTTTTTCCTTTCACTCGTTTTCTGTCCTTTAGCCATCTGTTGGAGAAAAAAAATATTGCCATGTAAATAATGAGCACAGTGTTTATATTCCACCGCACTCAGAAGTTAATGTCTTAAGGCTAAAATCGAATATATTTACTGGCTATTACTCCAAATGAGAGGGCTTTTAAAAGTGCTTGCTTTATCGTGAATGACCTATCCACAGATTCTTCGTGGTTAATGTAGCACTTTCATAAGTCCTGCTTAGGACAAGGATACTTCAACTTAACATTGCCGTGTACCCGATATATTTATTCGTAGATAGATCAAGTTTAGAACTATAATTATTAGTAACGTAAATCTGTTTATAGTAAGTAAATAATGAGCCGACTCTTAACCCTATCTAGACTGACGAGGAGATACGACATTTCATTGTCCACAGTTGTATCTGTTTGGAAATTGTACTTAGTTGTCAAGCATCATCACGAAAAGATCCCACAAAACGTTTACAGATGAGATGACGTTGGCTGCCTGTTTTATTGGTAACATCGCTCTCAGTATTTATTTAAGGCCTTTCTGCACACAGCACTGTAGAATGATGAGATGCGTAGGTTGGTTTCGAAATTAATTGATCATCCGCGAACCATCTACGCAACACTGCTGCGTAAGGAAATTAAGCGAGTTGAAATCGCGATAGTAAAGGAAGCGTCCATATCGGTTCCCGTGAGACGGTGGCGCGGAACTTACGGCCGCAGCGTTGACGAGCAGTTATTTTTTTTTTGCATGCGCTGTACTTGCGTTCATCACGTGTCTTGCAACAAACGATTCGTAAAACCGACTTACTGGCCTACGTCATAATCGCTTCGTATAACTGTAGCTGATCGTATAGCCTACAGCTCATTGGCTGTGACAATGAAACAAGTGTTGTGTCGACTTAAGAACAGCACGCATCAAAAAAAATTTTTACGTTTGCAACACCCGAAACAGTAAACTAAAGTGAATGTCTCACACGAGCTGTTCAAAATGTACACCATCTGACCGTAAACAGGCTGAGATACGTTGTAGCCTACCATGGCGTGTTGCCACTGCATGCCTACGAGTTCATTTCTGAGTTGGTTAATGGCGTCGGTTATCGCCTGTAGCAACTGTCTCGTGTGTCTGGTCGCCGTCCGCTGTAAATCCTGCTCTGCAGGCAGCTTCGGAATAAAAAGTCCAATGGGGAGAGGTCTGGAGAGCGCGCCGGCCATGGGAATGGTACACCTCTTCCAATCCACCTGAGCGGATTCTCAGTCGCTGCACCACGCCCATTTCCGTCACAGTATCCGTAAACAAACACCATGTCTGCGTACTCGACATACTAACATATACTGGCCACGCCAGTCACACTATCAGTGTCTGCTTATAGCCAGACTGGGAACATTATGAACAGCTTGTGTGGAACTCTGAAGCGGGGCTGCATAGCCAACTTGTGTATATGACACTTCTTGTTGCCAGAGATCTGTATAACACGCTGCCGACGTATGTCGGATGAGTCGCGGAACACTCTGTAAATTAACGGGCGCACCGAGTGGCATGCGCCCAGTAAAGTGGCTAACGACGAATGGAAAGCAGTGCCATATCGTAACATCGAATAAAGAGTGCTGGGTTATGATTTGTGATCACTTAAATTATTTCTTTCGCTTTCTGTATTTTTCAATGCATCGAAGTGCAAAAAACAGTAGATAGTAAAAATATTTACTGTTCTAATAATTTCACAGTTTCACTTGACCCCGACGCATGAATAAACCGACGAGGCTCATGGCAATGTTATTTTTACATAGGGCGGAAGAATACGCAACCTGCATACAAGCAGATCTTAAGTAGGGGTCGTGAAATTGCTCATTTTATCGGTGAACAGCTTATATTGACATTAACCATTCATGTAAAAGAGGTGTAGAAAAATCCACAAATCAGATCAGATCATTAGCCACAAGCAAGACTGGGTAGTGGTGTCTTGCTGTGTAGAGTGGCGGTCATAAATAGCGTTCACGCGCAATATGTCCGCGACTGTGGACTCTGTGACTGAATAGCTTCATCTCCACACAATTTTGTTCATGATTATTAATTAATCGAGACCTGAAAATCTCGCGAATTCGTTTACTTGCAGGTTGGAATTCAAAGGCTTATGTTCAAACAATCAGATACCAACGTCTCATTGGTTGTTTACAATCAGGGTGCATTGAGTTTGCTGGGCATGCATTTTGGCTTAAGTTCATTACCGGCTCAGAGATATGTAGGAGATGTCAAATAACGTGCGGGTCAATTCCAAAAATTACACATACGTACAGGTTTTTTATTTATAGCTTGTCCCGAAATGAATCCGTGAATTTTTCTTGTCTCAATTATTTAATACTTCGCACACGACGGGATTCTAAATAAATGAACTTTATGCGAGAACCGTGATCTCTTTTGAGCACTTTCACTATTTACCAGCAAGTTTACCGCGGAAACAATTATTTTTCCGGTGTTAGTTCTCAAAATGCAGAAATAGTATCCAGATAAAGACCAAGACCGCCAAAAAAAAAAAAAACATTAAAAATAATTCTCCCGAGGTATTGCAATTTTGTATGCTGAAACAATCGTCCACGATAATTAGCTGTTTATCAAGACAGGGCGATAAAGAAAAATTATTTTCGTTTCTGGAATATCATAGTAGTTCCCGTCGACATACACGAAAGATCACGCAAGCAACGGCGTGAAGAATTGGAGTTACTGTGCGCCTAGCGTTTAACTAGAAATACTTATAGGGAATAAATAATTTTAGTTGACGTGACCTCAAGTGCGCTGTATAATTCCAAACGCCACGCCTAAACCGAGGTAACATGTATCTTCCTGAAATATCGAAGAGAACCGCCCAGCCGAGCTATTACCTCATTCGCCCAGGTGCCCATAAGCAATTAAGGGGGCTGTATAGTTATTGAAAGATCTCACTGTAAGCAGTCGTGTCTATTTTTTTTAAATGGAAAATTTCAACGTAAACCTCTTTTTTTTTTTTTTTCAAGACAGAAATGAAAATCGAATATTTAGTTGCGTGTTCATGGGTATGGTTACTGAAACATAAACCCGGGCGTTGAAATGTGTCAAGGTCACCAGAAGCGTTGTAACTAGCCATCTTTTAACGATACACTGTAAAAAAAAAAATGTATTCGTAATTTTTACTGAGAATTCGTTTGTAATTTCGCAAATGCTTGTAACACCACAAAGATTTCTCTTGTGAAATTACTCGCTTGTAGAACTGCAAGGGCCGTGTTTGTAACAGGCCTCAAGAAATGTTTGTACTATAATGATCTGCATTCACGAGCTTCAGCAAAATGGCGGACACTCAACAACGTAAAACAGTACACAGCTGTTTGTGCAGAAACTATTGTAAAAGACAGCTGCGCGCAAAAAAGAATGGTGCTGCAAGCTTGGATAAAGTAAAACACCTAAAACAACTAAAATAAACATAATTAAATGGCCATTTCAATAAAAGTGATCGTATCAGTCATTAACTGTTAATGTTTCCTAGCTACACAGAAATCTAAAAATAAAATAAATTTATTCTTCTTAATCGAATAACTTTTGTAATGTTGTGTAGCTACTTGAAGAGATATTTAGTACAAAAAAAAGCGTTTATCTCGTAAGTAAAGTTGGTCTTGTGGTTAAGGGTGCGGGCTAACATTTCTTGAAAACTATATTTTAAAAAAATATTTTTAATATTCTCTCTTATTAATTCATCACATTTGTTTTCTAGGAGAAAAAATAATTTTATGTACATTTCTCAATAATGTAAGTTGTAATACAAGGTTGTGATTTCTGATACTACTAAGAGACTATATATTTTTCAGATCTTACAAGAAAACTGTTTGTAGTTTTGCAAAGGATTTTCTTGGTGACTGGGTTCCCAAGGATTATTCTTGAAAAAGTGCAAAATAATTTAGAGTGTATTTATTTATCTGTAAAATAGTCTTTTAAACCATAGCGACAATGCTGAATTTGTTTTCTGAACATACTGCTCTGTTAAAACCTTCCTGTAGTCACCACTTCGAATTATGAGGAAACAGAATAATCTCGAGGTTCGTCCATGCTATTTTCCACCACAGTCACAGTTATTACTTACGGCTGGACGTTGCATTGAGGAGTTTTTTTTAAATAGTTCTTTACTAGGCAGTACCCTTAAGTCTTGACTTCACCTCTTTTGCACAAAGTCTTCAGTCACGTGTCACGATTTCAGTATCAGATAAACTACTGCGAATTACTGACTATATAGGCTATTCAAAGTAAAGTGAGCACTTTTGAAAGCCCTCTAATTTGGAATAATAGTCAATAAACGTATTTCATTTTAACCTTAGACGTCGAATTCCGAGTGCAGTGGAATATACACACTGTGTTTGCTACTTACACAGGAATATTTCTTTAAAAAAGATTGTTAAGAGATAGAAAATGGCTGAAATAAAAAATATATAGGGCCTCAAAAGCGCTCACTTTACCGCGAACAGCCTTTAGCATCTTTTACGATTTATTAGTTGTTTAATATTTTTGTACTTCTCTCGAATGCTTATTATTGGTAGTTGTAAAAATGTAAGAAGATAGTGACATTAAAAATTATTATATGGCCTGCCCTACAAAATTTGACTTTGTTGTATAAATATTTATTGGATAGTGTAAGGTGTTTTTTTAATGTTGAAATATCACATCAATAAAACTTATCGCAGAGATATTTCTAATTGAACTTTTATTGAGAATTTTAACTTATGGTGCATTTCGTGTAGTCAGGAAGTAGCAGTAAAATATATTGAGTTATTGTTCGAAATCAAAATTAAATTTCACGTCTGTCAAATGAGAAGTTACATTCAGGAACACTGAGTTGAAAGTCCAGAAGTCCGGTAAATTCTACATGTACCACGACCATATTATGTGTTATGTTGGCAGGTGTTTGTCCATTATATCTGCGCCAAAGACTGTATATAAAAAAATTTGAAAATCACTTATGTAATTTCTAGTTAACTGTAATTTGCTGCAGATAATAAATTACATACAGCGGAAATAAATATGCAGTATTCTTCACGTAAAACATAAAACATATTTAAAGAGGACAATAGCAAAATCTTAACCATGAAAAACAATGCATATCACTCGTGTTTATTGCCACTTCCTTCACAGAGCAATGCCCTTAAAAAAAACTTAACTCATTAAACTTATTTAAATAAATTTATCACAGGATATAGCCTACTACCCCCTAGTGAGGAGAGAAGCCTGTCCATTATCGGTTTACAAATTAGTTCCCTATCACGGACGGAATAATCTGAACGTATACGGGATGGTATTCAATTAGAACGACAACATTCAGGAGGTCGTTAGTTATAAAAAATGTAAAACCAAAATATTTACCTACACAGAATATTAAGGGAGGTATGAGCCCTAAAAAATCGAGTCAAAATTTTACTATTTCTGTGACGTATAAACGAAATAAACCGAAATATTTGCGGAAAATTTTAACAAGTGCACCTGAAAGGTCTTGTGTTAATTCGTTTTAAGGTAATATTCGGAAAAAGTAGTTTTACAGAAATTCAAGGGCAGCCGCAAATCAAAAATATGCAAGAATTTCCTCACATTCAGCAATTTTTTTAATAACAAATTTCCCTTTTACGGTTTCATATAAACGTTTTGAAGTAGCTCCTGGCATCTGCTTTCAGTGTGAATTTTATCACTTCTGTTAGTTTCCATTAATTATTCAGTTCAAGAACATAACAATTTTGACTTTGACATTTATTTTTGCGTACACCGTGTGCTCAAAAATGGGGGGGTTTTTTTTCCCAGCGAGAAACAAGTTATTCAATGATAATAATGTCTAAAGGTTTCACATATTGTTGTGTAAATATAAAATATCACATTTTCACGTAGCCAACGCTTTTAAGCGGAAGCATTAATAGAGGCAGGTGTTTCTCACGAATACATTTTTTGGCTATGCTAGGCTTTACTATCCTACGTCCACAAATTATTGGCCGCGAGTTTACGTAAGAAGACGTACTTATTTGACTGAGACAATTAAAAGAAATTACTCCGATACTGAACGTCCATGATAGCAGGAGAGACACCTTGGGCTCAGCGACATTTAGAATCATTCAATCACGAAAGTACTTATAAACGAAAGTGTTTCGGAGTGCAACTGGTCTTGAAGTCTTTTCGCGTAAAAAAAAACACCTTTCTCTATTCTTTAGTAAGAAAATTTTGAAAGCCTCAAATTCATTTCTGGGTTATAAAGCAGCATTGTGACGGCGCTGGAAATAGAATAAACAAGCATGGCGTTTCTTCCGTATCCTCAGAATTTAAAGTGGCTACAGCGAGGTTTTAACACAGCAATATGTTCAGAAAAAGATACAGCATCGTGGTTATAGTTTAAAACTTGGTTCCACACAAGAAAAAATATACTAAACTGAACGCGGTTTGCTGCAATTTTTGCTAACTCCGACACTTCTCCAGAGTGAGTGAAGAGATTTCGGCGGCTCATAACAGCGAGGTCTTGAGAGCCGATGAGGGTGATTTAAGTGAGTATGGAGTGGCGCCGGAATGAAGGGTACGGAGGAAACGGGAGATCCCCGAGAAAACCCGTCGACCAACGGCATCGTCCGGCACGATTGCTACTTGTAAAAATCTGGTGACCCGGCCGAGGATTGAACCCGGTTCGATTTGGTAGAAGGCGAGCAGGCTAACCGTTCAGACACCGTGGACCCACTTCTCCAGAGATCACATTTATTTTCCAATGACTCTCAAAATATTGCAGATACTTCTAAATGCCAACAATTGTTATTATTTGAAGCTCAAATTTATTTAACCTTCTGCTGTTTACACTTTGAGGCCGGCACACTTCTACCAGCTTTAAAGACAAGCTAGACGTTAGTCAGCTATATCCATACCGCTGCAGGGACACCATATTCTATTGTTCCCTATTGCCACTTAAGGCCATTCTACGGGTCAAAACCACACCGGTCTTTCCGTATTGGCCGGCTTCCAACCAATGGAGTGCCGAGTTTGCTGTTTTACGATCAAACGTTCTTTCGTATGTAACAGGATGTATGTACGTACATCCCATCGTGTTGATTTCCGTAACTATAAAAAAAAATATCGTTCGTTTACGAAGATCGTTGTAGATGTTGTATAAGTCCCTATTAAAAATACTTATGGAAAAGGGAAATTATGAAAGTATACCCGGACAAGTTTAGGTTTTTGCGTGGAATGAAATATTCAAACAAGTTTTCCCCGAATTACACTCAAGTATAGTCCTCAAAGTGGTAAAGAGGGACCCTCATTGTATAATTTTGTCTATTGCTACGGAAGCAGGGCGATGTAGCGCCGCGGTGATCAGGACACGCCCGCGGGGCGGTTTTAACAACACAGCCGTGTTTAAAGGCTGTTCACGATAAAGTGAGAACTTTTGAAATCAACGCTATAAAAATGTCACTGTCACGTGCGTGTGTTTTTAACAAACACGCATAGTGGCATGCGCCCAGTAACGACGGAGGGCAAAATAGTTCCATATCTCAACGTTGAAATAAAAGTGTTCTGTAAACATTCGGTAATACTAAAAAGATTTATTTTTCATTCTGAATTTTTAATATATATATAAGTGTACGGATCAGTCAATTTGTAAAATATTATTATTTTTTGATCATTTTACAGTTTCGCATGAGTTACGAATGAAGAGAGTGACGAGGCCCACGGCAATGTTAGGTTTACATATGGCGGACGAACACACAGAGTGCTCGAAAGTATATCTTAAGCAGCGATTCCAAAAGTGCTCGTTTTACGGCGAACAACCTGTAGGAAACATCACCGTACGTACAGCAATCTAAGCCTCGGCGGAGAGGCGAGCGGAGTCTCGCCATAGCGAGCCGCCGACGGGACAAGCTGGGCAGGCAACGCCCCTACCTCCATAGCCGCTAACATGATCACGCTTCGGCACCATCAAGGTGAATACGTTCCAACAGCTTTCTTAAAATACTTATATATGGCTAGTTGGGCGTGGCTCGAATTATTAACTAAACTCTAAATACGTATCTGTTGCAACTATACAGTAAATTACATACTGAGCTCCCCCCGACGTTATCAAAGTATATTATGCAATTTAAAGTATAAAGCATTGTACGACATGACGTAAACTCTTTATGTTTATGTATTTTAAATACATTACGTAGTAGAGTATTACGTGTATATTCATCAGAGTACGCTTTTCACCACTTAGCTTGTATGGCCCCCACATGGGAAATGTAAAATTGATATTATGGAAGAAACTGATTGTCAAGGGATCAGTGTTATATAAATGGAAAAAAGGAAGAAATATTATGCTATCGTGTGGATAATGTCTGAAAATTAATCACGTTTATATACAATCGGTCGGCTGGAAGAGAAAAATTTGTGTTCTCCTCGAGCTGGTGGTCTTGAGACACGTGCGAGAGCGGCCCAGACCTGGTGAATAATCCAAGACTCGTCAACATCTTCTTGAGTCGCGAGGAGGAAGATTTTCTCAGATCAGTTTTCAGATCACTGTAAATAATCTGCTTTACTTGAGCCACGCCGTACCCTGTTGTCTTAACGTCTCGAAGAATTAATTATCTTTTACTTTTTAATGAACTTGTGATTACTAAATGAGTTAACTTGTTTAGTTACATAACTGCACTCTACTCTAGCCGGAGGTTGAAATGAATTTTAAATTACATTTTCCAAGTTTATCTTCGTCATCTATTTATTATATGTTTAAGTGCATTGTACAAATTTCCAGTGCCAAATATAATGCAGTGGCAACATTTTTTTTTTTTTAATCTTTACTTGTAGAAGTAAAATATAACAATGTGAATTTATGATTAGGCAATTAAATATCGATTTTCGTTTCTGGCCTTCAAAAATATTTAGTTAGGCACAACAGCTTACACTTTTATCTGTATGACAACTAGGTATAGGCTATTCATTGTAAAGTGAACATTTTCGAGGCCATGGTTATGTTTTCTCTTCAGACATTATCTATCCTGTAACCACATTTAAAAATAAAGATTGTCATGTAAGTAATAAAAACAGTGTGAATATTCCACCGTACTCGGAAGATAACGTCTATAGCTAAGATAAAATGCATTTTTTGGCTAAGTATTATTCCAAATTAGAGGGCTTTCAAAAGTGCTCACTTTGCCGTGAAATACCTGTAGGCTCCTTTACGGCAGTGTTTGAGGTGGATCACGAAGCCCCGCATCGGCCAAGATCTCCGTGCCTCAAGGCGAGGAGAGACCCCACGCGCAATGGAAAGGCCACGCGACAAACACGCTAATTGATGACGAGGTCCGCGAGCTGTGATTAGGCGCGCGCGCGCTCGTCTTTGCCGAACCACCAAGGCTGGGATCTTTCTTTCCGGGGTCGCAGTTCCGCGAAGCTTTTGTATTTCGTGTGTTCCCAGAAGAGACGCGTCGGTCACAGGGGCGTCACAGTTCCCAACGCCTTGGGCAGTTGTGTAATGTGCGTTCCGCGGGCGCGAGCAAGGAGGGCGAGGATGGTCCATTGCTGAGTCTCGGCCTTCCGTGGGCCATCCGCCCGGCCGTCCCCGCCGAACTATGGGATGGAGATCATAGATGCCACAGTAGTAGGGGCACAGGCGTTCCAGACCAGGAAGTGGTATATCGCACCTGTCTGATCGAAAGTGTTGAGGGCAGCGGTGGCTCAGTGGCTAGCGCGCTCGCCTCCCACCACGGCGATCCGGGCTCGATCCCCGGCCGGCTCACTCCCGGCATGTGGGAATCGTGCTGGACGATTCCGCTTGCCGGCGGGTTTTCTCGGGGCATTCCCGTTTTCCCCCCGCCCATGCACTCCAGCGCCGCTCCATCCTAGGGTCTCATTTTATGTCATGTTCAGGGATGACGGGCACCTACGGGTCCCAGCTGGAAAGCTCGTCACTCGGAGGGTGTTGCCTTGCTCTGGGTCCACCCCCATACGCATTTATTTATTATTATTGAAAGGGTTAATTGTTTAATCGCACCTGGATTAATTACAGGTAACGGGTTGATTACAGATAGGCTAAGTGTTCAAAGGGTTAACACTTTAATCAAAAGGGGTTACGTTTGTATTAAAGGGTTGATTGATTAATTGTAAAGGAGTAATTCTTGAATGTAAAGGGTTAATTCTTTAATTGTAACTAACCCTATACCTGTAATTGATCCAGGTGCGATTAAATAATGAACCCTTTCAATCAAGTAGGTGCGATAAACCACATCCTGCTCTGGAATGCCCCTGCCTCTACTACTTGCGTAAACAGCAGCCTCACACGCCAGCTAAGGGCCGGTTTCACCAACGAAGATTAGATTTTTGCGTAAATCGAGATGGGAAGTTTAACTGCGATTTTTATCTCGATAATGTTGAGCGTGTTTCACAACGTATTACATGTAGAGCTAGTGATTTTTCGCGAAAAAAATAAATACGAGTATATGGTAGACTTCGATCCTATAAGCACACAACAGCAATTTTGTCAATTGCCATTGGTTGCTGTCTGCTTGAGAAAACGTTTTCATATTTGGCCTGGCCACTCAGAATTTGGCAACATCGGCACGGCTCGTACGTGATTCGTGTTCAGACAGTCTTCGCCTGACAAACAGTAACTCCCTCAATCAAGACAGGTAAACGACCCTACAGTGTTTTTAAATATATATGGTCTTGTAATTTTTTCGCCAAATGTCAATAACCCTAGTTATACGTCGTCACGAATATCGAGATAAAATTATTTCCATTTTCTGACTTTTTCCCGGTGTTGTATTGACAAACACTTCTCTGGCTCAGTCAACATAAAATGTTACGTATCTGACGTTAAAAAAGTGAAAAGTTTTGAGTAGTCTATATGGTATTTTCACGAAAAAAGGCAACAAAACAAAAATGTATGGCAAAGTAAAAACCGTTTGTCAGAAATAGTAACAGAAAGCAAGCAACAGCATAATCCTTACTACTATATAAATGGGAAAGTGTGTTTGTTTGTTTTTCCTTCTTTCATGTCAAAACGGAGCAACGGATCGACGTGGTTTTTTTTTTTTTTTGCACAGAGATAGTTGGAGGGTCGGAGAGTGACATAGGTTACTTTTTATACAGGAAAAATATCCCATTTCCGCCAGGAAAATTCTTAGATTAAGCTTTTCTTAGGATTGACTACTGCATAAAAAAAAGCATTGTTAAAATTTATTTGCCATTTCGCCTTTCTATTTTGTCCATGGGCTGTAAACCTTCATTCAAAAAAGCCTTAGTGGTCCAGTGGCTAGCGTTATTCCAAGTAGGGCCGGAGTGACCCAGTGGATAGATATATATCAAGAGGGGCCATAGTAGATCAGTGGCTAGAGCACTTAATAAGGGGCCGCAGAAGCTCAGTGTCTATAGAACCCAATAAGAGCGCCACAGAAGCTCAGGGACTAGAGAACGCTATAGTAGGGCAGTGGGGCAGCAGTAGTTCAGTGGGTAGAGAACCCAATAATGGGGCCGCAGTAGCTCAGTGGCTAGAGAACCCAATAGTGGGGCCGCAGTAGTTCAGTGGGTAGAGCACCCAATAGTGGGGCCGCAGTAGCTCAGTGGCTAGAGCACCCAATAAAGGGGGCCGCAGTATCTTAGTGGCTAGAGAACCCAATAATGGGGCCGCAGTAGCTCAGTGGGTAGAGAACCCAATAGTGGGGCCGCAGTAGTTCAGTGGGTAGAGCACCCAATAGTGTGGTCGCAGCTGGTCAGTGGCTAGAGCACCCAATAAAAGGGACCGCAGTATCTTAGTGGCTAGAGAACCCAATAATGGGGCCGCAGTAGCTCAGTGGGTAGAGAACCCAATAGTGGGGCCGCAGTAGCGTTGTGGGTAGAGCACCCAATATTGAGGCCACAGCTGGTCAGGGGCTATAGAACCCAATAAAAAAAAAGTGGTTTGATCAATTCAAAGTCCTGAATATCATGTTAAAATAAAACTTTTGCGAAGTGATGGCAGGGTATGATTTAATAACTCCATTAAACCTGAAAGGAAAAATGTCAGAATTTAAAAAATAAAAAATTAATGAAACTATGTTGGGGTTTATTTTAATAACTTTACAAAAATTGTATGCAAGTGAAATTATGATGCACCGCTATTATATAACACGACGAGGCTCAGTGTCACAAAACTAGAAACCACGCGCGATGCAGCGGGTAAAAGCGAGTATAAACTAAACAGAAAACTACATTTTTCGAAATGTTCTATCAGCACAATAAATAATATTATCAAAGTTTTAAATGTTATTTACCATACAGCATACTCTGCTAAAGGACGAATAGTACAGCTGAGAACTTGTTTAAAGAAATATACGTATCCAGGCAAACATGCTGGAATAAACGTCATACTGAGAGTATTAAACCTCTGAAAATACAAGCTTACATATACGTTTCATAAGTCACTGTTATTTTTGTGGCCGAGTTATAGTTTGCTGTGTAGCTCATAATTTTGACTTTTTTTTTTTTTTTTTTTTTTTTTTTTAATTTCTCAACATTTACGCGTTTTACAGCCACGCCTGAATTCATAACCTCAAATTGAGTGCATTGTGGTTTATCGAATCATATTCATAGAATAAACTTAAACTTCAAGGATCTGGCGATATTAATTATGTATTAAAACTTAATAAAAGTATTTTATATAGAAAACAGATAACCCTGCATTTACTATTTCCCAAAATAGTTTCCATAGACGGACATTTTCCTGAATACTCATGCATTAATATTGTTACAATTTCCATATTATGTGTTTATTGCTGTTAAATGTTATGCTATTAGTCTACAGATAATAATTCTCTATCACATTCCAATCGATGTAAGGTGCGTGGTGAAATGTAACATACAGATATTCGAGATGAAGATGCACTGAAGCTCGATAAAATATCGTTATCTCGCATGGTGAATCCGGCCCTAAGTGAGCAGCGTGTTTCAAGTACTCGTTTTCGACGGAACTATTAACAGGGGGATAGTGAAATTGCGTGAAAACATTTCAAGACAAGTTACATTTCAAAACCCTGTAGAGTCGTTCACCTATCTGGATTGGCTGAATTACTACAGCAACCAATTGTAATACACGAACTGCTGTTGGGTTCACATAGTATTGAAGTCTACCGTGTGGCTGCTCATAATGTATTTTACGAAAAATCACTACACTCTAAGGAATTATTTGTGACACGTACAGTGACAAAGCGCGAATGGTAAAATATTTTCCCATACCTGCGTGGTAACGTTCCTACAGTTGCTCAGGAAAGAGTCAGATGCGTAGAGAAGTGCCCAACTTTGTATACTAGCAATGATAACCATTCCCATGATTTCAGCCTGGCACGTAGTATTATTTACATACACTGTATATGTTAAACACATTCCATTACAGTTTAGGAAGTTTACCAGATTTTTTTTTTTTTTACAGTGAGCTCTAACTATTAACACTTTGAGGTTGACACGGTTCTGCCAGCTTTAAAGACAAGCTAGACGTCAGTCAGCTATATCCATACCGCTGCAGGGACACCATATTCTATTGTTCTCTATTGCCACTTAACGCCATCCTACTGGTCAAAACAACACCGGTATTTCCGTATTGGCCGGCTGCCAACCAATGGAGTGCCGAGTTTGCCGTTTTCCAATCAAATGTTCATTCGCATGTAACAGGATGTACGTCCCTTCATGTTTATTTCCGCAACTATACAAAAAATTGCCGTTCGTTTACGAAAGTCGTTGTTGATGTTGTATTAGTTCCTTTTTTAAATTCTTATGAAATAGGGAAATTGATGGAAGTATACCCGGACCAGTTATGTTTTTTATGTGGAATTAAATATTCAAATAGGTGTTGCCCGAACTGCACTCGAGTATAGTCCTCAAAATGTTAAACGCGCGTCCAATTTCCCGATCTACGAAAATAACACACGCCGCAGACGAGGGCTGTAGAGTGTTCTCAAGACGTCACTCACATTGGAAACACTATTTCAGGACACTCCAAAATGGCTCAAAGCGGCTTTCCAAAGCGCTACAGCTCAAAATATACACGTTAGATCCTTTCAAAACTACTCTAGGGCCCCGCATTAAATCTCCGTAAAGACTTGGGCGTAGCGGTGATGAGGACTTTGTTGCAAAGTGGAAATTACACCCTTATCGCAACCGCACTTCTCGGCCTAAAACGAGGGGGGGGGGGGGGAAAGCTCTATGTAGGCACGAACCTTAACATTGAAGCCTTGGGAGCCGATGAGGGCGAAGCGAGATATTCAGTAACGACGGAACGTAAAGGCGAGGGGAAACGGGAGATCCCCTAGGAAACGCGCCGACCAGCGGTATCATCAGACACGATTCACACTTGTGAAAATCCGGCAGTGGCGCGGCCGGGGATTGAACCCGGTTCACCTTGGTGAGAGGCGAGCAGTCCAGCCGCTCGCACTTGTTACAAAAATAAAATTGAAAATACACACATTAAAAGAATGCTAAGAGCATCACAAATATATGTATTGATAAAAATAATGAATTTAACACCAACAACATCATATGTATCAGCGATAACTGTTAGTAAAGAAATACAAATATATTATAGTATAAAAGATAGAAATACGATATATCAAATAAAAAATGAAGTAGTCGAAATAGAATACAACAGAAATACATGTAATAAGATAGTAGAGCACGATAATATTTGGATTGAAAAAAAAATAGAAATAATCAACCTATTAGTTAAAAAGAATTAAAGAAAGAAATCTATAAACTAAGTGTTATAAATTGGCAAACATAAACCGACCTAAATACTAAAAATTATATTAAAAATATACAACAAAGGTACGAAAGAAAATTAATATCAATGATAGTGTGTTGGAAGTAATAACAGGGCACTGTCAAATTAAAGAATATTAAGCTAAAATAAATAAAATAGAAGACGACAGTAGTCAATGTGAAAAGGGAGCTCAGACGGTATACCATATTCTGTACTTGTGTGACATGTTTAAAGAAGAAAGGAAAGAATTAGAACAGAAATTAAAACCTTTTAATGACAAATGGTCATTACAAAAACATAATATACATGACAAGGAAATTGAAGAAATAATAAATGAAAGTATTGGTACAATATATGATTTGGTGAAAATTATGAATGATGATTTAACTGAGTAGTCTAGGGAGCGGATGAGAGTGTGCTGGAACTAAGGGAATTATTAAGTGAGTGTTTGTGTTTGTCTAGTGTTTTATCATTTAAATTAAATAAAAATTATGAATAACTCTCTCTTTTAGATAAGGAACATAAATGTCAGCAAATATTGAAGTTTTGCAGAATAACAGTGGGGAAGAAAAATTGAAAATCTCCAAACACGAAAAAGTTATAAAGATGAATGTTGAAGGAAATATGGAAAAAAATAGAAGAACAAGAAGGAGAACAGAATAAAAAGAAGATAAAGAAGAAGAGGAAATAAAATCGGGAGGAGAACAGAGAAAGAAAGTAGAAGAACACCAGAAGAGAGAAAGAAATGAGGAGGAGAAGCAAGAGAGAGAAGAAGAAAGACAAGATCAGAACCTGATGAAAGAAAACCGGAAGGAAATGCATAGAAGAAAATCTAAATGCGGGAACGATGTGATTTGTGATAATATGTTTGTTGATGTCTGTGTATGTGTCTATGTAAAAAAAAAGGGGGGGATGCGTCCGTAGGAGCGGAGCTCCATTCCCTCGTCTGCCCGGAAACGAAGGCCTGGGTGTCCAGAAGGGGTACTTCGATGTCCTGGACGATGATCAGGTTGGAGCAGAACGGTGGGCGAGGGAAAAAAATAAAAAGAACAAAACATAATAGTACAGATAGGGAGGGGACTGGGGGCCTTCGGGTTCGTGGGTGGGGCCCTTCGACCGTTGGGTGCCACGACGGCCCGCCGAAAGGCTAGTGGGGTTCATGAAAAAAAAAAAAAAAAGATATCTAACCGCTCAGCCACCGCGGGCCCCAATTTCTCAAAGAATTATTTTACATTTAACGATGGAGCGACGACAGAAAATTAAAAAGAGAAAAAGTCTTACCTCTTTAGCAGTTAAAAGACAAATTAACAATTAACAAGCTAGGCAAGTTGATTTGTGTTAAATGTGGGCTGGACTAAAAAGTGTTTTACGGCAAACGATTTAATGACAACGATTTTGGAGAAACTCCGTGCCTCCTTACTGTGTTTGCACACCACTAGGTGCTGCTCTAAATAAACGGAAAACCTTAAATTATTTCCTCCCTTGTTCTGCGCCCCTTTATCGAGCCCTTCGAGGGAGGAACGCGGAATGTAAGTATAATTGGTTTTAACTTGGTGGAACACACTCGGAAGGCCTGCTGGATTACTTCTTTCTGCTAGCGTGTAACCTTCCATCATATGATACGAAAGTATTTATAAGTTAAATGGCCGTGGTGGTTTATTTGATTTCTGCGTGTCCATTCTCTGTACCTACTGAGAGAAAATCGAACAAAATATTTGGTTGCATAGGGCCAAATATATATTTAGTTGCCCTAACTTAATATATTGTTGAGCAAACAAAATTTGAAAAGCATCAAAATTACTTTTGTTCGTCTAACAAAATATATATTTGAATAAACAATATCTCTGTGTTGGGCCAAAAAAAAAATGTTTGACTGTCAACTAAATATTTTGTTGAATCAATTGTATATATTTGTTTATCCACTCATTTGACTGACTTCGTTCGAAAATACAGCTCGAGAGTTTGTTTGTATTTTCTGTGACAATTAGGATAGTAACCGTGTTTGTTAGTCTATCTATTGATGCTTAACAATCGTATAAACACATTAATAAAACAATGGAACAAGAAACTGACGAGTAAAGCTGTAAAACTTGAAATATTTGTTTACACACGTTGCTCAATATTTGCAGTATATGTATTTAAAAGTATTCCGACCTCATGCAGTTCTCGTATTAACTGAGATTATTTAGGCGTAGCGCTCGGATGCAGGTTATCTAGGTTCGAAGCTCGGTCGCACTTGTAAAATTTTCTTATATCGGCCCAAACTGTTTAACGTACGTGTAGCCAACAGATCTTTAGTTGCACCAACCAAATCTTACAGTTTGGGGCAACCAAATGAGAAGAACAAAATAATTTGGTTTCAGCAACAAAACACTTCTTTGCCCCTATACAAACAAATCATTTGGTTGCACCAAACAAATCTTGTTTGAATCAACAAAGCCTTTTTCTCAGTGTGATTGGCTGCGCGAAGCTCTGGTAATGGGAATTCCGTCTGATTGGCTGTTGCATGCTGCGACTTGTTGCCAACTGGCTGAGCTACCATCTGGTGAGCTGGCTACGAGTCAATGGTTGGCGAACGGTGCTCTGACATCTTGCTGGCAAGTGCGGCCATTTTCTATCGAGTGCCGGTGGGGGTCGCTGTAAAAGCGTATTTTTGGCCTCTGTATTTCTAATCGTTCTGTAGTTCCATCACGTGTAAAAATCGACCTAACTATGTATCGATCCAAAGTGGTACAGTTTGAATGCAATTACGACAAAACTTAGCTAAATGTCGGTCAGGCAAAACGCATATAATTAATATCTCAGACTATAAGCTGTTCTCGGTAAATTGAGCGCTTTTGAAAGCACTGCTTAATATCTACTTCTATGCACGTTGTGTATTCTTCCATCTTATGTAAAATTAGCATTGTCGTGAGCCTCATCACTTTGTTCATGCTTCGGGCAGGCGAAACTATGCAAATGTCAGAAAAGGAAATATTTTACAAATCTGCTCATTTTTACACTTCCATTCCGTTGAAACCAGAAATCAAAATAAATAATTTAATTTATCACTAGGGATATTAACATTTCGCGAGTTCATTTCAGGACTAGATAGATGTCAAACAAGTGTGCACTGAAGTCGACTTCGCAATTGGATCGCAGTTTATTAGACACGCCCTGGACGACTCTGAGATAATAGCAGACTAGCAAGGAAACAACTAGCCAGTGCCATACTTCCAAGTGTGAAGTAACACTGGCTACTCCATGGGGCAGCAGCCAATGAACAAACATCATCACATGACTGTGGAGTCTAGCCTACAGGTCATTGAACTGGCGAATTTTTCCCATCCCTAGCACAAATGGTCACGTAATCCCCTTTCATTGGACGTTAAGATAAAAAATTAACTTCCTTCCATCTTTACTAACTTTACCGAACGTACGTCACTCAGTGCGCCCGTTAAAATATATGCAGGTAGGATCAGTGACTTTTTTCGAAGGTTCATTTCAAAAGTGCTTATTTGATCATCAACAGCCTTTATATTGAACACTTTTGAGTGAGACGTCGGATAGTGAAAAAGTCTTGATAGCAAAACGCTTGCGAGAGAAAACTCCTCTACTGTAGAAAATGCATCGATGCTAAACGCATTTACGCAACATGCATGCTAAGCCAAACGCCTGCTAGACAGAATACCTGCAAGGCAAAATATCCGCCAGGTTAGCTATATTATTAGCGATAGGAAAATTTCACGAATTCATTGACCTGCAGGCTAGATTCCACAGTCCTGTGTATACTCGAGCATCAGATGTTGGTCCATTGGCTGCTGCCCCAGTGAGTAGCTAGTGTTACTCTACATCTGGCAGTATGGCACTTGCTAATTGTTTCCATGCAAGTATGCTATTGGCTCAGAGTCGTCCAGGACGTGTCTAATGAACTGTGATCCAATTGCAAAGGTGACTTCAGTGCACACGTCTTGGACGTCTATCATGTCCTGAATTGAATTAGCGAAATGTTCCTATCCCTGTGTATTAGGAAGCATGTATGCTAGGTAGAAATCGTGCTAAACAGACTGCGCGCTAACTAAACGTCTGTTGGCCAAAATGACTGCTGGGTATAACACCTGCTTGGCGGAACTGAAGTGACTTATGGCATTGGAATAATCGGCATTCAGTGAGATTCAGCCATTATATTAGTTAGCTATCTGTAGGGATAGGAAAATTTCGCGAGTTCAATGACATGTAGACCAGACTCCTCAGTCCTGTGCATACTGAAGCCTCAAATGTGTGTGTCATTGGTTGTTGCCCCACACCTGGCACTTATGGTTTTCGCAAGGTATTTCTTTGCATGTCTGCTATTGGCCCATAGGCGTGCAGGGCCGGTTCTAATAAACTGTAATCCAATTGCGAAGGTGACTTCGCTATATATGTTTTTGACGTATATCTTGTCCCGAAATGAATTCGCGAAATTTTCCTATACCTAGCTATCTGGCACTGATTACCACCACCTCAACTTTCACTGGTTATCACTGATTTGTCTCAATTCTCGCTGTTTCAGTTTCACAGCAAGTATTATTCAAATATTTTTGGTTACCAGTTCCCAAGGAATTGGGGCCGTGGTGGCTGGGCGGTTAGCCTTTTCTCCTCCCACCATTGCGAACCGGGTTCAATTCCCGGCTGGGTAACAAGATTTTCGCTTGTGGGAATCGTGCCGGACGATGCCGTTGGTCCTAGGGTCTGCTCGGGGATCTCCCATTTCCTCCGCCGCTTCATTCCGGCGCCGCTCCATACTCACCACGATCACCCTCATCGGCTCTCAAGACCTTGCTGTTACGAGCCGCCCAAATCTGTTCACTCACTCACTCACTCACCCAAGGAATTCTTAGTACAAAAACGTTTTCACAGTGCATCCTATACAAAACGCCTCCAATAGTCTATTCACAGTTTATTCACATTTTCTGAAACGATACTTTGAAAAATCAAATCATGTATAACGCGTTTGGTTGTTTCCTATTGTGTTATGTTTATGTATCGCAAGTTTTAACATTTGTGTCAACATAAAGGTACCTTATTTTTAATTAAATTGCAATTTTATTTATATAGTTTTATAATCAATATGAGCGAAAACAGCGAGGAAATAAGTGCTTTGGTAGTGCCTTGTATGAAATAGTTCTTTCGCAACATATTATTACACTGAGTGCGCACGAATGGCGTGTGTTATCCTTTGGTGTAATTCTCTGGACTCGGTTAAGCTTGGTTAGCGCGAGGTGGAGGGATATCCTGGAAGAAGAACTTCAGTAGGGCTTCAGAAAAGTTGGAAGTAATCGCGAATGTCCACACTCGGGCGGCGCCCCTCGTGGCGGACGGTCGTGTTCGTCGGGCGCATGGTTGGCTCAGTTGTTGATGGCTTCGCGCATCTGCTGGGGGCGGCCCAACGATCAAGGCGGATGATGTTGGGGGGTAACCCGAGGTGCTGAAACATGCGAAGAGTGGCGAACCACTTCACTGCTGGATTCTGCGGGCTGTCAACTGTAGATGATTGCGGGATGGAATGGAACAGCATCGGAACTTGGAAGCAATGGCGTTAGCCTTCACTCGTGGGCCAGCGGATTGGCCTCCACAACTGGTAGCTGCTGGATGTCTCTCCGAGCGCCGCTCACCTACGACCGAGGGAGATTTTGGAGCAGGGAGAGGGGGTGGCTACCTGACGCATTTCTCCCCACCTTCACCCGCGATGTGGAACTCCTGATGTCGGCGCAGAAGAGCGAAGACGGATTAGGTGCCATGACTCAGCTGCCCGGACTTTTTGCGCCCTCGGCAGGAAGCTTAAGGACCCTGCCTGAAGTCACTGCTGTCGATGTTGCTGTGCGGGCAGTCAGGCGGCCCGCGCAGTAATATGGATGGCAGTCCCACTTCAAGGGTGCATGTGTCTTTAACATGCTGGTCCAAAGCGCCGCCACCACTATTCTAGATTCTTCACTCCAATATTCAACAGCATGGACTCCACACCTGCTATCTCTAACATTTTCACTAGTGCCCCCGCGAGTTTAACTCCTTCTCTGTCTGTATGGGCGTTACCGTGTCTGTGCGGGTTTTGCCATACCCCTTCTTAATGTAGCTTTAACTACACTACACCTAGGGATGTAAGCATGGCCCCAAAGTGATGGCCATGCCTACCCATTCCCTCTCGGCCGCGATGCCCGCCTCCTTTGTATTCAATTCCCTCTCCTTTAGGCGTAAGGGTCTCAGCCCTATGATGCAATTAGAACCCGACCCTACCTTTGGACTTACACTTAACACTTAGAAAAAGGTAGTTTAGTCAAGTCAAGCGAATGCACAATAAACAATACTCCTGAGATAAGAACTCCTGCCTGATAGGCAAAACGAGGGTTGAGCAAAGTGCATGTCAGGCTTAAAGCTTCCATGCAAAAATGTTACCCGGTATATCGTGTGCTAGGATAAAGCCCCTAATGTTAATATCATCTGGGCAATACTGCCTTAGCTCGAGAATGTTCTTCTGCGTTTTAAAGTCTAAACGCCTTGTAAGTTAAATGACACAGGCGTATTTAAGGCAGAAACAGAGAGCTTCCTATAGAGCACCGCACCTGATTGTACAAAATGTAGAACGCATAAAAAAATAGTACACTCTTTACAAAAATTGGCCATAAAAGCGGATTTATTTTGCATATGAAAGAAGGGAACAGATATTTTGCGAAACAGTAAAAAAGTTTTTTAAATTATTTAAGTTAAATTAACGTATAAAATGATTAATTAGAGTATATTTTAATTGAAATTCAAGCGTATTTAAATTTCGGATTTTTCAGAAACCACATTTAGCAAGAAAACATTCTTCAAATGGGGCAGTAATTATAATTTCTATGGTTGTATGTATGAAAATATTTGTACTAATGTTAAAAAATATTTTTTTAATAATTAGTGTTATGTACAGTACATTTATTTCAGTTCACTTCAGTGGCAGAAATGTATGTGCACAAAGTCAGTTATAAAAATAATCTTAAATATAATTAACTGTGTTTTATTATATACAACCAGAACCAGAGTAATTATTATACTAGTCTTATTCAATGAAGGGGGAAGGGGTTTTCCAAATACTCTTTCTTAAGCATTTTTAATTGAAACACGCTGAAATTTGAATTAAAATAGACTGTTATTAATTAATTTGGCAAACATTAAATTAAAAATTCTACACGAAATTTTCAGTGTTACAAAATAAACTCTTCTTCTTTCTTGAGCAACGGTAGCGCGTGCATTAAATTTTAATTAGTTCATTAGGAACATTTTACTGTTGCACGAGTAGGCTACTTGCCGTAGTGTGTAGGCCTCCAGACGACCTCAATGACAAGAACGTTTGGGCTGCTTCGTATCACGATGGAAAGTTAATATTGGCTGGTAACACGATCAGCGAGGTTCAGCGATTAGTTATCTCCCTGGCAAGCAACTGATTTGAAGAGACCTAAAAAATTCGCGAGTTCAATGACATGCAGGTTAGACTCTACAGTCGTGTGCACAAATATGCCGACATCAACTACACGTTGGTTGTCTGCTGTCACAGTGGAAGGCGACTATTGGGCAAGCGTATTCCAGGATGTGTCATACGCCGTGTGGACCAATGGCTGAAGTTTTGTTATTCTAGCGTGTCCTGAAATGAATCCTCGAATTATTCAGGTCTCTACTGATTTGTAAACACTGCTGCTGGCCCAAGAAAGGAATGGTTGAAAAATTGCTATAGCGGAACACGACGCCTGCATCCCATTGAATGTGACAACGATAGAAGCGTTGTTTCGACTTAAGTACAACACGCATCAAAAATTGCCTTAGTTGCAACACCTGAAACCGTATATTACAGTGGGTATGAAAGGTATTTAATTTGCCAGCGTATTCTATCGCCTCAGTTTGCATTCCCGCTCACATACCGGGGGCTTGTTAAGGCCAGTGTCGTACCCCTTTCATTTGCTGAGCCCACAATCGTAGGCATGTTGCACGCCAATCGTACGTATGACCAGACCCGTACACGAGAGTCGTCGCAGCCCAATACTAGCCAGTGTCTTCCCCGAGATGTACGTGATTCGCGCAGGTGGCCGATCGCTTGGTTAGTAAATGGTCGATGCCCATGAGTACAGGCTGTTCACGGTAAAGTGAGCACTTTTTGAAGCCCTCTCATTGGGAATAAGAGTCAATAAATATAATTTATCGTAGCCTTAGACCTTAAATTTCGAGTCCGGTGAAATATATATACACTGTGTTTATATCTTATATTACAATATTTATTTTGAAAGATGGTTAAACAATGAAATATGACTGAAAGGAAAAGGTAACTTATGGCTTCAAAATTGCTTACTTCACCGTGAACAGCGTGTAACAAAGTTCATCGTTTGCGAGAAGTGTATTTGTCATGACTCAGTACACGTATACAGCTGTAACTGAAATATAACGTAAATGAAGCTCTTTAAAGATGCAGGTCGGTAAATGACGCTTGCAAAAATTCGCTCGGCTACAAATAAAATAACGTCACAATTTAAATATGGCTCCGAGCCGCTCTTCCCAATATTTATGTAAGTGCCCAAATAGATTTTACGTTTCCCTTACGTGGATTTACGTGCACTGGGAATGGTTTTCAAATATCGATTTCAAAAGTTGTGAATTAGAAGCGAACCTGTTACATTTCAGAGAGTGAGAGAGAGAGTGAGAAAGGGGGGGGGGGGAGAGAGAAAGCCCAGCTCCATTAACCAGCCTGGCCTATCTCAATCCGCTTTGCCTTGTTCCCGCATAAGAGCCACGTCGGTGAGGCGATACGCAATTTCAAATGTAAATGAGCTTTTGCGCCACAACTGGAGAAAATTGCTGCTGTCGCTCTCGCTTTCGTTTTCACGCCAGCGAATCGCTAACAAGGATCTCGGCAAGCGCGCTCGTTGCGATACCAAGCATCGTTTCCTCTCAGCGCGCGAACCGCGAGAGCAGTGGATTTACAAACTACCAGCGACCCTTGCCGATTCCAAAATAAAACGTAGCCCGTCGAATTAACCCTCTCAGACTCACGTTAGTTTGCGGCTTCTGGTGTTGTAACAAACTGTATGATGCGTGCTGTACTTCAGTCAACACAACACACGTTTCGTTGTCACAGCCAATGAGCTATAGGAAGGGATGGGAAAATTTCGCGAGTTCAATTACCTGTAGGCTAGACTCCTCAGTCCTTTGCAAACTGGAGCCTCAAATGTGTGTTCATTGGCTGTTGCCTCACACCTGGCAGTTATGGGATTCGCAAGATGTATCGTTTGCAAGTCTGCTATTGGCTCAGAGGCGTGCGGGGAGGGTTTAATAAATAGTGATCCAATTGCGAAGGTGATTCCACTGTATATGTTTTTGACGTCTATCTTGTCCGGAAATGAATTCGCGAATTTTTCCCATCCTTAGCCATAGGCTACAATGTTCAGCTACAGTAATACGAACCAATTATGACTTACATCAGTAATAATGTTAGCGAATCATTTACCCAGCGGTATGATCATTGGTCATTGCGCGTCGCAGATTTCAATACCCCATTGCTAGAGACCTGAAAAATTCGCGAATTCATCTCGGGACATGCTAAAATTCAAAACACGTGCGTTTATATAACTTTACCTGTTGGTCCTCACGGTGTTTTACACCTCCGGGAGAACTGTGGCCCAATCGCTGCCTTTCACTGTGACAGCAGACAACCAATGTGCAGTTGATATCGCCATATTTGTACATACGACTGTGCAAATTAGCCTACAGATCATTTAACTCGCGAATTCCTCAGGTCTCTACCTATGGCATTCTAGCAGTTTTCTTTTGCTTATTGGAGGCGTGAATTTGTGAGAAGACTTTTTTTTCTTTGCTGACCAATCAGAATCAAGTAACTCCTATAGCGCACGTATGTGGTTCGCGGGTAGGTACCCAAGACGCATAACACCTAGATCGTCCAATCACGAACGTGGATTTGAGCTGAAGTGTTATGCAATATAACTGGTCGTGAAATATTTCCGCAAAATTCGGGTGTCCGTGCCCATCTCAGGGATCACAACAAACTCCAAACGACAATTATTTATCTAGTGCCAACCATCAGACACAGAATTTTCTGTTCGGCTGTTGCTCTTATCAAGGCTGAAGACTTTCCAAGCAACATACATGTACACAATTGATAGTTGTAACGCATGCAGGTGATCATTAAGTCCAGGCACAAACTTTGTGAGATGATTCGTTATGGGTAGAGCCTCTAATATTTCGCGCATTGAGTTGGCAGCAAGCTATGCTGGAAAGTCCTCTATACACTCGAGAAGTTATCGTTTGCTTATTGGTTGCTATGATCAACTGAGGCCTCCATACAGGGCAGTTAAACACTCACACTACTACTCCCTGCTTATCACTGGCTCACAGTTCAACCGGGGGGGGGGGGGGGGGGGGGAGGGTGTCGAAAGATATGTCGTCCAATCAGAACAGTAGGAGGAAAGAACAAGTATTTGGAGTCTACCTCGTCTCCGAATGAATTCGCGAAATACTAGTGGATCTAGTTATGGGGAATTGGAGGGGTGGAAACAATGCGAACTATATGACACATCCTTGAAAATTGGGAATTAAATTATGCGCGATAACTCAGCAACAACATGAGATGAAACAACGAAATTCGTGAACAGTGTTAGCCTGGTTTGACATCTGCCGCCTGTGGACATCTGGTAGGCGATAACATCGCCCATTATTAGGAAATTAGGAGGAGCCATGTTATTAACCAAAACGCTGTGATAACCGTGAGTAGAGACCTGCAAAATTTGTCGTTATCTTTAGGTGCCATGATAGATTCTGCTGTCTTATAAACAAGTGAGCACGGTTCATGGTTTCATTGGCCGCTGCAGTGTAAACAACGTCACGTATCTTCTTGATCTCTCAAAAGAGATTGGTCATCCACCGCTGACCTCATATAATTGGCTCAAACGTTCTTCAAGGCGTGCCAAACATATTTTGACCAATGGCCGAAGTTGTTCAAACGCACAAAAATTAAAATTATTTATTAAAAAATTGATCATCTCTTTTTTATTAAAAATTCCTGCAAGATCTTGTGCTATATCCAAATCCAATTATCATGTTCTTTTCTTAGTTCTTTTAAAATTCCTTGTGACTCTGTTAATAATGTTTCTAATTTTACATCTGCTAACTCTATTTTATAAGGATTAGCTATTGAATTTTTATATATTTTTCTAATATTTGCTTTTGCCCTTTATATAATTGGTTTAACACCATCAATTATTTGTACATTGGACTCTAGTAATACGGAATTTTTCCTTTAACTCCATGTCTTCCCAAATTAAATTTAGAAAACCTAGATATAGAAAACTGTTAAAACTTCCACAGGCTTTTTTTTTTTTTTTTTTTTTTTCTTCACAGTCTAAAAAATCTGTTATTTTAAAAACAATAATTTTATCACAATGGGTTCTGTTATTGGTTTAAATTCTTCGAGTTTTTGTTCTCCATTTGTGTATGTAATATCTCCAATATTTGTAATAAGATTATTATTTTTTAAATTTTCTTTTAATAACCACGAACCAAATCTTTCATTGGTTGGTTTAATTTTACTACCTAACAATTCTGTTGTAGAATATTTAGTTGTAGGCATTTGGTTTTCAATTACTATTTAATAAAGAAAATATTTAATTATGAAATTAAAACATAGTAGAAATGATTTCAGAAAAATAATTTAAATTTAATAAGATATTCGAAAATGAAAAAGTATTTGAAACTGGGTAGTTGAAAGTATAGTGCAGTGCTTTTTTTTTTTTACCTATATGAACTGACTTAACTATGTGACTTCGAAATTGATAAATGGTATGAAGCTACAGAATTTCAAATTTATGAATCTAAGTTTACCAAAAAATAAATTGCACCCTAGATGACAATTATAAAGTCACTTTAACATATCGTTATGCAATGATAATTGATGAAAATAGTTTAAAAACGATGAATGAGGGGCGAGTTTTTGTAGTGTATGAAGGTTTAAAAGAAATTAAAAATTGAAAATCTGTACATGATATTTAGTTTAATATTTAAATTCTATCACTTATCTTTTCATCTGATTCGCTTGCTTTAGCCTTAAATTTGATTTATTTTTGCATAATTTTGTTTGTTTAACCGTGTCAAAACGTGTGCGTACATTTTTGAAAAACTTCTAAAATTGGTTTTTTTTTTTTTTTTTTGCTTAAAATTGCCCTTTTTTGGGAGCTCCTTTTTAAAATGCTTTTAGAGCTTTAATTTACCCCTCAAAGACATTGATTTTGGCCTTTTTTTTAACATAATTTTCACGGTTTTTTGGTCGGATTTCAGATTTTGAGTTTTTAATTTCTTCCTATACTTACAAAATAAGCCTATTTAGTGTTCTGCATGTTTGTTGTAATTTTAAAATAAATAACCCTAAAAAGAAATGTGCTGCGCCAGAATCGGCCGTTTACATCTACTTGAGCAAATTGTTTGTCGTGTGGCAAGAGAGTGTTACACAGTGTCGTAAGTGTGACGACGTTGGTAAGACAGCACTGTATGAAGGAAAAGGGAGAGGAGAGTGGAGTGATAGTAAGAGAGAAACGAGTGCGACAGTGAGATAATATTAGCTTCGCCGCGAAGCGCTCTGCACGCTACCCACACACAACAAACGTATCAAGATCTCTCTGGTAGGTAGAAACTACGCAAAACACGATCGCATTAACTTTTTTCCCTTTTACGTTCTCTACAGCAGAATGAGAAGATTTAAATTAAAACAGTTTTGCTATGTAAGAAAAAATGCTACTTGCACAGAGTGAATCTGAATTTGATCGACAAACTTGGGCTGCTGGTTGGTTACAGAGATATAAGTTGGAAACATTCGTACGACCTACGGTCTAAAGTGAATACTAAGAACGGTGCGCGTCTTTGAAGTTGGACCTGGAACACCTGTTTATTGCAAATATTGGAGACGATTTTAAGGTGGAAAAGCGAGTGTCTTGACAATGCGCAGAGACCCGAGGATCTCGCGGATACATTCGGCAACAAGTTAGACTCCGCAGTCCTTTGCGAATTTGAGCCTCAGTTGCTCATTGGCTGTTTCTCCGTTTTAATCAGTGACCATGCAGCACGGGATTTCGTACTCGTGTTCCCTACGGGTTTTTTTATTGGTCGAGAGTCGTCCGGGGGCGTGTCTAACAAACTTCGGTCCAACAACAGCGAAACTTCGTGGTACATGCGGATGCTGTCGTCTTCTCGCGGGAAATGGAAATGTTGCGCTAGGGTTGTTAACAGTAGCCAGATTCCTCTACACGAACCCTATTCTTATCTGTGCTCGCCTAGCTCGTGGCAGACTCGGTGTAGTCGAATAACGTCATAATGTAGCCATATGGAGTTTTGAATTAGTAACAATTTTTCTTAACTCATGTTCTCGTATCTTACATGTTGTCAGTATGTGTGTCTGCAAAAAATATATACATATAGTTGTATGTGTATATTTACGCATGCGCGTGTTTTATGCATACTAATACTTAGGGACCACCGGTCTAGATAAAACAGACTTCCTCTGTAGTTGAATTTCAAAAACATTAGACCAGATCCATTTTCGTGGTAGAGGATGGCTTTTAACTATTACGCCGGTCACCTCTAAGCGCCTGGTAACCCACTGGTCAGCTGGCAGCCCAGCCAATATAAAGCAGTGGCCAATCAGACACAAGGTCCGGTCCCAAAGCCACACACTGCAATCTGATATTGGTAAAGGTAGCGAAATTACGCTAAAAAGATTTCAAGACAAGTTATATTTCAAAACACTGTAAGGTCGTTTGCCAATCTCTATTGGCTGGATTACTTTCTGACACGTGTTAACTTTCTGCATACGAATCACGTATGAGCAGTGCCGATTTTGCCGAATTCTGAGTGGCCGGGTCAAACGCCTTCTCAAGCAGACAGCAACTTATTGCAACAGACAAATTGCTGTTGGGTGCTTATGGTTTTGAAGTCTACTGTGTACTCATAATTTTTTTCGCGAAAAATCATTAGCTTCAGAGATTGGGTACGACCACACCAAAGGACCGTCACGTGATTCCTTATACGTTTAATTATTTGCACTGTGGTAAAATCACGTATATGTCATCTTTTCATTAGTTGTTTACTGTCGTACTCAAAGGCGACAAATAGAGCCACAAGTATTTCGCGAATGCTTTCGGAGGCGAAGTAGAGTCCAAACACGTGTTCCTTTCTCCTGGTGTTGTAATTGAACGACAGTTGTTTAGACACGCCCCATTCAACTGTGAGCCAGTATTAAGCATAAAGCAGTAGTGTGAGTGAGTGTTTGACAGTCTTGTTTGTACACATGCCTCACTTTATCACAGTAACCAATAAGCAAACGATAATGTCTCGGGTGTATAGAGGACTGTCCAGCCTAGCTTGCTGTCAACTCAATCCGCGAAATACTCGGGGCTCTAGCGATAACTAAACTCCCGTCTTTTATGGGATGGTTATTATTCGTTCATTTCTCTTCGGAAGGTGTCGAAAAAAACGGTCGGACTAATCTCAAAAGCAGCATATAACTGGGATTTTTTTTTAAATTCTTCATCACCACGAAATGAATCCGAGAATTTTGTGTGTCCTTTGCAACGCGCAGAAAGATGGAACGCGGTATGGTTTACAAAACGTAGTAAATGAACGATGACTCAGGTGAGGCCGTAACACACGCACATGGCGAGATCGATGAGGGAGGGAACTGTGCGTGTTGTCGTGCGGGTGTCCGCCATCTTGGGGGCCAGCATGGGGTCCACAAGACACGCGAGATGTGAGCGGAGCGATAGGCAGGAAGCGTTAGCTTTGTTCGCGGGGTCGCCACCTCCTGCAACTTCAGCACCCGGGAGGTGTAGAGGGTGTATCTGGGTGCATGTTGACGTATTGACGAGTGCGCAGGGTGTAAATTACTTGTCGCCACCCGAACGCCTAAGAGCTAAACTGAGAAAGTATCTTCCACAAATTGCCTATAGTTAGCTACATATAATGTGCGTTAAGTTATGAAACATATTTATCAAAATTAATTTGATATCGTTTACTTTCGAATTATTAATTTTAAATGATAACTCGCGTATATGTATGTTAAAAACCCATTTCTTTATATTATGTATTTTTATTAAATGTTCACCATTCGCGATATGTCAATCATGACGGGTACAATTCTTATCTGAAAGAGGTAATATGTTTCTCCCGCTTATATATACTTATTTTACAACATCTGCATAATTTATTCCAGGGGCAGCGGAGGTATAGTGGCTAGACTAATCGTCTTCCACTTAGGCGAACCGGGTTCTATTCCAGGCTGCCACCCCCCCCCCCCACGGATTTTTTGCATGTGGGGATCGTGCCGAACGATGCTGCTGGTTGGCGTGTTTTCCCGGGGATCTCCCGTTTTCCACGCCGCTTTATTCCGGTGCTGCTCCATACTCACCTAGTTTCACCCACGTTGGCTCTCGAGACCTCGATGCTAAGAGCCGCCCAAAATCTCTCCACTCTTCACTCAGCCTTTTACTCACATCTCCCAGAGGTGGCGTGGAAGTTGTAGTTGGAATTGCAATTCAGCCATCCAGTAGAACGATCGAGTTGTTGCGACCAGTGTACTACTTACGATAACAAGAACGCGAAGTTGCTCGTTTGGTGTAGAAGTTGTAAAAAGTGTAGCCCATGCGAACGGAGCTACTTGCGATAACAAGAACGCGAAGTTGCTCGTTTGGTGTAGAAGTTGTAAAAAGTGTAGCCCATGCGAACGGAGCTACTTACGATAACAAGAACGCGAAGTTGCTCGTTTGGTGTAGAAGTTGTAAAAAGTGTAGCCCATGCGAACGGAGCTACTTACGATAACAAGAACGCGAAGTTGCTCGTTTGGTGTAGAAGTTGTAAAAAGTGTAGCCCATGCGAACGGAGCTGTTGTCTTCTCGCGGGAAATGGAAATGTTACGCTAGGGTTGTTAACAGTAGCCAGATTCCTCTACACGAACCCTATTCTTATCTGTGCTCGCCTAGCTCGTGGCAGACTCGGTGTAGTCGAATAACGTCATAATGTAGCCATATTGAGTTTTGAATTAGTGGCAATTTTTCTTAACTCATATTCTCGTATCTTACATTCCTTTCTTCCTTTCAGAATCGCGTTACTGTAGTTGAGGCCACACATCCCTATTCGGAACGCGAAAGGAGACCTGCTATAAAGGGGGCGAAGTTTGACGAACCAGAAATCGTTAATTTTTTTTTTTCGAATGTTCGATTTCTTCAATTTCAAAATCTAATATTTTTGAGGTATCAGCATCATTAGTGTTCTCTGCGACTGGCCCGTCTGGTATAAATTGTTCTACATCATATCCTTATACTGCAGACAGGCCTGATGATGAAGTGTCCGAAAGTGCTCTAGATATCGCTAGTGATTATCGTGTTATTAGTCCAGGACACCAATAACATCCCGACGTTTAGTTCTCAGAATGTTTGTTCTGACGGTGTGGTATCACAAAAAGTTGGCAATGTTTTCAACTATAGTCCTATTTGAATTTCTTCTTTGAATTGTAAATAATTTTAAAAGTAAGTTATTATATTAACAGTAGGGACGTTCCTCGGGGTCAACTGCTTTTCGCGAAAAGAAATGCGCGCAGACTGGATTTCATCATCGTACACGCACACTTCCAGCTTTCCTATGGTTATTGGCAGTCTATCTCAGTTAGAATACGCACATGTTCCACCTGGATGGGCCATTCTGAAGTAAGTTTCTTCGGCAACGAACGTGCGTGGTTTGCGGGCATACACCTAAGACGCGAAACAATTGACATCATCCAATCACATACGTAGGTGTGAACTAAAGTGTTTTGGGGTGCAGCAGTCTATTCAATGTTGTCACGAAAAAAAGGCGCCTCCGGTTATTACTATAATTATTGTATTATCAGTGGCAGTGTGCAACTTATTCAGGTTTCGAGCGTAGTTTATTGTTTTTTTTTTTTTTTTTATTTGTGCCCGAATTTCCATACGCGTATAGCCGACCCACTGATGTTTAGGTTGGGAATGTTGGCAACGACTGTTCACGATAAAGTGAGCACTTTTGAAATTAACCTTTTGAAAAAATGTCACTGCTCTTTCCTGCATATATTTTAATGGGCGCACCGAGTCACATTCGCCCATTAAAGTCGGTAACGATGGATGGAAAGTAGTTCCATATATTACCGTCCAATAAAAAGTATCAGTTAACCATTATGATAACTTAAATAAATTCTTTCGCTTCCTGATTTTTTAAAGCATCGAAATGTAAAGATTAGCAGATGTGTAAAATATTAACTTTCCTAATAATTTCACATGTTTTACTTGACCGACGTATGAATAAAGTGAGTGAGTGAAGAGATTTGGGCGGCTCTTAACAGCGAGGTCATGAGAGCTGATGAGGGTGATTAAAGTTAATATGGAACAGCGCCGGAATGAAGGGGCGGGGGAAACGGGATATCCCCGAGAAAACCCGCAGACCAATGAAATCGTCTGGCACGATTCCCACTTGCGAAAATCCGGTGACCCGGCCGGGGATTGAACCCAGTTCGCCTTGGTGGGAGGCGAGCGTGACGTATGAATACAGTGATAAGGCCCGCGGCAAAGTTAATTTTACACAAGGCGGAACAATACACAACGTGCACACAAGTAGATCGTGAACAACCTTTAATGTCCCCGACGATGGCGGCGGAGCGGAGGAGACAGGCCGCGCGACGCATGCGCTACAGAGCACGTGGAAATACAGAGGAGGCGAAACAGCCCCGCTTATTCCGCGGACCCCGGGAAGGCACGCGCCAGCAAAATGGCGTCGTCGGCCAGCGACGGGGCGGGATGCCGCCATGTCGGCAGCGCCGCCAGAGCGGAACACGCCGCAGCGGCACCCAATCAGGGAATGGGAACGTCCACGTGAACACTTCGTAGACTAAGCTCGTCCTTAGCTCGAGCAGAGCTGATTTTGAACATTTCTCTTGTCGCACAGAACAAAACTCGCATGACTGTGCGGTCTTTGTTCGGCCAGTGTCTAACATGACCTCACAAGAACACGACAATGCAGTAAAAATTATATTGCTATAATTCATTCACGGTTAGTTCACACTTTTCTTAAACCCTGCTAAAGTTCTCCTTCTAGTATATTCCTCCGCCTCGTGCAAACTATGCTTAACTGAGCATAGAAGATTAAATCCCAAAGGTTAACGCACCAAGTTCGTGCGCACTCAGTTGTAATAATATTTTTCATGAGAACTATTTCTTACTAAGTCTACCAACAGGCGTGTTTTCTCAATGCATTTATTTATTTTTTTTTTAGAAACGACATACTTTAATTTATAAATAAAATATAGGTGAAACTTCAATTGAACGAAAAATTTTATATTTTAATGTTGGCAGAGCAATAAAACGTTTATTATACATTGCATATTTAATAAATAACTAAATGCGTGATAGCTGGGGTGATTTTTCAAATGTTTGATTAAAATGAAGAAATCGCGAATATACTACAACGATATGTCTTTTTTATAGCCACTCAATGGGTCATGATTGATTGTAAATACTTTTATACGATAAAGGACATTTGATTGGGTCAATATCAGCTCGGTTCTCCATAGGTCGATGGCCGGCCAATAATGGTCCGGTGTGGTATGGACCAATAGGACGATGGTGAGTTCCAACACAAGACACCAACATAACCGGTGTTCTTCTTGCAGTAGTGGGTATAGGCGACTCACTTCTAATTTGTCTTAAGTGCCAGTAAATGTGTGCAGATCTCAGCGTGTAAAAAGGAACAGCCAAGCCATTTCGCTTCTGTTCGATTGCCTACTTTGTGCGTTCCCGGGCAGGGGTTTACGAACGCGAGGATGATAGTGCAAGTATTCGCGGTGGCTGGTTTGCGCCGAGCCGGGCCGGGCCGGGCCGGGTAATTGGAGCGTACGAAGGCCGGAACTACACGCGTGAATCTACTTGCAGCAACTTCCCACTTCCCTGCTCTGTTACGCAGCATCCTGTGGGCACTCGGCGTCTGTAACATTCCTCCCGACTCTTATCATCGGTGGACATCTCCTACAGCTTCCCTCCTTGACTGTGTGCCTGCTTTCCATCTCTTGCGACAGTACCTCCGGCTTGCTTACACTGTTAAAATTTACCTTTTATTTAAAGAAATTTTTTATGCAAATGCACAGTAAATATATGAAACACAAAAAACGGAGTTAAGAACGCAAATACAAAATACGGAAGATCTTCTAATTTTCTATAACTTCGGGTTTCGTGCACGACCAATGGCGAGTTTACACGAAGCTTTCTTCGCCACTGTAACTAGGAAACTATCGTTTCTGCGGCAGTTAAGGTTATCCATGTCACTAAGGCCTATTCTTTCAAAACTTAAAATGTAGCAACAGGATACTGTAACACTTAGCAACACTTAACATACACTAACTTTAATATGAACTAAATACTTGCTTGCATGACTAATATAGAAATTCAAATGCTATACCAGAAACACCACGTGAGGATTGTAGTTAATAGTTAAGTGGTTAGGGTCGTATACTTGCAAAATTTTTGACTCGTGTTCAAATCTTGATTTAGTATAAAAAGTGTTAACTTTTTTTAATACTTTTTTTATACACAGTAGAACACTCACATAATGAAAATTAAAATAAAGTAGATATTAAAAGTTATTTAATCTATAAATACAGAAAACTAACTAGGGAGTTCACGAAGAGGTTACGTGAATTTTACGGAAAGTCCATTTTTGAAAATCAATGTGTAATTTTAAGGAGAGTTTACGGACACCTCTGGATAAATCTTTATCAGCACTTTTCCGTAAATAGAAGAAAAATTTTCTAACAATGTAATACATAATTTCACACAGCTCCCAACTTTATTTCCGTAGTCATCACATCTTATATCCCACTTAGCACGCGAGCTCATGGTAAGCTTTCCATTTGGCTTGAATTTGCCTTGAAAAACAAGCTTGTCACAACATTCGTGCTATGAACTTAATTCAAACCAAATTACTCACGAATGGCAAATACTTTCCAATTATAAGCTTGCACATGGCTTGATGTATTCTTGCAGCTTGCTAAAGAAACTGATCCAAGCTTTCTGGCTTCCCCAGCAAGCTTGCTGTAAGCTTACAAGTTTGTCGTTACAAGCTTGCTTCAAGCTAGTATCAAGCTGATTCTGTAACTGGGAATGGTACGACGGTTGTTCTGTGTATCCACAGGGATAATAGTATATGCAATAATATTCCTCCTAAATAGTATATATGGTTGAACATCGCGTTGAGAGTACAGCCATAAAATCACGAATCCAGTAGTTTTGGCCATCAGTAGAGACAGGCGTATTTTTTTCGCGAAAAAAATTTCAACACCAGTTGTACTCCATCATACTTTTGCTCATATGCACTTTAGTGGTTGGATGATTTTAAGTGTCACGGGCCTCAAGTGTTTGTCCGCGAATCATGGGCGTTCAGTGTCAAGAGTACTTTATTACGATTGGCCCAGTCAAATACGTAGGAACATGTCTTCTCACGTAGACACGCGGCCAATTACTAGGGCCGCCAGTTTTTCGCGAAAATATTTCAGGTCACCTTGTACTCCAAAACACTAGAGCTCAGATCCACTTTTCTGATTGGCTGAGTTTAACTGTCGGATGTTTTAGGTGCCTGCCAGCGAATCACGGACACTCAGTGTTGGAGTAACCTAATTCTGATTGGTCCAGTCAGGTAAGGACTGCCTCCTGACAAAGACACGTGGCCAATAACCAAACGAGAACTGCATATATGCCATAGGACATTGGAGTATAGGCTTCGCGTGAATATTTTCGCGAAAAACAGGTGGCCCTTCCAATTACCAAAAGGAAGTTGTAGTTGTGGACTTAGGCTATTGACATCTATCATGTACATAAATATTTTCGCGGAAAGCACCTGTCCCTAGCCCTCATGGATGGGGAAGGAATTTTGTATTAACCCATTCAGTCACAGATAAATTTATCGCTTAAGGCTACGCAAGTAGGTTACCGCGGTGGCTGAGCGGCTAGCCTACTCGCCTACCACCAAGGCGAACCGGGTTCAATCCACATCCGGGTCACTCCCGGATTTTCGCAAGTGGGAATCGTGCCAGACGATGCCGCCCCATATTTTACAACATCAAAGTGTCCGCACACTGTTTCTATCACCGTTTAATATTTTATATAATTTACGTATTTCTTTTTGCCAGGGTTCCAAAGACTACACAACTCAGATCCCATAAATTAGTGAGCAAAATCCGTGCCACCGCCTTCTATATGCACTATTTTCTTCAAATGTCGGGCCCTAAACTTAGATTTGCTACACGGGTTTAATTTTCTGCTAGATGCGCGTGGTGAAATGTTCCGACCTTAATCGCCGGTAAATGAAGAATTGATGCAGCTGTGGCGCAGTGGCTAGCGCACTCGCCTCCCACCAAGGCGATCAGGAGTTCGATCCGCGGCGGGTTCGCTCCCGGATTTTCTCATGTGGGAATCGTGCTGGACGATGCCGCCCGCCAGCGGGTTTTCTCGGGGTACTCCAGTTTCCCCCGCCCTTGAATTCCAGCGCCGCTCCATCCTAGGGTCTCACTCCATGTCATGTTCAGTGACGACGGACACCTACGGGTCCCTGCTGTAAAGCACGTCACTCGGAGGGTGTTGCCCTGGGTTCATCCCCATATGCATTTATTTTATTAATGAAGAATTAAAATGTTACCATCGTTTAGCTACGCCAAGTTTAATGAATAAGTGTCGAAACTTGCCCTTAGAAGGATAAATTAGCTATAGTGTTATTGAAGATATGTCGGCTCAAAATATTCTTGTTGGCGTCTCTTAATAACCAAACTCTATATCCTCGCAGTCATAAGTGAAAGAGAGAGAAAGGGGGGGGGCTGGGGTAGTTGATTGTAATTTAAAGGCCGGTGGTAACAACCCCTGGGAACGTGCGGCTAGACATGTTTATGCTTCGCCGACGGTGTGGGGTTTGCGTTGAAGGGGTGAGGGGTGAAACGCCGGGGAGGAGGGTCGTAGCGGGTTTGTTGTGGGTTGGGGGGGGGGGGGTGTTATCGGCCCGTATGCAGCCTGCCTGCCTGCAGGTGCGCGATACGAGGCGCCGGTCACGCAAACGACGCCACGAGGGGGAGTACGACCCGCCCGAGGCGTTGCCCTCGCACACAGCTCAAGTTTCGCCAATCATCGCGGCCCAAAGGCGCCTGCCTGCCCCTTGTTGGTTAGACAGGCCAGCATAGCTCCCCCGCCCGCTTGCCAAACACTTCCTAGCGGTCGCTCAGGCTGTGTGGTATACAAAAACCCACCCAGGTTTCCGGTTTGCAGGGGGCACAAGGCGTAGAGAGCATAACATTAAAAAAAATTATCGCTGTATATAATTGCAAACATTTAGAAAAAAATTAATTATTCACGAAATGTTTATATCCAGAATTGGTAACTTAAGCTTGGCAACTGTAACTTCTGAAACAAATTTTTTCTTAAACACTTTAAGGGCTATACTCGGGAAAAACTTGTTTGTATATTTCATGCCACATAAAAAACAAAACTGGTCCGGGTAAGCTTCCATCATTTCCCTATTTCATAAGGATTTAAAATAGGAACTAATACAACGTCAATAACCATCTTCGTAAACGAACGACAAATTTTTGTATGGTTACTGAAATAAACACGATGGAATGTACATCCTGTTACATACGAAGAACATCTGATTGCAAAACGGCAAACTCGGCACTCCATTGGTTGGCAGCCGGCCAACATGGAAATACCGGTGTTGTTTTGACCAGTAGAATGGCGTTAAGTGGCAACAGGGAACAATAGAATATGGTGTCCCTGCAGCTGTATGGACATAGCTGACTGACGTCTAGCTTGTCTTTAAAGCTGGTAGAAGTGTGCCGGCCTCAAAGTGTTAATCTTCTATTTCTTCTTTTTTGGGATATACATCTTCAGCCTGTTCCGGTGTCCATTTCGCTCGGCGTTTTCCTACATCTCAGTAGTGTGTATATGGGGATTCTGGCGCATGGCATTTGGCATGAGCAGGTAGGTGCTTTCCGCCAGCTTGGTAAGCCCCACCGTTGGCCATGTCGGTCTATGCGATCGGTACCGAAGTGGCAGGCAGAAATGATTAAATTTATGTTTAAATCGTTTCTAGGTAACAATATTCGGTTGCGTCTTCTTAAATTTCCTTGAAAACTGAAACTATGATTTGCAGCGACACTCTAAACCAACATGATTATTGAAAATCCATTGTGGTTGCTGTGTGCTTGGGAAGGCGTTTACATATTTTACCGAGCCACTCAGAATTCTGCAACATCGGCACGGCTCCTACGTGATTTGTGTGCAGACAGTAAACAGTTGTCAACAAGTAATTCAGCCAATCAAGATAGGTAAACTACCCTACAGTGGTTTGAAATATGACTTGTCTTAAAATCTTTTCGTGAAGTTTCACTCTCTCTATTAATAATTTATACGTTACCTTGTTTTAAAAATAACACGAATATCTCAGTTAATATATTCACATTTACGAATTACGTTTTGCGTAAAATTTAAGTGTGTAATAGAAAAATAATACAATATGATGGTTATGAACTAAACTCAATTCATCTTAACCATTCAGCTGAAATTTTGGTCTCAATAAAAACATACAGATATTAGAAGTTTTAGAATGTAGTAATATCGGGAACTGTAACGAAGTAGTTGCAACAGGTTTGTGAATAAATTTTAGTCATTGGGAAGAATATTTGCTGTTCCAGATTTATGATGCGGTGGTATCTGAGAAACGAATACTGCTTACGTTAAGTTGTAACGCAAGAGATGGCTGCCTTGACCAATGAGGATACCCTGCCGACTAAAAAAGCAAACGATTTTCACCCACATAAATGTAGCCCTGCATGTATCACCTGTATCTGTTTTGTTTTCGACTAACGGCTATAAAGTAGTTTTAAATGAAGACAATGTTCCAGTTATATATCGTTGATACTGCATAGGTCACAGTATTCTCGTAATAGTCAAAGAAGCGTTATTTTTACGGTATTCAGTTCTCATCATCGTTGTTCCCTGGCGGTGCTGGAATCGCCGACCTTCCTTCACTCATCATGGCTGGGACCAGACTCTTTTTTTTACCAAGCTTTACAAGCTTCCTCCTACACATTCCTTTCCAACAAACAGTCGTAACTGCATTGTCGTCGTTTTGAACTAAGCGGTTTTTTTGTCAAAGATAAAGTTTGTATTTTCGGTGACGAAATTTTTCGCATATAAATATACGGCACAGAAGACCGCCAGTCATTGAATTTTGAATAATAAAAGCAACCTTGGATTAATGTGAGCTCTAGTGTTTACTGAAATCAATGTGTCTTGCTTATTATTTATGAAATATTTTTCATAAAATTTTCTAAGGCATAATTTGATTCACATAAAAAATTAATTAAAAGATAAGTAAATATGAAAATTATATTCAACATTTTTACCAAGATTTAGGTTATTGAAAACAAAACAATAACACTGACGTTGTTCTTTGAAACCTAAACTTGAAACCAGCATAAACATTAACATGGGGTAAATAGGGATGAGAAAAAAAAACTGTAAGGAAACTCCTTACAGAAGCCCCACTTATGTTGTGAAGTGTAGTTCAGACTTTCGTGATAAACATACTAATGATTTAACATTAGACATAAATAAAATTTCGTTGACGGACAGCAGGTAACCTATACCTACACCACATTCATTTACAACAACAAACACTCTACAGGATAAGAAACTGCTGAAAAAAAAACAATATGATTCTAAAATCTTTAAGCATAATAAGATGATTATTATACTTTCATCACTCTTGAATAACTTCAGAGTGATCGTAGGTTTACGCTATTCACGATAAAGTGAGCACTTTTTGAAGCCTTCACGTTAGGAATAATAGTCAATAAATACACTTAATTTTAGCCTTAGACGTTAACTTTCGAGTCCGGTGAAATGAATACACTGTGTTTATTACTTAAATTGCAATATTTATTTAAAAGGTGCTGGAACGATAAAAAAAATGGCTGATAGTAAAAGTACTAGGACCTCAAATGTGCTCACTTTACCGTAAACAGCCCCTACTTCTGAGTGAAGTCCATACCTGTTCTATTAAGTGTGTTTCACGTAATGATAATGTTACGAAGTCGCCTGCGGGGCGTATCAGAGTTCGTGAGGGATGTAGGGCTTCATAAAAATAAAAGAACTAAATTTGATCTCTAATTTATTCACACGGCTGTTATTTACAGCATTTAAGTATCTGTCTCCACTGTTACTCTTTTTATTTAACAGCGAGCGCAATATTAAATATCTATTTCAACTCTAATTAAAGTCCTTCTTAATATGTTTGTTTAGATACAGTCAATACCCATCATTAACAAGTGTTCAGTCTATCTGTTGCCATCATTTGTAACGTCTTTCGCTAACTCATTTATTCCACTAGTCCAGCCTACCAGCTGCACCCTTCACTGCTTGATACTCGCAGTCACAGATTTTCCTCCCGTTGGTCCTTTCTCTCGCTGCTCGTCTTCTATCGCTCGGAACTCAGTCACTCATCCATTCAACAACAACTCCTCGCACTCTAAAAAAATTATTTATAAATTTTACCATTTCAGTGTATACGTACAGTGACAAAGCGCAAATGGTAAAATATTTATTCCATACATTCTTGGTAACGTTTCTACAGGTGCTCAGGAAAAAGTCATATGTGTAGGGAAGTTCCCAACTGTGTACAGTAGCGATGCTAAACATTCCCATATTTTCAGCCTAATACATGGTACTATTACCATGTGCTGTATAGGTTAAATACTTCCTATAGAGTTTAGAAAGTTTACCAGGATTTTTTTACAGTGAGGCTCGGAGGCCTGTTTCACTTTTATATCGGTCTCCCTGACTATCTGGAAGGTTCCACGCACCCCGAGTCACGCTGAGATAACGAGGTCAGTAATCCAGTGCAATCTTCATATAAACGCATAGATCCGATCGGCCGAAGTTCAGGAGCGGCGAGCCGACAAAGGGTTATCGCGGCAGAACACCTCCGTAACTCAAAACGCTGGTAGGATTATCGGTCGTTTGCCATTCAAACATTCCATTGACTTGCCGCCCCGCTATCATCACCTCTCTGTCCTCTTCCATCCGCTCGCGCGGGGGCGGCCAAGGTCAGCGGCCCAGACCAGCGACATGCAACAATACGATATAACAGACGCGGAATACATAAGAATATGGAAGTGAAACGGCAAAATGGCGTAGGGTGGTCTGAAACACTTCGGAACGCAGTTCGCCAGTCAACGCCTGGTAATTTACTTGTCAGCGGGCACCCCAACTAATAAGAAATGATGTGCAACTCGCAATAGCCAATCAAACAAACACTGTAAAAAATAATGATAAAATTACCTGACAAGTGTAAGGTAATATTCGCATACTTGTGTGGGAAACACAGTTTTCCTTACGTATATGGTATAATCACCGGACTTTGCAGTAAAATGCGTGTACATAGCAGTGAAAAATCCCATAAATGGATGGGAAAATTACGTTACGACGTGTGCATTTCTTCAGCGTTCTCTCGACAGCTAAGTTGTAGGCCGGGCGGGAGAAAAAATAATGTAATACACTAATATTCAATCACGCTGTCATGTTGGCGTTGTAGAGTAATGGATAGCGCATCGGCCTATTGTGATGGAGATTAATGGTTTGCTCCCACCCACCAGCAAGTCTCGAGGATTTTAGAGTTAGCGTTTCGTTTACTATTCGGCAGAGGGTGTAGGACATAAAGTAAAATAAACAGGACTATTACCCCGTGGGTTTTTTAATATCATTTTTATTATACAATATAGTTAATACTAGCCTACTTGTATGGGATTTTTCTCCTACTTTTGTCAGGTAGGTGCTTTTTCCGTACGATTAGAGAATAGTACCTTACTTGTCATGAAAATTTACTCCACATTTGATAGTTAATTTTACCTTAACATGTAGAGGTAATTAGCTTCCCTTATATTTAAGGGAATTCTACCCCAAGTTTTTTTTTATAGTGAAAGGGCCATTTCCTGAGACAATCAGTAAACGGGTACGCACACTTCAAAGTATCAAAGTAACCGCCACACCATTTAATTTCTGCGTAGTAGTTAACTGTTCTTTGGACTAGATGTGATGTAATTCAGCGAGGGCTGCTGGAGAAACTGGAGTGCCTTGAGAAAACCCATTTGCGATCTCCAGCGTAGAGATGGAACGAGGCAGTATAACTCTTTCGCTGCTGGAGTACAGAAAGACCTACGTGTTGCGACGTTAAGTAATTTACGGCGTCCGCTATGTATGGCAGGAAATTACCGGCAATTGCTCCAGGAGCCTATTACGTGACCAATATAGTTCGTTGATTTGTGCGGTAGCTAAGCTGTTAGCTTCACTACTTCTCACTCTGCCAACTGTACTGAGCACACGGGAGGGTGTCTTCTGGTTCTGATACTGAACAGACACAGAACGTAAATTTGTTTATCCTGCGTTATGTATGAAAATTCTTAGTGATACTGAGAATGGCAGTAGTAAGCCACACGAAGTGACAAAACAACATAAGTCTTAGGTCTTTCGGACGTCTGGGCGATGCAACCCGAAGAAATGCTAAGCCAACGTTAGGTCAGTACATTTAAAAACTGTGCAGATGCATATTTCCTTCTATACACACAAACTGGGGGAAAAAAAAAAGTTTCATTTCATTTATTTACTGTTGCTAAAAAAAAATCTATTCAGGTAAAGTTTTTTCTTACATTCCAGCGAAAACACTGTTCCGCGTTAGACGAGATGTCCTTTATTTCTTGAAATTTACAGGTATGCCTGTAGACTACTTCAGACAAATAAATTGCCTCTAATAAGGTTTCAGTAAGTAGTTTAGGAACTATTTTGTAGGTGGTATATATACTGTGCAACAATATCAGGTATGTGGTTTAGTGTGTAGCTCAAGGGATGTTTATTTCTTGGTTATAAAGGAAGGTAACACTGCCATAAAAAAAACGCACAGAAAGTTCTTAAAAGCAAACCTGCTTTACTGTAATTTTTCTCTTTGTTTTACAGCAATATTGTGTTAATTAAAAAATTATGTGTCTCAAATAAAATAATGTCTTTGCCGATTTATAACAGACCCAACCTTTTATATTGTTACAGGTGGCCAGAGAGGTATACTACAGTTCGCGAGGGAATAAAGCCTTAACAAAAATAAGAGAAACTAAATCCGACTATTACATTATTAGCTATTATTTACACATTGAACTATCTATCTCCACTGTTAAACGCTGTTTACGATAAAGTGAGCAATTTTGAAATAAACTCTAGAAAAAAATCACTGCTGCTAGTGAAAGTAGTTCCTGGTCTTAACTTCGAATTAAAAGGGTTAGGTGAACATTTGTAAAAAAAAAAAAAAAATTAATAATTTTTTTCGCTTTCTGTTTTTTATTGTGCTTGTCTAAGTATAACAATCAGCAGATTTGTAAAATATTTAATTTAGTGATACTTTCACAGTTTTATTTGACAGATGCAGGAATAAAGTGATGAGGCCCATGGCAATGTAAATTTTACGTAAGACGGAAGAATACACAACGTGCATGCATGTATATCTTAAGCAGGGCTTTCGAAAGGGCTCAGTTTGCCATGAACAGCTTATACACTTATATTTTCATTGAGAGTGATATTTAATATCTATCTCAATTCTAATTAAAATCCTTCTCAGTGTCTCTATATTGGTTGTAGTGACGTAACTGGCTCTCAATATTTACAAGTGTTCAGTCTGTTCACTGACATTGTTCCGAACGTCTAACACTCACGCGCCTAGTTCAGTAGTCCCTCCCGTCAGCCTCACCCTTCATTGTACCGATGCTCGCAGTCACAGACTTCACTCGCTCCGCCACTCGACTCTCTGCTGGCTCGCCGCTTCGTTGTCTTCGCTCACCTGTAGTTTAAGGTAGTCTTTCACTTTTTTTTAAATTGGTTATTTGAAATAGCTTTCGACAGGTGCCCCCTTAATGCAGTTATCAGTTGTCAAATCATTATAGTTTTCAAAATATAACACTCACAAGTCTCAATTTCCCAAAATCTGCAGCGTACTAGGCTTTGCTCCAAGATATTTTTTTCCAATCAAATTGCATTTAATGCAATCTGCATGGTGTGCAGAACATACTGGTCCAGTATGAGTGCGATTTATAAACAGGTGAGAGCGTATTGGCACTCTGAATATAGTTGAAAATAGGGGTCAGACTTGTCATAAATATATTTTTGTTCATTCAAGCAAAACTGTTAACATTCATTTAATAAATAGTTTAAACCATAAACTGTAGAGGGAGGACAAGTTGTTTTTCTTCCTTTCGTAGCTTATAACACAAATGCAGTATGCCACGTTTAGATTCTAATTCAGCCCTTTGAACCTGTCTATAACACCCTTAGGTCGGAATATGAGTGCTATATTTTGAAAACTATAATGATATGACAACTAACAACTGCATCGAGGGGGCATTTTTCGAAACCTATGTCAGGTAAACAAATTCCAAAGAAAAAAGAGAAATATGACCTTAATGATCAAACTCGCATTACTGTTCACTCGGGGCCATGTCGCGACTTAAATAGTATCGCTGGCACTATCTGGAAGGTTACCCTCACCCTGAGTGTCGCTAAGAGACTCAAGGGCGATGAACCAGAACATTCTTTTCAAATATAATAGCATGAATTCAATCCACTAAATGCCAGGAGCGCTCGAGTTGCGATAGGCCTATCGCGGCGTAACGCGGCAGGTTGCCTTTGTGTATCGCCACCCGCTTCTCAGATTATAGCTCCCGATGTTACTTCGCTCTCGCGAGCAGGGCAGGGGCAAGGGAAGTGACGAGGAGCAGCAACTTGTAACAGTATGGACAAAGTACTTTGACGTATTCGAGTGTATTCGAGTCGCATTGAAACCAGGTCAAAGGAAGTGTACCTGCAAACACCCCAAAGCACTTGCAGACCGGGTGTTCCATGTTTTGTGGAACATGTTCGATGTTTGCATTTTTCTAGTGTTGTCGGCAGGAAAGCAGTCCAGTGTTTGGACACCGAGAGTTCATACTCGCATCCAGCACGCGCACTCTGTCACGTGCGCCTTCTGTATGCGGCCGACATGACTCGGGCACAGCATACTAAAGAATACAGAACAGAACATATTAAAATGGCACCAGTACCCAGCTGAAAGCCATAACTGATGTTAGTTTCTTAAATTCAAAATAAATTTGGAAAATAGTCGAAACATAAAATTGGCCACGTTATAAAAATTAAAAAAAAAAACAAGTTAAATTTTAAAATTACAGAGGCTTAAAATAATATTTCGTTATAATGTAAAAGAAAGAGGTTACGTTCTAATTCAAAATTGTCAAAAGCTAAGATTCCTCTACCTCCATCCTTTAACCATCACCCCGCCATCCTCTCCGGAGACAGAGGGGCCGACGGTTGTCATCGTCTTCGTGAGGTGTCCGTCGTGTGTTTGATGTTAGTGCCTGTGTTGTGATGCTGTCAGTGTAGTGTTGTTTTTGTGGGGTGTGTTCCTTTAGTTTATTTATTCTTGTGTGCAACTGTATTATTCATGTCTACGTGAAGCGGACGACATCAGTGTGCCAGATTATGTTATTGTTTATAGTGATATGTGATGTATTGTTAGAAAGGGCGCAGGAGGAACTAGTTTCGAAAATTATACTAATAACAAATACTATTCACACTCCATCTACTATCTATATTGGTAGGCATTACTTTGGTTAGTGGCTACATTTGAACAAGGAAAATAATCCTAGTGACCACTCCCAAGTGAACGTTACTACAGGAACAGATAGGATAACAATTTTGAAGGATTACTACTGTGGGCTTGGAAAGAGGCAAACTCCCTCACTCACGGAGAGTTCAAGACGCACACCGCACACGCCAGCAAAACAATGTGATTGATCAGCGAAATGCCAACCAGCGCCCGACAACCTGTCACCCAGCCTGTCACCCAGCCGACGGGGGAAACTTTCGCAGCACAAGGCGTCTTACCAGAGCCTCGCGCAGCCAATCAGAGACCAGAGCACGTGCACACAGATATAGGCTATTCACGATAAAATGAGCAATTCTTAAAGCGCTGCTTAAGATCAACTCGTATGCACGTTGGTTATCCTTCCGCCTTATGTAAGATTAACCGTGTCGTTGGCCTCATCACTTTATTCATGGATTGGGCAAGTGAAACTGTGAAATTATTAGAAAAATAAACAACAAATCTGCTCATTTTTACACTTCAATGCATTAAAAAAAGCCGGAAGTGAAATTAATAATTTAAGTTATCATGAATGGTTACGTGAATATATGGAACTACTTTGCTTCCATCGTTACCAACTTTACTGGGAATATGCCACTTAGGGCACCCGTTAAAATATATGCAGGTAAGGGTAGTGACTTTTTTCTAAGGTTGATTTCAAACGTGCTCACTTTATCGTGAACAGCCTTTACTAAAAAATACGCCACGCTATTTCGTGGAGTCAAGATTGAAGACGTGAGGGTGAGGGTGAAGCGAGGTGACTACGGAGCAGCGCCGGAATGCAAGTGCGGGTGAAACGAGGAGGCACCCGAGAAAACCCCGCCGTCCAGCGGCATCGTCCGGCACGATTCTCGCGGGCGAAGAATCCAGACGCTTTGCCTCTGTGTGGTGATCAGCTGTGTGACTCTTCGGTTGTCCACGCCTTCGGATTACCCGCTGGGGCCGACGTGGGTGGGTTGTAAATCAAGAGAGGCGTGGCATGGTAGCTCCGCTGATGCTATCGTCGTTGGCTCCGAGTATAGATCTACCTCGGTGATGTGCTCATGACGAAGGGCGTTGCGAAGAGTGGGAAGGGGGGGGGGGGATGGCGCGAGCCAGCCTTGTCCCAGCAGTGCGGCCCGAACATGAATCTGGCCGGGCGGACATTAGCTGTCTCGCCTGCATCAGCTGGCCTGCAGGGGGGCCCGCCCCCGGGGAATCTATCTCCCGCCCGCCATCTCTCGCGTGCCTGAAGATGGTCCGCAGCCTTCCGGCTACAGCTCCAGAGCTGACGTCGGCAACTTCTCTCCGCGCGCGACAACAGTCCGGCGGCTGGAGGCTGGTCAACTACTCCTCCGCAGTATGCTGACGCTTGTTCAGGTCCTGTCTCCAGTCGACACGACTTACCTTAATGTATTCTGAATGCAATATTTGATATTACCCATGTTATGAAAAGCCCACGAATGTGTCGCCCGTTTTGTCGGTGTTGTACTATGTTAGAGAATGTCTCAAATCTGTTTACGATAAAGTGAGCACTTTACGAATGAACCTTAGTAAAAAGTCACTACCCCTGAAGGAAAACATTTCAGTGGGTGCAATGAGTGACATTCGCTCAGTAAAGTTGGTAACGATGGATGGAAAATAGTTCCATATTTTGACATATAATAAAAAGTGTTCGGTTAACATTCGAGATAACTAGAATTATTTCTTCTTTTTTTTTGTTTTTTTAATGCATCAAAGTTTAAAAATGAGCAGATTTGTAAAATATTTACTTTTCTTATAATTTCACTGTTTCACTTGACCGGCGGATGAATAAAGTGATGACGCCCATGACAATGTTAATTTTGCACAAGGCGGAGGAACACACGACCTGTAGACAAGTAGATCTTAAGCACGGCTTTCAAAAGTGCTCATTTTACAGTGAACATCGTATGCAAACACGTCCCAGAGGCACATGTATTACCTGCCGTTGAATAGCAGCATTTACAACGACAGACTTTTCACGGTAAACTGAGCACTTTTGAAAGCCCTGCTTAAGATCTACTTCTAACCACGTCATGTATTCTTCCGAGTTGTGTAAAATTAACACTGCCATGGACCATATCACTTTATTAACGCATCGGTCATGTGAAATTATTAAATTATTAAAATAGTAAATATTTAAAAAATGTGCTTATTATTGATACATTAAAATCATAAAGCGAAATGAATCAAACAAAAAATTCTATGATGCGTGCTGTACTTAAGTCGACACGACACTTATTTCGCTGTCACAGCCAATGAGCTGTAGGCTGTATGTTCGGCCACCGTTATATGAGCAAATATGATCTAGACCAGTAAGATGGTTTACGCACAGGTAAGATCATTGGTCATTAAGCTTCGCAGCGTTCAGAACGGACCAAAAATTGTCTACACGTGAGTAATGTACACAAATGTGTACACTGGGTCTGAGTGGGTTAAACCACAGATGCCACTTTGTACTTTTTTCTCTTACCCTTGTAATAATTGCGAAGGAAAGCTTTGAAAATGCTGGCTTGCTCGTATTTTGATGGAATAAAAGAAAATTGTAGGTGCTGTGGATAATAGTTTTTTTTTTTTATTTTAATATTTCCAGGGAAAAAGAATTTTACCCCCAGACCATTCGTTTAGTACGTGTATACGCACAAACGCTGATTTAAGAAACAAATATTTTAATAGGGAATAACCTTAACCCTTTAATTGGTGACCAATACTTAGCAATATTACAAATAATAAAAGATAATACATATCCGGCTATACACATATACTTCTATATTCCATAGGTAACACAGCTCTTATTAAAGATATAAAAGCATAGTACTCACAAGTGAATCAGGGCCGAAGTGCAAATCGTGGTATAAAAATAAGTATGTTTGTTACACTCTTAAGTGTGTGTGCGTGTGTGTGTGTATATATATCCCTTTATAATCCCCCACTTCCACTAATCCTTTGATCACGGCACAAATGTACTGGCACTGAAGACAAGGTTGAAGGCATATGTTATCCGCTGTGGCAATATGGGTTGAATAGGTCCCTGCATTTCCACTTACCAACTTACTAACTGGTCATGGGTACGCTGGGCACGTTTACAGTGCTCTGCAACGTTTGTTATTGGCTGGCCGCCGACCAATGAGGTCAAGCTTTGACCGAGTACCAATTAACGTGTAGCGACAGATAAACTGGTCTTACAGTCCACGGCGTTTATTTGAAATAATTTTAAGAACTTTTTTATTCGTATGAACTGAAACGTTGACTGTTTGCAAATTTTTACGTATATTCCGATAAAGTTCAGCGAAACAGTAAAACTGTAAAGTCGTAGGTTTTTGTCTTCAAGGGTAATGAAACTTGCACATATACGTGGCCCCCCGAGTATTTAAGTAAGTGCATACTCAGCAAAGAGTTAGGAATTCGTGAACTACGGAGATACTCGTGGCTCTGGGATCGACAACGTGCGAGTGTCACGACAGTGGCGTTTATTCGCGGTGCTCCCAGGCGAAAACCGGTGACTGTGGCCCAGCCACGGGACAGAGCAGAGCTAAGAATACTTAAACGGAAGTCTGACTCATTTCAATATTTGTATATGTATTTGATTATATTAGTCAGGTATTTAGGATGTAACACTTCCTGCACTCTAAAATAGAATCAGTGAGAATTCCACTGTTTCAATCGGTCAACAGTATCTGACTGATTCAACAGTCACTTCAGTGAATTTAACAAATGAATCAGTGGAAAAAATGCCGAATTTCCTTCACTTATTGAATAAGTGACATTTCCCGCTGATTCATCAGCCGTTTTTTTTTCACTGTTTTTTTAGTGGTTTGTTTTCTGACCGATGGATCAATTAGACGGCGTGTAAAATCGGCCGTTAAACAACGTGTATCAAGTGAAATAATGAATAAAATAATAAAACCGATACAAAATACTTTCTAAAATGTGTTTCATCTTTCAAAACACCATTTCACGAGGTAATATGAACATTTCGATTTTTATTCCGTTGTTAAGTATTTCTTCGGTATTCACGTAATCATCACAGCGCTGTGCTTGAAGGTTTAACTGGGTACAGTAGTGAAGGGAGTGCACTCGTTTATAGCCTACTATTAGTTTTAACAATCCCAAAACTACCAATTAACCTAAAAACTACAAGTAAGGACATAAAATTTACATTCCAAGATTTCGAAAATAATTATAACACATATATTTTCGTCCCGTTTTAAACTTGACTTCGTTGCCATGATGGTAATGTGACGACCTAAAAGCGAAGTGAAATCCCGGCCACCTCAAAAAATTCTTTGCTTTTTAAAACTATGGTAGATTGTGCAATATAAATAGTGAACTGTCGTGAATATGTTTCTTTCGCGTAATTATTTCGCTAAATTCAATAAAAACAATCTTTAATTCGCAACTGCAGTCGGCCGTCACTTATTCGTCAGTGAAATTATTTCACGCCACTTATTCAATCAGTGGAATTTTTTCACTGAAACAATCGGTGGTTTTCTACTAATTCTAAGTGAAGCCATTTTCACTGATTGGAGTAGTTGAATTTCACTGCTAATCAGTGGTTTTCCACTGTTTCGAATTTAGAGTGTGAGTCTAACCTAATTGGTTCATTTATTAATGTGACAAATACAGTAAATAATTGTTTGATTCTTGGAATTATGTTTGTAATTACTTGCAGAAATATAAATTTGTAAATAAAATATGAAGCCTTTTTTTTCTTTCGAAACATTAGATTTCGTGGTTTTGGTATAAAAGACCATTCACTTAGGAGAATATTACATTGCTTCAATTCTCGAGAAAAAAAAGTGTATATTACTGGTCTCTTGACCATTTGCATAATATTTATGACGTCACTAACATGATGAAGTTGTATATTTCAAGTTAGGTCCGAAATTCTTCCTATTTTTTTGCCTGACTTATATCAACCGTTCGCCACCATCCAACACACAGGTGCTATTAAAAATTTTCTCTAACAGCGTGTCTCTATCACTTGGAATCGAAATTACGACCTTGCGCACAGATGCACTGATAGCAAAGTTTTGGTGATATTTATACCGAAGGTCGGCATATGGCGATTAAAACATTATGAGAAAACAAACATACAGCTAAGAACGCATTACAGGCGTCACCTAAATTACATCACAATACGTAAATAAATACATGAGCAATACAGCGCCGCATCCCACTAGTCATTAAAGAGATAATGTAACTATAGCCCATTCCCGATTGGAAGCGACTTATGAAAATCAACCTTTGAAAAAACACTCTAGGCAAAACATGTCAACCTGTTTTTCCAATAACCTGTATTCCACAAATATAATGGTTACCTTTAGAGTACTGTATTATTGAATAAATGAAACTTTACCTTAATATCTTCTATAACGTGTAATATTTATTCCTTTTTAAATATGAATTAACAACAGCGAGAGCAGCGACGTGTTGGCAATGGCCGGTAAGAAATAGTTCACAGTTAAAACATTATTTTAACCTAGTTTTTTAGTATACTATTTGTAAAAATTAACGGTGCCTATTGAAATATTGAAATATTTAGGTATCCCCGATGGCAACATATCTCATTTTTACAGTTTAAAATAACAGCGGAAAATATCGTGAGTGGGTCGTAATGGTAAGGTGTTGTTTTATCGAGCGAGAGCAACTTTGAAGGAACTGTCTGCTGAGCGAGGCTTGTCGCTCTCTCTCTCTCTCTCTTTCTCTCTCTCTGTCTTTGTCTATTTCACACTCGGGAAGTTTCACTTCGCTAGTACGCGAGAATTGTACCTGTTTTCAATTGTAGCATATTTCATACTTATTACAGCAAAATAATTATTTTTGAATTTGTAATTTACAACTAGAAAGAGATTTTAATGTTTGAATACTTATTATAGTATATTTAGATATGATGGAGGGGCAGGAACAAAGTGAAGTTGGCAGACGTGGCGAGCCGTGACATGGCGTATTGCTGTTTTACCAAACGTAGGGTAAATTATAATTACTCCGAAAAATACTTCAAATTACCACATCACGTTTGTAGACGTTGTGTTTCCTAAACATACCTAGGCCAGTTACGATGTGATAAATCTGTGTTTCCACGGCAGTAATTAATGTACTGTGACGTGTGTTTCGTTAATCAATGCGTCTGTGAAGTGGCGTACCTTTGTGCATCGTGGTCGATTCACTGGCCGTATTTATACGTTTTAAACGTGAACTATTTTTACGACGAAGTTATTTATTTACATCCACGTATGTTTACTTTTCGCAACGTTGTACATTTGCCCTGGGTGTTTGAAAAACAGTCTTGTAAGGTGATTTACCACCAATCAACAAAATAGCCAAGCCCAGCCCCAATCAATTTCAATAAACCTAATACACAGTAAGTAGCAGTACATATAAATACGAGTGGAATAAAAAATTCGGTAGGTTTATTTGAGTGCATGTTCACCGCTATATTTTAAGTTTCTATAACAAAAAATGAGCGACACGAGTTGCGAGCTTGATTTTAATGTCGCATTTTCATTGGACTGGCTATTCCTTCGTTATTCGAACTGAGGCCGTCCTTTTAAAGAAATATCCCAAGACATATCAATAACAAAAAGTTAAATACTACACAGTTCATTACCCAGCAGTTGTAACAGTGTTTAACACAGTCGCGTAAAAATGTTAATGTGCATTACGTGTAATGTGCTATGTCGTGGAAAACAAATATGTTAATGTAACGTAACCGTAAGACCTATCGTTAATTCAGGCATTTTAAAATGTGTTAAAGCTGACCTAAATAATGTTATATGCCTAAACTGTGACCATTCGTACGAAATGGTTTTTTTAATAGACCTGAGACACAATTCTTCGAAAAGCTGTGAACAGTAAACAACACATTTGACAGGTATAAAAGTAGAAGTCACATTTCGATGTTTATTTTTAGGTGTAGCAAAAGTATATGAACACATGTACACATACAACAGCATGTAAACATTGATTTTGACAGATACTACAAGGCAGTCACATGGCAATGTTTGTTTACATTTGGCGGAAGAATACGAAACTGGCCTGCAAGTAGATATTTAGCAGGGATCCGAGAAAGTTGCTTCCAATGGGGAATGGATTATACTTTCGTAGCCTACTCACTTCGGTTTACTTCCTGGCCTTGTTTCTCAGCTCACTGTCGCCTCGTCATTGACGAGATATTAACGCCACTCGACGGACAACGGAAGGTTGTCAAGAGCACAGCTCTCCAATAACTATAGGCTGTTCTCGGTAACATGAGTACTTTTGAGGCCCTAGTTACTTTTTCTTTTCAGCCATTTTTAATCATTTAACCACCTTGTAAAATAAGTGTTGTCATGTAAGTAATACGCACAGTGTGTGCATGTCTCTGCACTCGGAAGTTAACGTCTACGACTAAAATAAAGCTTATTTACTGACTGTTAATCCAAACTCGTGGGCTATCAAAAGTGCTCACTTCATCGTGAACGTCCTAAACCTGATCCGAGTTATTATCTTGCTGGGGCTTGCCTGTCTTTGTCGTATCGTATCCTCCGCGGCCAAGTCGGGAACTCAGATACTTGCTCGGTAAAACCGCGGAATGAACTAGAAAACAGAGGAGGAACCGTCGCTTATACAGCGGACTCAAGCAGCACTCGCCAGCAAAATGGCGTTGCCGGCCAGCAACATGTCGGGACGCCGTTCGCCAGTCGGAGTTGAGTTGAGTGGGGAGATTTAGGCGGTTCTTAAGAGGAGTCCGCGGCGACACATTTTCTGCGAAATCGTTGTTTACGCGTATTCACGTATCTCGGAAAATAAGTGTTCTGGTAATACGGATTTTTTTTGCCAGAAAAGATTTTTAAAAAATGTCCCTATGTCCCCATGTTCTTTCTTTTACCATATATAATACATTCACAGAAAAGTTCTCTTGAAAATGGTCAAACATCGCATTTTTTATGCGTGCCTATGCGGTTTCCTTAAGGGGGCCGCCTACCTGACGCGACATGGCACAGGATCGAGCGAACACTAAGCGCGACACTAGCCCGCGCATCAAGTGCCTCATCGCCACTGTGTGCCAAGCACTAACTAAATCAACTATATCATTTCACTGATGGAAAGTCTAACGCAAAGTTCATTGCAGGATTGCATCTGAGTTTCACGCAGATCCAATCAGCACCTTTTGACATACGGCAGTCTGGAAAGGCTGTTTTTAGAGCTATGTCGGAGGGCTTGGAAATAGTAGTTCTGACAAGCGCAGTGCCATGAAAGCGACATTTCATCATCGCCTGAAGTTTGTTTACTTTTCGTAAATTAGCATATTGGGAGCATATGGAATAGTTTCGTTAAAAAAAAAATACGGATTTCCCAACACGCTGCAACACATTTACAGCGCCTAGTAGGCGGCTCCCTTAAGTAAGCAGCAAGAAAATAAAACACGGGTGTAGTATAATCCGTAGGCTTTCATCTCGTATAATAAAACCTCACTGTTACAGATCTAGTTTGCACGGGACAGGACCACGACGGAAACACTGCACGCCATGCGCGTAGGAGCGATGAGGCGCTATAAGTGCGTGTTAGTGTCTCCCGTATAGCTCCCTCGCTTCTTGACCTTGGACGCGCAGCCGTGGACTTCTCTTAACAACGAGGTCTTGAGAGCCGACGAGGGTGAAATGAGTCGAGGATGGAGCAGCGCCGGAATGCAAGCGCGGTGGGATGCCCGAGAAGACCCTCCGACAAGCGGCATCATCCGGCAACGAGTCCCACTTGCGAAAATACGGGAGTGGCCCATCCGGGGATTGAACCAGGGTTCGCCAATCAGAGTGTGGTAACTTACTCGTCAGCCGGTAGCGTAGCCAATAGGGAACCTTTCGCAACACGTAGTGGCCAATCAGACGCAATGCCCGCTCCCAGATCGCCACTCAGCCAGTGAGCGAATGGGTACCCCCACATCAAAGCAACTGCCACTGCAGTTTGCCTCTGTTCTTTTCTACTCTGCTTTGAAAATGTGCTTAAAGACTGTTCACGATAACGTGAGCACTTTAGAAATGAACCTAGGGAAAAAAAAACTCTCTAACCTTGCATCCGTGTATTTTAATGGGAGCATTGAGTAACATTCACCCGGTAAAGTTGGTAACGATGGATGGAGAGTAGATCCATATCCTAACGCCCTTAAGTAGTGTTAGGCAACCATTTGTGATAACTTAAAATTTTCTATTTCGCTTTCTATTTTTTTATGCATCGAAGTGTAAAAATGAACATTTTGTGAAGTATTTACTTTCTTAACAATTTCACAGTTTCATTTAACCGACGCGTGAATGAAGTGATGAGGCCCATGGAAATGTTAATTTTACATAAGGCGGAGGAATACACAACTGGTTTACAAGTAGTTTTTAAGCAGGGCTTTAAAAAGTGCTAATTTTACCGTGAACATCCTATAACAGAGTAATTAAAGATTTTTGTTGCGCCTTAAAAAAAAATAGGCGTGGTGTTAGAAGTGATGAATTTACATTTGTAGTAACAGTTATAAAACGGGTGTGCAGCACACTGTAACTATGAGAGGAACTGTATATCGGAATTAAATATTAGTGTATCTACAACTATGGTATATCCGTCACAGCTACTCCAGTAGTCTACATATCTAGTGTTACTCGGGACCGCGGCGTTGTAATACTCACCTCCCTCCTAGGCGAGCCGGGTTCGATTCCCGGCAGGGCTGCCCAGATTCTCGCACGTGGGAATCGTGCCGGACGCCGCCGCTTGTCGGCGGGCCTTCTCCGTGGTCTCCCGTCTCCCCCGCCCTTTGCATTCCGGCGGCGCTCCACACCGGCCGCACTTCGTGACGTAAAGACCCGCCCAAACCTCTCCACTCCACTGATTTCAGTCAGCCACATATACGTCAGCATTGTCATCCACTATCTTGCAGACAAGATCACCGCCGATCTTACTGGGAGAGCACAGGTCGTAAGAAGTCACTAAAGTCGGAGGTAATCTTCAGTGTTTGTCTGGGGATTTCAATTAAAAAAATATAGCTTAAGAGGGCACGGGACATAAATTAATGCTATTGAGGTTTATCGTATTTCACAAATTTTATTGAAGCCAATAGTAAAAACAAAGAGAGGGCAACCATACAGAATAGTTTTTACTAACTACGAGAGAAAATATTTTACCTGAGTGACGTTATTCTGCCGAGATATTTCTGACGCCGTCAATTTTTGTGTGTTTTCGTGGCGCAAGGCATTATGCGAAATTGATACAGTAATACTGTAAAATACTTGGTCGTTAAGTTGGCAAAACCTATTATCTATGATTGCCATTTTTACTTTTTTTTTTTTATGTTGGCTTTCAAAAACCAGTTAACATCAATTTACGTACTTGGTGTTAATTTATGTCCCACGCCCCCTTAAGAACAATACGTGGGCTATGATTGTGTTTATGAGTGCATAACTAAACAGGACCAGGGCATTGAAGTTTTACTGACAGCCCAACTTCACCATCTCCACCCTTTCAGACCCACTTCAATTCGCGGTTTCAGGCGTTGCAAACAAAAAATTTTATAACACGTGCTGTACTTGAGTCAACACGGCACTTGTTTCGTGGTCACAGCCAATGGACTGCAGGCTACATGTTCAACTACGGTAATATGAACCAATTGTGATCTAGACCAGTAAAACGGTTTGCGAATAATTTGCCCACGTGAAAGATCATTGGTCATAGAGCTTCGCAGAGTGCAGTATAGGCCAAAAATTGTGCACACGTGGGTAATATACACAATTGTGTTCAGAGGGGTCTGAATGGGTTAAGGCGATCGCCTACGTGGCTTGTAACAGGGTAGTATCTAAAGGGGCGAGGCAGGCAAAACTAAGAGAGAAAAGAAAGAAAGAGAGAGATAGAGATGGTGGCGTAATGCACATATATAAAACAATTAAAAGTTAATTAGTGCAAAGTGCGCTGTACTGCTTACTCACATCTTTGCCTTTAACCTCATCTACTCATTTTACAGAATTTAATGAACGCCATAAGCGCGCAGTTTTACGATAGTGGCGGTGGAAACGCAAGCTAACTAGCGCAGGATCTTTATTAACAGTAAACATTCCCCGCCATAGCTCGTTTAAGTATTTTAAAAAAGAAAATTCTGAAAATACCCCTTATCAGACTGTTCACGGTAAACTTAGAATTTTTTTAAATCCCTGCTTACGATCCACTTGTATGCGCATTATGTATTATTCCGCCATATGTAACAATTAACACAGCCACGATCTTTTTCACCATTCATGCGTCGGTAAAGGGAACTCCAAAATTTCGTAAAAATTAAATATTTTACAAATTTGATAGCTTTTGCACTTATAAGCGATAAAAAACAGAACGCGCAGTTAATAATCTTAGCAGACATATTCACATTAGGCTTATCCGACACTTTCAATTAAAATTCAATAACTGGAACTATAGGCTGTTCACGGTAAAGTGAGGACTTTTTAAGGCCCTCACAAAAGGCGTTCACCCCTAATAAATACATTTTATTGCAATCTCAGACGTTATCTATTGAAAGTGATGAAATGCATACACCGTGTTTATTAGTCATATTACACTTTTTACATGAAAAGGTGGCGGAAAGGTATACATTAATTGAAAGGAAAAAATTTAGCAGGGCCTTAAAAAGTGCTCACTTTACCGTGAACAGTCTATACCTACAATCCAATGTTACCAAAGTCACTGCGCGTATGTCAGCCACCATAACCATTAGAATACAAACATGCAGAAAAGGGCACTGACATTTTTCAAAGGTTGATTTCGAAAGTAATCAAAAAATTGTGAACAACCTATATAGTCTATTCGCAGTTTCTTCACGCTTTTTGAATCAAACCTTGGAAAAATCAACCTGTGTATGGCGTGTTCAGTTATTTCCTAAATATCCCATGTATAACAAGTGTTTTATAACTACGTCAACATAAAAATATCTTATTTTTCGTTAAAATTGTAGTTTGACTATATTTTCTTTATAATTAATAATATTAAATTTATAATAAATAAAAAAACTGTGGAAATGACGCGTGTGCTGGTAGTGCCTACTAAGAAATAGTTCTCGTGCAAAATATTATTAGAACGGAGTGCGCACGAATTTGGTACGTTGTACTTTCGTGTAACTTTCTCGATTTAGTTCGTCTTAGTTAGCACTAGGCGGAGGAATATCCTGGAAGTAGACCTTTAGAAGGGCTTCAGAGAAGTGTGAAGTGACCGTGAATGGATTATAGACCGTAGCGAATAAATATTTTTACTTCCAAGCATTTTACGCTGACGGAAAGATTTGTTCCACCTAATAAAATATTTGGTTTGAAAAGAGCCAAAAATATATTTAGTTGATATAACAAGATATTTTGTTAAAAAAAAAAAAAAAAAAACGCAACCTGTGTATTGGGCCGGAAGAAATTAGACTGTCAAAAAATATTTAGAGAAGCAACTGTTTAGTTTGGTCACACATTTGTTTGCCTTCGTTCAAAAATACACATCGAGAGCTTGTTTCTAGTAATAGTAACAATGTTTGTTAGTGCACTTACTGATGCTTAGTATTGTTATGGACATCATAATGAAACAAATTTGACAGGAAACTTGACAGTGAAGCTGTGCAACTAGAAATATTTATTTTCGAACGCTGTCCAGTTTTCTAAATGTATGCATTTGAAAACGTTCCAATTATTCCAGAAATCACTTTAGCTCAGGTAGCTTGGACCTAGTGCTCGGGCGCAGTCTGTTGGCGCGCCACCGATCTGGGGTGCGGGAGGCTCCGGGTTCAAATCCCGGGCAAAGCATGGGTGCTAATTTAAGTTATAAACCAGTCTGTAAGCCGCCTCCTGCCAAGCTTTCAAGCATAAAACCGGGGGACGTTAAAGAGCCCTTTACAATACAATACAATTAGTCAGACGTACTAGGTTCGAATCTCAATCGAGTTTAGAGTTTATTCATACTAACCAGAAATCTTTCATTGACGTACAGCTAAAAAAAGGCTTTATTTGTACCTATCAAATCTTTGTTTGGGGGAACAAGATAATAACAAAAAAAAAAATGTGATTTCAACAATAAAATATTTTAATGTCTATAAGAACAAATTTAATTCGGTTGCGCCAAACTAACTTTTCTTTATTCAAATGAACTATTTTTCAGTGTAGCATAGTCTCTGTGAAAACATTTGTGTTCAAAGACTCTACATTCTGTAGATACTTATATCGGAAAATAGAACCTTGTAAGACGTGTCCCAAAACGTAATAAACTCGAAAGCAAATAATATATTCGCTATTAAAACTTGCTTGCAACCTGAAGTAGCACGAAATATGTGCAAAATTATATCAATTCAAAAAGCTCGATAGCTTTTTGTAAATAAATTTTTCTCTATTACATCAGGAAACATACTATTCTAAATACGATATTTGATATTTTATAAATCCTTAGTCTACATTGTTTGGGAAGGTCTTTCATAGTTTTACATGAACGCATATTTTTTCCTAACCTTTCAAGGATTGCGAATAAACAAATGTATGTACAAACCTTACAGAGATACTGCACAAACCCTCGTCTCAGACAACCATATTTTTATTTTAGACGTTTTTTTTCTTTGTTTCAGACGCAGATGCCAAGAAGATGCAGAGAATTATTTACTCGTGCTCCGCCTACAAACGTCACAAGAAAAAGAATGAGAAATGTGGTTCAAGAGCGAATGGAGGGAATATCTGTGCTTCGAAAGCTGGCGTTTCTTTGAAACCATATCCAAGAAGACTGCGCGTATTGTGAGAGTGAGACATGCTGCAAGCGTCAGTTTCCAAAACAGAGTTGAAGAAAGTTACCCTGGAATTTCGAGAAATCCGCAGTGAATCTGTGGAAAGCAGTACACTTGTAAACATTTAAATAAGGGGGCCAAAATACTAAATTAATAACACTTTGAATTTATAGCATAAGACATGCAGAAGAAAGAGTAAGAGAACCAGATTTAAAAAAAAAATGAAAAATTTTCCCTTTTATGCTATACAGGCTGCTCAGAAATTCCCCTTACAAACTCCTGGGATTTGTAGAGGGGAATGAGTAGATGATTTTTTTAATAGGAACCCATGTTTGATGTTCGGAAACGTACCGTTACCGTGCTACAACCATTTCAAATCAGGTGTATCACGCGTCCACTTCTGCGTGCGTAATTTAATTAGCAATCAAATTCATTACGTAACAATGCCAAAGGAACAATAAAGAAACGTATTCATTTAACACAATAACACTTTTGTCTATAGTTAAACGCCGCAATCTGTTTCTGTCTTCTGCAAAGGATGTGTAACATACGGTACTGATCCATACAGACCTGCAAAATTCGCGTTATTAGTTGGGGGCATGTTAAACTTGAAACACATGTACTTTTGCAATACGTTTGTCACTGGGCCATGATTTATGTGACACACACCCTGGGTGACTCTGTCCCAATAAAGGAACACTTCACAATTGTGTGCCGCAATCACGTGTAGTTCAGTCAGAGAAGGAGTGTCTTCACGTCTATGCAGCAGCCAATCGAGAAACTACGCCGGCCCTAGTGCATACAGTACTGTGAAGTTCAGGCTGACGCCAAATAATAACGCGAATTTTCCATGTCCCTAGTGATCCGCTACAACAGCGGCTTGATGTGGTGACCACCAACGCCGTTGCACACATTGTACCTACGAGTTATGTCCCCTGTACACTCGCTCCATCACACCTGGTGTCACGTCAATCTGTTGTGCAGCGACCATAAAGCATCTTGCACAATAGAAAACTTGAGCATTTGACTTTACGTGTGATTTCCTCTGACGAAACCACCAATACACAATACAACTGTAAAGTCAGAGTTTAGACAATTGAATATCGGTTCTGCGAGCTTCGTAAAAAAATTTAACTTGTTATGTAAATAATTATATTATCCAGGAATTCATTTAATGTGCCTTTTTTTTAATAGGCTTAAAATTTACATTAAAAGTTTATTTCAGTACAGAAAACTAATTGGTTTACTTTGTTAAAATATGAAAATTCATATATTTCCTCTTCACATGACGTATTTTTTGCCATTTATTTAATTTAAGACGAGCTTCGTTTAATAAGCTGAGATTAAAATCGCCCTAAAATAAAATAACGCACGTTCCACATAACCTCTGTTAGATTCTCGGCAAAATGGCTGCTTGACTTTGTCTTTACATTTCGACTTATTGAAATCGTAAAGTCAAGAGCGCTTGACTTTACCTTTGAAAGTCCCATTGTGTCAAGCTCCATAAGAAACGACATGTAGGAAACCAAACCTGTAGTCAAATGTTAAAGTTTTCAATTGTGTAAGGGCCTTGAGTCGTGCCAGCAGACATTCCTCTGTCTCTACAGGAGTCTCGTACACCACGCTCTTCATACGACCCCACAAGGAATACTCCAATGGAGTTAAACCCGGCCTTTCCCTCGGCGGAAGTGGACGAGTGGTACACCTGATTAAAAATGGTTGTAGCACGGAAACAGTACGTTTACGGACATGGGTTCCTATTCAAAATATCGTCTGCTCAGCCCCCCCTCCCCCCTTTACAAGTCCTACAAGTTTGTAAGGGGAATTTCCGAGCACTCTGTATAGGAACAAGGTACTTGCTAAAGTAAAGCTGAAAATAAAACTTTAACGTTATTAAAACTGTATATCATGCTCAACGAACCTATAGTATTCACGCTTTTCGAAACAAACATTTAAAAATCGTCCCATACATGACACATTTCTGTGTTTCCTAAGTAAGTCATGCATCACGATTTGTTGTGCTTGTGTTAACATTAACGTACTTTGGTTTTCGGTAAAATGAAATTTTCACTTACGTTCGCCTATTATTACTTGTAATAGTTAGTTCGGTATAGAATTGAATCAAGGCAGAGAGAAAAGTGGTGTATTGGTAATTGTTAGAAAGAAATACCTTTTCAGTAAAATCAATGACTATTTAAAAAAAACATGATTATTATGTTTCCTGCGCACAGACATGGGGGGGGGGGTAGATTATTCTTTATACCCTCGGCGCGTTTTATATATATTCGTTTACGTTTGGTATACAACGATACGCAGTAGGTAGGCCGACAATAACACCCTAGCAGTACTTTATGAATTTTGGAAGTGAACATGAAGAGACAAGGGCAAACGAAGGGGTCCGCCGGACAAATGCCAATAAACCTACAGAATTGTGAAGTTCTTCTGTGACTGTACGTCAAAGCACGAGCCAGGGTCAGAACTAGCCATAGTTAACCTCCTCACCACCTGAGTTGAGGTAAGAGCTGTTTGTGAGCTCTCAACAGCGAGCTACTGAACGCCGACCAAGGTGAAATGAGTAACAGACGTGGCAGTAACAGAATGCAATAAACCTACAGAATTGTGAAGTTCTTCTGTGACTGTACGTCAAAGCACGAGCCAGGGTCAGAACCAGCCATAGTTAACCTCCTCAACACCTGAGTTGAGGTAAGGGCTGTTTGTGAGCTCTCGACAGCGAGCTACTGAACGCCGACCAAGGTGAAATGAGTAACAGACGTGGCAGTAACAGAATGCAAGTGCGGAGGGAAACGGGAGAGTCACGAGAAAACCCGCCTTTCAGTGGCAACGTCCGCCAAGTTTCGTACGTACGAAAATCCGCGCTGAGAAAAAGGTTTTGTTGAATCAAACAAGATTTGTTTGGTGCAGACAAATTATTTATTTGTATAGAGGCAACGAAACATTTTGTTGCTCAAACCAAATTATTTTGTTGTTCTCATTTTGTTGACCCCAGACAAAGATTTGGTTGGTGTAACTAAGGATTTGTTTGGCTCCACGTACATTAAAGAATTTTGGGCTGATATAAAAAAAAAAACGTTTACAAGTTCGACTGAGCTTCGAACCTAGAACACCTGCGCCCGCGGGCAACTTGTGCAAACAAATATTTCCACTTTTACAGCTTTAATTTTCAGTTTCCTGTTGAATTGTTTTTTAAATGTGTTTATACGAATATTAAGCATCAATATATGACCTAACAAACACGGCTACTATCCTAACAGTAAAAAAAAAATACAAGCAAACTTTAGAGCTGCATTTATCGAACGAAGGCAATCAAATGGAGTGGCAAAACGAATATATACAGGTGATTCAACAAAATATTTAGTTTACAGTCTAATTTTTTTGCCCAAGCCATAGATTTTGTTTATTCAAACATGTATATTATTAGACAAATAAAAGTAATTTTGTTGATTTTCGAATTTGGTTTACTCAACATTATATTTTGTCAGGGCAGTTAAATATATTTTTGGCCCTATAGAAACAAATATTTTGTTCGATTTCCTCTCAGTGCGAGTTGCCCCCTCCGGGAATCAAACCCGATTTGCCGCTGTGAGGTGGCGAGTAGTCTAACCACTGCACCGCTGCAGTCCCCTGTCTACAAGCGAGTATAAACAGTTAATGACTGGCGAGTAATTCAGTTGTTCGACAAACCTACTGCAGACAGTTCGCCATATCGTATTTAGCCTTCCCCTACATAAAACCAACGTAAAACCAAAAATTACATTTTCAAGAACTTTCTGTTTGGAATGTATAAATTTCCCGTTTACTGAATCGCACCCCTAATAGAAGTTACGCTTACCTTCTGTCTACGCTTCTGGCGTCGAAAACGAACATCATGGCCTCACCAGGACGTTAGCCAACTAAGTGAATTTTTATCTTCTTCGCAAGCAGCTGGCCACTGACAAACTGATCGCGTTAACTTAAATAATTAATATGTGATTGCAAGAAAAACGAAACCACCACTGTAATAATTAAACATAATCTGCTTCGTTTCTTCGTTCTTCACTCAAAATTCCGAAAAATTACATCAACAGAATTATACAATTGCCAAATTTCGTAGCGGTACATATGTACTGTATATCTGGCTTATAATATGGCGCAATACTTTTTTCTCGATATTTCGCGAGTCCGTGCGATATCCGCCTTGGCGAATTTTAGAAACTCCTCAAACGACGGTTTCAAAATAGGTAGAATGTTTAAAAAATTTACTTGGTGTATTCTTTTCCTGAATTTTCTTCAGAGATGCCAGGACGGAGGAAGAAGTTTCCAGACGTAGCCATTTTTTCGATTGAAAAAAACAAAAAGAAATGAGCTAAATGGCGGCAGAAAAATTGCCTGCGGCGTTCGTGAATTTTCTCGCCGAAACGTGGACCTAAACGGCGCATTCGTGGTGTATGTACTTGAGGTTTGACCCCGGGACCTATTGATTCGATGGCGACAAATCAACGACCTCAGCCAGATAGGTCTCCCGGGGAGAGCGAAGGTCCAGCCTAAGTTGCCGCTGATTGTCGTGTTGGGCGAGTTGCCGGTCAATCGTGCACTCTCCTGAGACGGCACACGTGGCGATCGCCCAGCGACTAAAATCCATTTACAGTTACTTCACACTTTTCCGAAGCCCTTCTAACGTTCTACATCAACGATATCCCTCCGCCTTGTGCAAACTAAGCTTATTTAACTCTATAAAATTACACCAAAGGACTACGCACCGGATTCGTGCCCACTCAGTTTAATAATATCTTGCATGAGAACTATTTCTTACTAGGCGCTACCAACACACATGTTTTGTCACTGTTTTTTTTTCTCCGTATTTATTATAAATGAATAATTATAATTTATAAATAAAATATAGGTAAAGCTTCGATTGACTGAAAAATAAAATACTTTCACGTTAAAAGATATATAAAACGCTTGTGATACATGGCACATACTATAGGAGCTACGAGTATTTCGCGAATTGATTGGACGACAGTTCTTTAGGCATGCCCCGTTCAATTGCGAGGCAGTAATTAGCAGGAAGCGGTAGTGTGAGTGAGTGTTTAACAGTCATGTACAGAAACATCACTCTATTACAGCAACCAATAAGCAAGCGATAATGTATCGAGTGTATAGAGTATTATCCAGCTAAGCTAGCTGCCAACTCAATCCGCGAAATACTCGTGGCTCTAACTATAGGAAATAACTAAACACGTCATATAAGGGGTGTTATTTCTCAAAGGTTTGATTCAGAAAGTGTGAAGAAACTCTGAACAGACTATATCTTCTGCGTCGATGTCCATTCATTGTCCGTCCCTTCATGACACCGAGAGACTTGGACCTACCGCTCCCTTTTGGAGCCTTCCATGGAGCTTCACAAGTCATCGCGGTGCTTTTTTCATGGAACTGTTCTTACTCATCTAAACATTAAGAAAATGGATTTTTGGGCTGGACTGAATTTTTTTTTGGGGATTATTTATAAATCATCATGACATCGCAAGTTAATTTATTTTTGTGATACTGCTCCAAAATCGCTCACATACATTCAACAGTTACAATCAGCGACACTGTACGATAATGTCATTCAGCTACAACTGCCTCAGGACAAACGTTTCGAGAACCCTCCAGCAGGCTCAGTGAAACGCATTGAAAATAAGGTATTTTAATTGACGAAACCCATTAGATGTTGCGTTTGACACATATATTATCAAACGTATTGATACCGAATTCTTCGAACTACAAACGTTTTCTTTACGTTCACCCGTAACCCGTAACCAACTAGAGGCTCCTGTAAGTCTGCTCAATTAATCCGGCACTCAAGAAATGTATATTGGCACGGAAATTATGGCTAACTATTTATAGGTCTATCTGTCACACCAAGCTGTAAAATTCTTCAGAAAATTCTTGCTTACACCTACAAAAAAGAAAAAAATGAAAAAGTCTATTGGTTTGTAATTTATACGCTACATCTTTAATAACACGTTAAGACACGGAAATGCATGTTTCATTCAACTGCCACCATTATTTCAAGCACCCTCAACTAGTGCTTACAGTAAAATATGTGTCAAGACACGGGCAACAAGTTTTTTTTTTTTATTATTTTTTACCAATAGTTGTTTTCAAAAGTGTTTAATGAACTGTGAAACAGCCTTATCCGTCCAGCTACCCACTCCGTGAGAAAGCAATTCTCTCTCTCGTGAGCCAAGTACCCGACTCGGACAAGCAAGGGTCTATAACTGTCGTTTAATTTGTGTTGGTTTCTCTATTATATAAACTATTTTGGAACTCCAGTGAATATCATCATCATATCCATACAATTTTGTTTGTTCAGTCATGAGGATGAATACCTGGCAGTGCCTTTGACCTCTGTCAGTTGCACTGGCAATAACTTTTCCATCGTGACTCTGAGAACATACTGCAGAATATTGCCTTTACGCTTCCAATATAAGGCCATAACAATGGAACTCTTTTTTCAGATAGTGAAAATTTGTTTTCCGCTCTGAGGCAAAGGTTTGTTCCTGCTAACAAAATATTTGTTTGCACAGGTCCAAAAAAAAATATCAAATTCCCCCACCAAAATATTTTGTTGAGTAAACCAAACTTGAAAAGCAACAAAGTTTATTTTGTCCATCTGCCAAAATTCATGTTTGAATGAACATAACCTCTGTGTTGGGCAAAATGAAATTAGACCGCCAACAAGAGATATATATATATTTAAAAAAAAAATCAATTGTTTGGCCAATCGTTTGATTGCCTTCGTTCGAAAATGCACTTCGAGAGTTTCTTTGTAGTTTTTTTTTGACCGCTGGAAAAGTAGCTGTGTTTTGTTGGTGCGTTTATTGATGCATAATAATGGCATAGGAGAAAACTGTGAAGCAGGTAATCGTACGAAATAAGTCTGGGAACACCGGCACCAGCTTGCTCACGGGTATAGGCGCCCGCTCGCACATCCCGTCCTGCAGTTGCAAACTTAACACTCAAAACTTTCGAATTAATACTTAAGCAGTAAGAATTAAGATTCAAGACTTAATACTCAAGACCTGTATGAAGGTTCGAAGGGCCTACCTTCTCATCGGGGGAGTGTGGAGTATAGAAAGACAAGCCTCCCCCAAATCCCAAGAAAATCGGCCGAAAAACTGGGCCTTCCAGGCCGAAAAGAAAGTGAAAAACACACCCCTCCGGTTAACTCATCACCTCCCAGAGGAAGGGATACAGGTGATGGATGTTCGATAGCCAAAGGTCCAAGGGTGTGCAGGTTCTTGGTTCCACCCCTACATCTCTTGAGGAGGGGTGGCCATTCCCCCCGAATGCGCGCCCTCAAAAATGTTTCGTTTTTTTATTAATGAGGTGAAAACATTCTAATAAAACAAGTTGAACAGGGAACTAAAAATCCAAAGCTGTAAAACTTGAAATATATATTTTTGATCGTTATCCAGGATTAGTAATATATAGAGACCTGAAGAATTCACGGATTCATTTCAGGACAAGCTAGAATTCAAAATACGTGCATTTATATAACTTTAGTCATTGGTCCACACGGTAGCTGACAGCTCCTTGAGAACGTTTGCTCAATAGTCGCCATCCACTGTGACAGCAGACAATCAATGTGTAGTTGACATCGGCATATCTGTACATACGACTATAGAGTCTAGTCTGCAGGTCATTGAACTCGCGAAGTTTTCAGGTCTCTAGTAATGTATGTATTTAAAAACATTCCATTTACACGTGTAGTCACTTAACCGAGGTTACTAAGGCGAAGTAGGTTCGAATCTCGGTCGGGTCGTCAGTTTATTTTTTCCATATTTACCGAAACTTATGTATGTAGAGCCATAAACGAATCTTCAGTTGCACCAACCAAATCTTTGTTTGGGGCAACCAAACAAGAACAAAAAATAATAATTTTATTACAACAACAAAATATTCCATTGCTGCCCCAATACAAACAATGAATTTGGTTGCGCCAAACAAACTTTGTTTCATTCTGCAAAACCTTTTCCGCAGTGTGCATTGTAGCCAGCGCCAGGTCATAGGGAAAGGAGGTTAGCAGTCCCTCCCTTAGAGCTCGATTTTAGACTGAATAAAATATTATTACAAAAACGCGCACGTGATATGTCGCTGCCCGTTTGACTATTGTTCTAAACAGCTCGTGACCTTGACCACCATAAATAGAGAGAGGTGTTTTTTCGCGAAAATATTTTAGGCCCTGCTACACTTCAATACCCTGCGTCCACAAACACAATTTCATTTTTGTCCCGCGTGTCTAAATTAGAAGACATACACTTATTTGACTGGGCCAATCAGAATAAAGTACTCTGATACTGAACATTCATGATTCGCGGACAGACACTTGAGGCACGTGGCATTTGGAACCATCCAACGACGAAGTGCGTATGGAGTGCAACTGGTTTTGAAATCTTTTCATGAAAAAACGCCCGTCTCTAACATGAAGCGTGTCTGGCTGTTTCACGACGTACTGCGCGTTCCTGCGCATTTATTGTGGTTCTAGCTCTTAGTTTTGAGATGTAGTGATTGTGTCACAACGCCACCTAAATTGTCTACCGAAGAATACACTGATACCTTGTTTGAAACACAACTATAAACAATAAATATGGATAGAAACATTTCGCGAGTTCACTTCAGGACAAGATAGACGTCAAACACGTGTACACTGAAGTTGACTTTGCAATTGGACAGCAGTTTATTAGACACGCCCTAGACGACTCTGGGCCCATAGCAGACTGCCAGTGCCATAATGTCAAGTGTGAAGTAACACCGGCTAATCTATGGGCAGCAGCCAATGAACAAACATCTGAGGCTCAAGGATACATATGACTGTGGAGTCCAGCCTACGGGTCGTTGAACTCTCGAATTTTTCCTATCCTTAACAATAAAGTATAATTATACTGATCATTTTTGCCTATGAAAGGGTTATTATTTTTTCTTCACCTTGATAGATTTTGCTCAAAATGACCAAAGGATTAAGGTCTGTAAGTTACGGTAACTCCTTGTGAATCATGCTGTCATTTTTATGTCATATATACATAGTTAATACATAATTGTATCAACTTTGTATGATTATGCATAGTATTGTATAATATATATTTATATTATATATACACTTATATTTATATTATGTAGATATAGAGACAGGTGTTTTTCGCGAAATATTTGAAGACCAGTTGCGCTACAAAACACTGTTATTCATATGCACTTCCGTGGTCGGGTGATTCTAAATATCACGTGCCTCAAGTGTCTGTCCGCGAATCATGGATGTTCTGTTCCAGAGTACTTAATTCTGATTGGCTCAGTCAAATAACAACATGTCTTCTCACGTAGACACGCAGCCAGTAACCAAAGGAAGTTGTAATTGCGGACGTAGGATACAGAATTCTAGCATAGCCGTGAACAATTCCGAGAAAAACTCATCTGTCTCGATGTATAGTGACCAAGTTACACGCTATAGAATTAAAGGGAAGAAGTGGAAAGGTCCGACCGCAGCTGAGAATTGTAATCGTAACTCGATGTTCGTTCAACGAATGTTGTTCGCTGCAAATTGAATCGGGGGAGAAACACGCGTTACCTGCTACAGTTACGGTCTGTTATAGCCCGCCCGAGCACCTGTCCTTCCTCTTCACTTCCGCCGCCGGAAGATGGAGCTGGGGGAGCCGGAGATCTTGAGCGCCGGCGCGCTGCGGATGGAGAACACACGGGTATACGGATTTACGGGCTGGAAGCCCTGCTTAAGATCTACTTGTCCTTCCGCCGTTAGTAAACACAACACTTCCATGGGCCTTATGACTTTATTCATTCCGCCACCAACGTAAAATCGCAGTACTGAGGAGGTAAGGATGAGTTATAACCTGTACGACTGTCAAAGTCAAACGGTCAACACAACAGTGATGAAAGGGTTTTTCTAGGTCGAATAAAATACTTTCAACAATTTGAATTAAACCTTTTGAGAACGACAAATATTTACCGGCGCTAAAGACAAGGTTGAAGTGAGTTGCCTACACTTCCTACTACAGCAATATCAGTTGTGTTGGTCTCTGTACTTGCACACCGCCGTCCTATTGGTCCTGGCTATACCGGACATGCCTACTGTACTCTGCAATGTTTATCACTCGCTGGCCGTCGGCAAATGAAGTCGCGGCTTGACGGTGTACCAATCAATATGTCGCGATTGATGTAACAAGTTTTACAATGCATCGTATTAATTTGTGAAATCATTAAGAATTACAATTTTATTTTATTTTAATTTTTTCCTTAGATTACGATTAAGTTCAGCGAAACAGTATAATTATAAAAGTAGGAGTTTTGTGTTAAAACTAGAAATAAATTTCTACATAAACATATCCCCGAATTCCTGCGCACTCCTCGAAGGGTTGATGTAATTGCATTAAAATTTTGCTAGGTGAAGTAAGTACGTGGACAAACATATCAAAGCACTTGTTTACGCAAAAAGTATTCTAACCTGAACTGCTATCCACGTCGGGTATGATAGTTGCACTGATGCAGTTCAGTTGTTGGGACACGAGGACTGGTTCATGTGCAGCTCGGACGCGCACTCGACCACGCTTTCTCTTTACGCCCGAATCCATCGAATTGTTAGGAATGTGAATGTTTTACCTACGTCATATATGCAAATTCATAAACTAAAAATGCTGACTTCAGTAGACATACATTTCAACACTACACCCCAACAACGTCAAATGTTAACAGCCGTTTTTATTGATTCGTTGTTAACCAGCAACCCGCAAGCCAACAGTGTGCATTGCAGGAGCGGGAATACTTTTTTTCACGTTGGGGCAAAACCCAGTCCTCTAGTTCGGGTTGCGGTCCACACTATTACACCCTTGACATATTACCTTGAGTATATTCGTTTACTTATTAATGTATTGCAGAAAATATAGAGTTATGGCTAGGGAATTGCAAAATTCGCGATATTATTTGGGTACAAGTTAAACATAAAACACGAGTGCCTTTGCAAAACGTCGGTCATTGCTACATACTTCATTTGACAATCCTCGTGTAACTCTGCGTCAATAAATGAACAATTGACAATCGCGTGCAGTTCCGTCAGAAAGGGAGCGACCTCACACCTAGGAAGCAGCCAATGGAGAAACGACGCCGGCTCAAGTATGTATAATACTGTGACGTTTGCCTTGTGGAAAATAATGACGCGAATTTTTCCGGTCGCTAGTTATGGCTGGGGCCACCTATTTTCCGCGAAGGCTACACTTCTATATCCTCTGCGAACACTTGCAGCCTTCACTTGGTTACTGGTTGCTTGTCTTTGTGTGAAGTGAGTCTATTACGTGAATTAAGTATTTCCGATACTGACCGTCCGTGATTCGAGGGCAGGCGCAGAAGACGCGTTCACAACTTGACCTGAAATCATTCCGCTGAAAAAAAAAAATGTTCCGGAAGCTAGCGCCAACACGGACATCGCCTTTCCCGTGTGCAATACTATTGGTCGCTGCTGACGTGCGAGCTGTCTTATAATTGGCCGCTTCTTGTGCCATGGATCTACACTGAAACCCTTCCCATGCGTTTATAAAGAGTAGAGATTCGAGAAATTCACGAGTTCAGTGGCCTGTAGGCTAACCTTCACAGTCTTATACACTCTCATACGTATATAAACTGTTTATTGGTTTATTGTTGTGGTAGTAAAAGGCGGTGTTTGGGCGCACAGTTCGCTGCATGTTTGTTATTGGCTCATTTATCTCCAGGATGTGTCAAACAACACGTCGCCCAAATTACAAATGTAACATGAACGTATATGTGTGTGAATTTCAACTTGTCCAGAAGTGAACCCGCGAAATTCTCGGGTCTCTAGTAAAGAGTCAGTTATAAGGAATTCATAAGTACTATACAGATCGAATATTTGTTTGTCTTTTGCAACACCTGAAATGAGAAATTACTGTGTTCATTAAGGCGTTAACTTTTGCGACTGAGTCTGTTACCAAGTCCGAGATACTCGTTTCCTGCACGCTAAGAAAATATTCACACATTTACTATATGAGTGTATACGTAGAGTGAGGAAGCGAGAATGGCAAACTTATTTCCCATGCACATGTGCTAGCGTTCCCACATTTTGCTCAGGAAACAGTCAAATGTGCAAGAAACTTCCCAACAACTTTGTATAGTAGCGATGCTAATCCTTGCGTATTTCTAGCCAGATGTGTGGTATTATTATTTCCATACTACATATGTGTTGAGAACTTTCAATCCCTTCAGGAAGTCAAGCAGAGATATTTTCAGAGCTTGGGAAGATCTCTTACAGCATGCCCGTGTGTCTTACGCCTATACTGGGAACAGTCATTCCCAGCGACCTGAAAAATTCGCGGATTTATCTCGGGACTAGCTAGAATCCAAAACACGTGCGTTTATATAACGCTCCCCATTGGTCCACACTGTGTTTCTCGCCTCCTGGAGAACAGTGGTCAAATCGTTGCCATCCACTTTGACAGCAGACAACCAATGTGCAGCTGATATCGGCATATTTGTACATACGACTGTGCAATCTAGCCTACAGGTCATTGACCTCGCGAATTCTTCAGGTCTCTGGTAATTGCAGAGTCCAAGTAATATGTAACATTTTTTCTATTGTGAATTTCCAAAAATATTGTGACATACATTTAGTATTATCCCATTAGAAAACCGATACAGAACACACTATTATCATAAAAGAACTACAGACATAATACCATAGAATAAACTTGGCAGGTCCATACAAACCAATAAGTATCACACAAAGGCTAGAACAAGTAATTAAAAACTCCCAATTTCATTCTCATAGTGGCCTGTGGGCTGTAGTTTCGCCACTGTTAATACTTAGTCTACTTAGTTTGGGAGCAAAACGAGATTCCTTCTGTGTAGTCTATTCGCAGTTTCTTCACTCTTTCTGAATCAAACCTTTGAAAAATCTCCCCATGTATGACGTGTTTAGTGATTTCCAAGATATGCCATATATCACAAGCGTTTTATACTTGTGTTCATAAATGTTACTTTTTTTTTTTTTTTTCGTTAAATTGAAATGTATTCGTATTTTATTTATAAATTATAATGCTTCATTTATAATTGAATTGAATAAAAAAGTGAGGAAATCTGTGCGCCGGTAGCGCTTAGTGAGATGTAGTTCTTATACAAAATACTGCCACAATAAGTGCGCACGAATTCGGTGCGGTGTCCCTCTGCTGTAATTTTTCAGACTTAGTTAAGTTTAGTACGCACGAGGCGGAGGAAAATCCTGGAAGTAGAACTTTAGCAGGGCTTAAGAAAAGTCTGAAGTAACCGTGAATGGATGATAAGAGCATGGCGCGTGGAAAATTTCCGCCAAACGGTGCGCTAGTGTACCTAAGAAGTCAATTTTAATCTAACGGTAAACATAGAAAAATCTATATTTTTTTTAGGCAGAAAATTCGTTTTCGCCCGGAATTGTAAATATACTTGCACCAGTCAAAATAATAGGTACGATTTAATATTTTGTGACAATTGTTCATGATCTCCAATGCTGTTTACAAAGTAAATATTTAAAATATCGTTGTTTTATACTTCGAAATTTCGTAAACAAGTTTGTTTTAGAGAGAAAGCAAAAGGCTACAAATTCATTGACAAGTAAATATAGCTATCACCAAAAGGAAATTTTAGACTCTGTTGTCACTGCGCAATACGGAGTTTTGTTAAATTAATTTTACAACAGAATATTAAAACAACACATGGGCATATTTCGTTAATTTCCCACTCTAGTGCGAAGGGCAAAGTTTATTATTTCCAAAGGTTCTAACGAAATACAAAACGGAATATATGTTATATTGTCGGTATCTTCACACTTTTAGAATCAAGCTTTTGAAAATCACCTCATGTAATAAACGTTCCGTTATTTCTTAAATATGCCATTACAATGCCCTTCTCCCCAAGAACGTGGCAAAGTGGACAAAAGTCCGTAAAACAATCAAACTCCGAAAAGAGACAAAACCCCTCGTAAAGCAGAGCAAAATTGACAACCTTAAATAATCACGTTGCTTAAAATTTTGTAAATTATTATAACCAGTAAAATTCATGAGTGGTTTCAACAGTATTTATTTTGTTACTTTTCTGTCACTCTTTTGTTTATTTTTTTCATAAATATTGCAATTTACACATCTTGCCATATTTCATTGGAAATACAACTATTCATAAACACCACAATGCTGATTTATAACAAAATATTGAAATAATGAATTGTTTAGCCAAAAGGCACCAATCGTGTAGAGAATTCAATAGTGTATTCTAGATGTTACTATTTCTCAAACAACTATAAATATATATATATATATAGGACTATAAGCCTCCATGCTAAATAATATCAAGTAATATATAAGTAATCCGCCCTTCAAGGCGATTCTCTATACCTACAGCAGTTCAGTTCACACTACATTTGCAAAATTTTATATTTTATGAGGAAGTTTTGTTTATACTGCTGTCCTAGCATAAAGTTCCTCCAGACATAACAACATGCCGAAAGCTAACTCTTTACTATCCATTAAGGCAAATATATAATTCAAAAAATTTTCACTATCCACAATGATCAGAGATTACTCACCAAAGTTATATGTTTTTAATCTTATAGGCCACCAAAGTAACCAATGGCCCAAAATTGAAAAAAAGTTAGTATTTTTCATTCTTTACTGATAGCAAGATTTTTTTGAATTTCCACGTTTTCATTTGGCTAACATTAAAAAAAAAAAACACAAATTTTGGTGGAAAAGTTTTTGTTTATAAGTAGCTTTTCAAAATCTTTCAAGTAGTTAATTATGGCTTTATATGCTCTTTACGAGGCCGACAAACATATAACGCCTCTTAATTTATCCTTGCCAAATCCAGCAAAAACACATCAGTTCCATTACAAATAATATCTGGATTAATATTTGAAATCTAACCTGCCATGTAAAACTTATGGGGAAACATCACAAAAAAATCTTATCTTAAAACAGGGTAAATATTGGGGCATGACTAGCAAGCAGCTAAATCATTGGTTTCAAAATTGCTGCCAAGTAAAATACTGCATGGTGTTAGCATTCTCAACTTGAACAAGTTTTAAAGTTTTCTCGCCAACATGGCGCATGTCTCCTACTTTCTACACCAAGTGTGCCTGTTTCATGAGCCATAAGGACTATGCAGATAAATTAATTACTAATAATTACTTAACTGGCGGCAAGGTGTCTCTTTCTGGAGCAGTGGGAGTATCCGACCCTAAGCCAGAGGTGCGCCCACCATTTATACTGTTCACAAAGCAATATCCCCGACCGAGGTGTGCAGATATCTCAACCAATATTAATGCATGTGTCCATCTAGGGAATAGTTCGTTGAAAGTAAGCATTACTCCTTATAAGGGTTGATTTATTCCTGTCCAATCCGTTGGACCGCAACATGTCCAAATATGGGTCGCACACGTGCTCACATGTCACAAAACTCCCAGCGTTCAAGCGGGCTGTAGGAAGTGATGTCACAAGCGCGCAAAACCTCACGCGCCCAGCAGATTGGCCAGTTGAATGTGACGACAGCAGCAGTAGTTCCTCGGAGCGCCGCTAGTATACGCACACCAACATCCAAGTTGCCGGGCGCCCGCTATATATGCTGAGGAGGAGCTGGTGGAACGTCGATACCCCGAACTTCTGTTATAATCCATGTCAGTGGTGTCACTGTCGATTGGCACAGCTCACCCCAGGCTGCGTCGTAACAAGGTACAAACAGCTGATATGTGGTAAAAACCACTCTTTTTTTTTTTAATCGGGCAGGTAGAAAAATTAAACGAAAAAAAAAAATTTAAGCAAACTCCATGCTCAAAAAGAAGACAATTTTTTGGTGAGGCATCATGCCATGTTTCACAGGTGTGTTATGCTTGTGATAACTTCAAAGTACTTTATTTTTGTTACATTAAACTTTAACTTTTATCTTAGATTTTAATTGTGATATTTCATTTATAATTAATGCGAAAGAAAGCAGAGAGAAAACAGGTGTATTGGAAATACCCAGTAGGAAATAATTCTCATGCAAAATATTATTTCAGTGAGTGCACATGAATGCAGTGCAGTGTACCTTCGGTGTAAATATTCTAGACATAGCTAAGCTGTGTTTGCATGAGGAGGAGGAATATCCTGGAAGTAGAACTTCAGCAGGGCTTCAGAAAAGTTTTGAAGTTACCTTGAATGTACTGTACAGGATGAACGGAAACTAAAGGTACTAAAGTCTGGAGGTTATTCCTGACCGGAAAAGGAAAAAAAAAAAATTAATATCAACATATGCCCTGAAACGCATATTTTTCAAGTTAGATGGAACTGATGAACGACATAATTATCTCATAACAACACTCACAGTGTGTTTTTGTGGGTTTCAGATTGTGTGATTGTAGCCAAGGCGAAGCACAATGGTCAGTTGTTCATTCCAGGAACAAGCCGAGATGGTTTGTATACGTGGAAATGGTCGAGAGGTCGCACCGAGCTACGTACCCTCACAGACAGCACCAGCCAAATCACAAAACCTCTGCAGCCTTTTTTTGGGCGTTTGTGTGAGCGTGGGTCCTTTCATACAGCCCACTTCCTCCATAATGTTAGTCAACACCTCAACAACAGCTTCTCCGGAAGGTGGATAGGACGAGGAGGCCGTGCTGCATGGCCCGCGCGTTCAACCGGACTTAAAATGTCTTGATTTGTTACTTGTTGGGCGTCTGAAAAGCCTTGTGTACGCGGAGCCAGTTCCTGATGTGCAGACCCTTGAACAACGTGCCCTGTAACAGGCCATGAACATTCGCAATAGTTAGGCAATACATGATGCGACGTTTGGACGCTTGCATTGCACCCCATGGCGACCACTTTGAAGATCTGTTTTGTAAGCTGGAGACACTTAATGCCATGCAGTGTGTACCGACACTAATGGCTTTATTGCAGCCTCGCCGCACATTTCCGGACATATGTTGACATGGACTTTCTGTTTCTTTTCCGCTCAAGAATGAACTCCTAAAGTTTGTCCCTGAAGTGTCCGTTCACTCTGTATACACGCAGCACAAGTGCTACCTGGCGGCGGGAATTTTTAGGTGTCAAACAATCAACCATGGCTTATGAAGTGTATATGTAGTTATATGAAGTGATTGTATTTCAAAGGTTGTTTCGAAACTGCTCGCATCGCCGTGGACGGCGTGTGTGCGTGTTCACAATCGCCACCGCCGCCTCACGAGATGGAGGACACAGGAAGCCGCACGGACATCAATCCTGAGGGAGGCTGTATCCTTGGAAACCGGACAGCTATCTTAACGACCTGTACTTGCATGCCAGCTCCCCCCCCCCCCCTCTTTTTCCCCCCATGCCATGCTTTCCAACTTCCCCATCCCCGCCACCATATCACTTCTCTTCTAGACACGCTACTAACTAAGACCCACGCAGCCTCTAAGACTATTCGAGTGTCCACAGAGATCTTCTTTATGTTCAGCGTATTTCATACTTTTGTGATACAGGCTGTTCACGGTAAAGTGAGCACTTTTGCGGCCCTAGTTACTTCTTTCTTTCGCCCATCTTTTTTCCTTTAACTATCTTTAAAAATAAATGTTCCGCACTCGGAAGTTAACGCCTAAGGCTAGAACAAAATGTATTTATTGGCTAATATTGTCAATGAGAGAGCTTACAAAAGTGCTCATTTTACCGTGAACAGTCTATACCTATATGTAGGCTCTGTGTTGTGTAATAGCGATACGAAACAGTCAGAACTTTTAACAAAAGCACTCTTTACTAAACAGTTACCCTCAGGTGGGAACATTGGGATCTGAGCCTGGTAGTGTCAACTTCCGCAGCCAAAAATAACATTCCTGCGCGCAATGTTGGAAATTGTGTACGCTGGGTCTGAGAAGGTCAAAACACAATTCACGTCAATAATGAAATTGTTGATATGGAGAATACCAAATACCCAGCCTTTTTTTCCAAACAGTCTTAACAACAGTGTTTCACTAACGCTCAAAATAATTTCATTAACGAAACATTTTTTTTTAAATCCAGTTTTTAACCAAACTTTTGTGTTTACGTTAATTTTTAAGATATTATTTTGAACTCAATTTAAGTTCAAATTTTACAATTATGCCCAAATAACGAAAAAGAAGTGATGTTATTTATTTATTAATTTTTTTAATTTTCGCAATATTGCTAGAGATACAATTTCACAAATACATAAAATATTTGCAAATAAAGCAAATACTAACACTAGAACGGCCTTAGAGCTCGTTTCCCTACGTTTCGTTTGAAGCAGTGGTCAATTTATATATGCTTTGATCCTCATAGATAATCTTCTATAGGTTGCATAGATTTTTCATAATAAACTGCCAAACTTTCAGCTGTAGGTTTAAATGTAAGAATAAGAAAAATAAATCACTTTCAGGACAAAGATAATGCTGATCAGAATGATATGTCAGCGTAAATTTCAAGCCTTATCTCAAATTTTTATGCGAGAAAAAATCTTAATTTCGCACTTGTGTTGAATATTTATAGAAAAGAAATGTCAGGTTAATTTTATTTATCAAAGTCATGATAGTTTTAAGTATTTAGTTTGCTCATTTCGTCTATAAAATGTCTTACGTAAAACTATTTTACTAACATTATTTCAGTTTTATAATCGATTCGTTTTTCTTATTATTGTATCAGAAAAGTATCGGAACGGTGGTTTTGATTTTAAATTTTAAAAAATACTACTAAGGGCAATATTTGTATTATTAAAATGGATATTTCGTCGTATGTAATTTGACTTTTTTCTGGCATTGCAAATGAGCGGTAAGGTATACAGTAGCCGTAATACACGGTAAAACTGTTCGAACTTCCTCACTGTCTGTTTTTCGCTACCTCCTAGCACAGTGATAAACAACTGGGAATCACTTATATTCCCTGCACGAAATACGACAGTGCCTAATTGAAAATTATCTACACCTCGTTTTCTAGGAAATTTATTACGTGCCGCTGTACAGGTGTAATGAGTAGTTAGCAACAACACGGTCCTTTGATATAACACGTTTTCTACTAGGTGTTATATTTAGATTTACAAGCATTAAAAAACCTTTACCTGAACACACCAAGACCTCTGAATAAAGACGTATATGCCACAGATTTTACTACAAATATGTTCATAAATATAGCACCTTCACTGAGATACATAACTCGTTACACGCTCTGAATTTGAAACACTAGTTTGGATTAAAGATATTGTCACTGCTGTGAGTTTACTTTCTTGCCTTTGTCAGATTATTAAGTCGGATGGACCCCCGTGTCCAAGGTCAAGAAGCGAGGGAGCGATACGGGCGACACTAACACGCACTCCTAGTGCCTCATCGCTCCTACCCGCAAGGTGTGCAGTGTTTCCGTCGCGACGCTGTACTGTGTAAATTAGATATGTAACAGCGGGGTTTTATTACACGCGACGAAACCCCATGGATTAAACTACGTTCGTATCTTTGTAATTTTCTCTTGCCTTTTAAGGAAACTGCATAGGATAGCTTCAAAAATGCGATATTCAACCATTTTGAAGAATTTTTTTCTCCAAGAACACGCATGATATGACAAACGTAAAAAATAGGGGATACATAATTGTTTTTAATCATTCGTATTTGCAAGACATTTATTTATCGAGATACGCATATTCACGCAAACAACAATTACACAAAAAACGCGGGGGTCCATACCATTCGTAAATCAGCAAATTTAAATGTTTTAATTTACAAATTTGTTAAAATCAATCTTAAATCTGTGAAACAGGGATTCTGCAGTAACCCTTGCGCATTTAATACCTGCACCGAACGATTATTTATTGATTCGGTTATACGTTTATTTTTAGCGAGATGAATAATTCAGAATACACAGCCTTTCTTGCTGATAAAATATCCGCACACATATCTGCATATAGCTAGTACTAAAAATTGCAAAATACCAATTTAGTGTCTATAAAGTAGCGTAAAATGCATGTTTATATAAGTGACTCAAAATTTGTCTTCAGCGGTTAGATAAATAAGCTGATATATTGCCTTAAACCCTTTACACTGCGTCCCCTGAGAAATAAGAAGATCCCACACGCGTTAGGGAGGGCCTACAACTCCGGGCTATATTTCCACAAGGAACCTCACTGCGCATAATATGACAATTTGTCACTAGAGGCAAGACATCTTGACAGCCCGCTTTACATTGGCAGACGGTGGTAGAGTGTGCACAGACAGTTAACCAGGCTCTTTTTACCACGAAGATGTAGCCTACCAAAGTATTTTGAGACAGTGTTAAGCTAAGATATTTAAAACTAAAACAGCAAAGCATGACCGATATGTCGTAAGAGTGAATAACTGCGTGATAAGCAGTAAGCTTATATAACGTCAAGATATACTTTTATAAACTAATAATTTACTGGAATCAACTTTATAAAAAAAAAAATCGTTTTCCAAAATGAACACTGTAAAGTGCAATGGTTAATTTCTCAGGCACCTTACAATATCAAAAATTCGTTGTGATTCATAAGCCTGGTACTCTATGGAAAAGTAAACGCTAAATTTTTTTTTTTGTAATTTTACAAGAAAAATTCTTGGGAACCCAGCTGCAAAAAAAATCATTTGTAAAACTACAAAGAGTTTTCTTGTAAAATCTGCAAAACATTTCTTTGTAATATTACAAATGGTAGCCTTGTATTAAAACAGACATCATTAAGAAATGTAAATAAAATTACTTTTTTTTCTTCTAAAAAAAAAAAAAACAAATTTAATGAATTAGTAACAGAGAACAATAAAAAAACTATTCAAAATATAATTTTGCAAAAAATGTATATCTCGGCAGTACGGGGATTAGAACTCATTCTATTTGAATTAATAACTCGTACCTTTATCCACAAGACCAACTAGCCTTACGTCATTAACGCTTATTTTTACTTAAAATATAGGTACAAAAACATACAAAATAATATAAGTTATACGGTTAAGAAGAATAGGTACATTTTTTTTTTTTTTTTAAGATTCCAACCGTTGAGTTAAGATATTTAGACGCCTCTTAACAACAGGGTGTTAAGAGTCGCTTTATGAGTTATGTGTTGCTAGGAAACACTAATAAATAATGAATAATGCGTACACGTTGTATTGAACTTGTCGTTTCATTATGATTATTTGAGCAGTTTTAAGTCTTTTACGTAATTCAAACTTGCAATACATTTTTCTTTTTGCACCCATAGTTTTTGCACAAACAACGTTATACGGTTTTACGTTGTTGAGTGTACGCCATTTTGCTGAAGCTCGTGGATACGGCTCAGTATAGTACAAAAATTTCCTTTCGTCTATTACAAACACGGACCTTGTAGTTTTACAAACGAGTAGTTTGGCAAGAAAAATCTTTGATCAGTTACAAGCATTTGTAAAATTACAAAGAATTTCTCAGTAAAAATTACAAATTTTTTTTCTAGTGTGTATAGACTATCGCTTTAAACACGATGTTCTTATCTTATATTACACAGCTTTTTATCGTTAAAGCGACAAACCCTTGACCAGAATTTTTTAACTGTCTTGTGTTATATCACATGCACAACAACATAATTTATTAAAATACAAACGAGGCATAAGTGATCAAAATACCAGGGACATCGCTTCGAAGTAAGATGCTGAGGACGTGGCAATGAAAAATGGTCACATGTTATTAACAATACTATATCGAAACGACTTTCTAGCTGATAAAATTAAAGTAGGATTACCTGTGTTAAACTGTATATGCCCTTTTCACGGTAAAATGAGCACTTTTGATAGCCCTGCTTAAGATCTACTTGTACGTACGTTGTGTATTCTTCCTCCTTAGTTAAATTTAACATTGCCGTGGGCTTTATCAATTTATTCATGCGTCGGTCGAGTGAAACTGTGAAATTATTAGAAAAGTTAATATTTTACGTATTGGTTAATTTTACACTTTGCTGCATTAAAAAAAAAAACAGAAAGTGAAAGAAATAATATAATTTATACAAATGGTTTCCCAAAAATTTTTATTCGACTTTAAGGTATGGAACTACCTTCCCTTCAATTTTACCAACTTTACTGGGCGCATGTCAGGCAGTGCGCCCGTTAAAATATATGCAGGTGGGAGCAGTAACTATTTTCTAAGGTTGGTTTCAAAAGTGCCCACTTTATCGTGAACAGCCTTTGCCTGTGTTAATCTGTACAGATATTTAATATAAGAATGAAGTTATACACATACATATATATAAAAGAAACAAGTTAGAATGTAAATTATAATGCTGAGAAGATATACGTAGTAGGGGCGTGATGGTTCTAACCCAATTTTTTATTAATCGGATTATCAATTTGATATCGAATTGATATCAACTTAATTGATCGGATTAATCCTTAATCCGGTGATGTTTTAAAAATCGTAATCCCATAAAATTCTTGTAATTAAGTTTGATTGAGTGATATAATTAATTTAATTAGATTAATCAATCGATTTTTTTAACTTTCAATTTTTTTATGAATTGATAAGTGTATAGTTTGGTGCAAGAGTGTGCTTAGGATGTTTCATTTGTTTTTTTTGTGGGGGGGGGGGTTGGGGAGCATCATGGTAGGTCCTCGCTCTCGGAGGTCTGATGTACTGAGGTGTGAGTGTTGGGGAAGGGGTATATATGTGCTGAATTAGGTGCAATAGTGTGCTAAGGGTGTTTTTTTCTTTTTTGGGTGGGAGCATGATGGTAGGTCCTCACCTTCGAAGCTCAGTGGTACTGAGGTGAGATGTGTTGGGGGAGAGGTGTATAAAGGTATTGTGTAATATTTATGTTATTGAGTTCCTTCCCATCTGACAGACGAGTGAGGGATAAGACACGTGCAGCGATATCTGATTATAGACTGAGGTTATTGCGGAATTCGGAAAGGCGTATTTCTACGAGATGAAATTATTAACAAATACGTAATGAAAGACGATATATTTTATTTAAAATAGAATCTAGACCGTAATTTGACTAACCCATCCTTTATGATAGTAATGACAAAAAGAGGGACTCTCATGTGACTCGTCGACAAACAGGAGATATTGAGTGTCGGAAATGATTGATGGCCAAATAAGCAACGACTGTTTAAAATTCCAATTAAAACGGAGCCGAGCTATCCTGGTGTGATAAAGAGATCAAGCAATGAGTAATACCTATGATGAACTATTTCCCTACAAAATAAATGACATGAATCGCAAACGAATTACAGAAGCTATTTCCACGTAAATAACGACCCAGCAATCTTGGTGTTATACAGAAATCAAGTAACGAGTTATACCTAGAACAAACTATTTCCCTACAAAATAAATTACATGAATCTAATATTAAGTAATCGATTTTCTGAGCCCAGCTATCTTGTTGTTATAAATAATTCAACGAGTTAATAGAATTATATCTACATCATATTCTAAACACGTACCTTACAATGTTAAAAGGTTTTTAATACAGGTCTGTGCAGTTGGGAGGTTGCTTTAGGAATGAGTCCAGTGTAAGACATGCGGTGAATTATAAACCAGTTGACGTTTTTAATAGAGTGTACTTGGGCGGCCGTCGACTAATGTACTAATGTTATGGGGGAAACTGTTCGACATTAAAATATCTAAACACTATGTCAAAGTTCAATACAAATTATTTATTCCTATTTATGAATTCACTGGTTTATAATTCCAATGCAAACTAATCACAATACTAGACATGTATTGCTTATCGTTTATTACACAACGATGTGCTTAACACATACAAAACAGATTTCCAAACTGAAGAGAAACTCACATTCTGAATTATACTTACAACAAAGTCAAATCATATCTTATTTCCCTACGAATCTAGGTGTTATAAAAGAATTCTATTTTAACCAAACACAATAGTGTACTAGATATACACGTACGTCTCCCTAAATGTTACATGTTTCAAATGAAATTTTAAAAATGGAAACAAGCACTGAATCGTAGAGAAATATCCTACCCCAATGCCATGGTTTAAATTATTCATACACAATTTTCACTTCCCTGTAAGAATTAAAGACTTCGCTTGCATTATTTAACAATGTATCCAGAAAACTAGTTTACTGCTGCGAATAAATTTATCTATAACGAGAGAGAAGATGTAGATTAACTTAAAAAACAGAAATAGCACATAATTAGTGAGAAAATATAATCACGGTGTAACCAAAAGATTTGAATTAAGCTTCCTCGAAGAAAAACGATAAAACTATTTAAAACCAATTATAGACAAATGTGAACGCAGTACATCAGTCCAAACAATTTTAACACAAATTCCGTTTAAATCTTACGAGACAGCTTTGGAAGTTCACCGCACTTCTTACTTCAAAGTAGTTGAAATCCTACAAACTCTCATAGATCATCTTCAGAAATGCATTTCATACAAAAATGTTCCCAATAATTAATGATTATAAAAAATAGAAATTATTTTATTAACATGCATAAATAATACTGTGGTTATTATCGCATTTAAAGTTACGAAGGATCCGGGCGAGGTTTGAACCCCAGCCTGATATAGGGGCCTTATTTCCAATGCAGGCAAGCGTTTGTTTAGTCACCAGAAAACCATATTTGTTTTTCAACAGTAAAAACACATATCTTTAAACTTTGTAAATGTCATATGGTCCAAAAACGAGCATTATAAATATGACGTAGATTCATACTGCCCATTCTAAAAACACAATCATCATATTTGCACTATTGCGTAAATTGTGTTTTGTAATACATGAAGAAAAAATTAGCATGCTTAGCACACTCTTACACCAAACTCAACTCATATACACTCCTTCCCCAACACATCACACCTCAGTACAACGTCAGACCTCTGAGAGTGAGGACCTACGATGACGCTCCCCCCCCCCCCCCCCCCCAAAAAAAAAAGAAAAAAATCATCCTTAGCACAGTCTTGCATCAAACTATACATTTATAAATTTACACAAAATTCAAAAGCTAAAAAAAAAAAAAAAGATTGATTAATTCAATTCAATTAATGGATAAATCAAATCACATTACAATAATTTTATCGCATTAAGGTTTAAAAAAATCATAGGATTAAGATCGGGTTGAGTATTAACCCGATCTATCAAATTGATAATCCGATTAACCCTTTCAGTCACAGATAAATCTATAATTTTAGGCATTGTAACAAATTAAATTTTTCGTTCCGAACTGTATTGATATCGGCATAACGTTATGTCATACCTCGAAACCAATAAAAATATCTGCCCGTTCTTTATCTTACTGGTAGCAGCGGTTTATACTGCTACCGAATACAGTTTTAACAGCTAATTATGTTTCTCACGCGTAAGGAATATTTCTCATTGGACGGTATGTTCTACTGTGTACAGTGTAGACCATTAAAGCCATTTCATAAGCAATGTTCCGTAGAGAGGACACTGTGACAAACGGTTAATCAAAAGTGGGTTGCCACCATCACGCCCTTGCTACTGAAAGATCCACGGACCTAATTGAGATGCTACAAGGGTGAATCTATTATAAAGTTGCATTTCGCAAGAATTAATTTGGACAATTTTCAGAAGAGAAATTTTTTTTTTTTTAAGTTGAGCCCAACTTTTTTGGAACAGTTAGTACAGTACAGAACTCGAAAGCGCATCTTCTGTAGCCAACCAGCAATCTTCCCATTGCCATGGTCCTTTACCACCCTGCAGTTTTACCTGGCTCACGATGACTTGCCATTAAACTAACAAACAAATAATGGCTGACTTGCACTTCTTGTCGAGTTTTTACCGGAGGTGCATTTTCGACATCAGTAACATGGGGCGCAATCCGTTCCAGCCTTCCAGACCTGGAGAAGAGCCGGCAACAAGAAACTGATATGCCAAATACTCGAAAAACTACGCCATCTTATGTCGCCGTTTTTTCTGAAAGGCCTCCTTAAATTGGTTTTGTATTTTTAACGTCGGTGAGCAGTTCATTTCTTATGGGGACTACGTAGCTGCGCGTCCAAGGTCAAGAAGCGAGGGAGCGATACGGGCGACAGTTACACGCACTTCTGGCTCCTCATCGCTCCTACGCGCAAGCGTGCAGTGTTTCCATCGTAACGCTGTACTGTGCAAATTAAATATGTAACGTAGAGGATTTATTACACGCGATGAAAGCCCGCATATTAAACCACGTCCGTATATTTGTACTTCTCTCTCATGCCGCTTAAGGAAACTGCATAGTCAAGTTTTAAAAATGCAATATTTGACCATTTTCCCGATTTTTTTTCTCCAAGAATACACTAAATATGACAAAAGTAAAAAAAAAAAAAATAGAGCCATCGATAATCGTTTTTTTTTTTTTAATTTTCTGACAAAATGTCATATTTCCAGAACTTTTATTTATCGAGACACGCGTTTACGCGCAAACATCGATTTCATAGAAAACTTTTCAGTACATAGGACCCACAGACACTAGTTAGAATATAAGAAACAAATTCAGGCATTTTATACATTTCGAAGGGACTATTTTTCATTAAAATCCCACAATAATAAATTTGAAAACCACAATTAACTGAATTATTATTCCTAACATTGCTGTACTTAAATATTTTTGGATTTTCCGGGAATAAGACTATCCATAATTGTCACATTGAATTTAATATTCTAAATTGAATATTAAAATTTTGTTACATATTAACAACGAATTTTGAACTCTCATAACTGTCATAAATTTCTGCTTAACACAAGAGTATTAGAAATGTGCTAAAAAAAAAAACTCGTAAATAAAATAATTTCCCTGCCTTAACAAAAATTTTTATTAATTGAGAGTTGTTAACCAACTACAGAGGAATACGCTGATATATCATAACAGCTTCCTCTAAACTGAAACGTTTCCCCCGCGCTTCTCACGTAGCGTTTCAGTGATACAAAATAAATTAGGGGAACTTGCTCGAAATACATCGCTTAGAAAATACAGAGACTTGCAGAATAGGAAGTGATTTCATTAGAGGACCAACGCGAGTGTACGTAGATAGACGGCTACCTGGCGTTATAGCCTAAGTCCGGATGATCTCACGCTAAACAGAAAATACAGAGACTTGCAGAATAGGAAGTGACTTCATTAGAGGACCAACGTGAGTGTACGTAGTTAGACGGCTGGCGTTGTAGCCTAAGTCCGGATGATCTCACGCTGAACAGAAAATACAGAGACTTGCAGAATAGGAAGTGACTTCATTAGAGGACCAACGTGAGTGTACGTAGATAGACAGCTACCTGGCGTTATGGCCTAAGTCCGGATGATCTCACGCTAAATAGAAAATACAGAGACTTGCAGAATAGGAAGTGACTTCATTAGAGGACCAACGTGAGTGTACGTAGATAGACGGCTGGCGTTATAGCCTAAGTCCAGATGATCTCACGCTAAACAGAACATGATGAAGTAGCACGAACCGGTTGAGCGTTGTCAGCCCCTGTAAATTATTGACGGTGAGGGATGATTAGCATACCAATGTATACCACTCTAAAACCTTCATATGGTATGGAAATATTTACTCCTCTAAAATATCTGCGGGCTCCTACCTAACAATCAGCTGATCTAAATTGACAAATGCCCTGTGGGAAGCTTCAATCATGTAGATGAGGATGGGCACTGCATCAAAATCGTCTGTTGGGAAGTGAACGAATCACGAACAAGGGCGCTCGGCGTAAAATCGAAGAGTTGTCTTTGACACGATACCAAAAAAGAACGAGAAAGGCATTTTAACATAATTGGCTAGAAATATTGAATAATATCTGTAAACGATTTGGTTATTCGAAAATATGAATACGAATTCCTAGTATGTGGCAAGTGGCATACATAACTTGACGGTAAACGTCTGTGAACTATTTCACGATTATTTTCCTAGCAACTGTTATAATTCCTAGACGGATATTTTTGATACAATTTTCTCTCGCAGTGTGTTTACGCGGGTCGTAAACCAAGGCGTTTGTCTCTGCGATCCCACATACCATAAAGTTCACTGGCAACAGTCAAGTTGCCTTCGCCGTCAAAAATAATGTAATGTTCAAAAACTACATTATACTGTTTTAAAACGACTTCCAGACAAAGGAGATTAGTAGCAAGAAATTCTCCGTATCTCTTCTCGAAATAACGGGCTCTTCGTTTGCAATTGTAATTTTAGCTCCATAGATGTAAGAATGTGAACTCTACAACTTCATGGAAACTAACTTGTCTCGAGAACACAACTACTACAAATAAATAAAACTTTTAAGTAGTTTAATTATTAGATTATTTAAGTGTTTTTGTCTTAATTCTTATTGTTACTAAAGCGTTATATTTCCTTTACCATTGTTTGTATTGTGTGAGTATAATATAGTTAAAGGAATTAAAAGTATGTTTAACATACACTTACAGAGTCAAGTGATATTTTTAAGTTTATAGGTGACAAAGTTAAAAGAGATATCTGTTAAACACATTTTCTTCAAAATAATTAGCTATGTATCCATTCTTTACGTCTCCGAAGCATAACGTTTGCTGTCGGGGAGATCGTTTTCAGCCCACACTGGTCTATGTTATGACTGGTTTGTATCGCTACTACCAAAAAAAAGTCATCTGCTTATTGGTTGAGATAAAGGAACAAGTGTTGGTTTGGGCGCATGTGTAGCACACATCAAAAAATGTCTTATTTGAAACATCAGAAATCTTAAATTCATTCATTCGGGCCTCTGTGGCTGAGCGGTTAGCCTGCTCGCCTCCCACCTATGCGAGCCGGGATTTTCGCACTTGGGAATCGTGCAGGACGATGCCGCTGGTCGGCGGGTTTTCTCGTTGATCTCCCGTTACCCCCTCTTTCATTCCCGCGTTGCTACATGCTCGCTTCACTCACCCTCGTCGGCTCTCAAGACCTCGTTGTTGAAAGCCATCCATATCTATTCAATTCACTCAATTCCTTATAACAACTGACTCTTAACGTAAAGTCTGTTCACTATAAAGTGAGCACTTTTGAAATCAACCTTAGAAAAAAACTACTGCTCCTACCTGCATATATTTCACCGGGCGCACTGGGTGACATCCGCCCAGTAAAGTTGGTAACGATGGATGGAAAATAGTTCCATAATCTTAACGTCGAAAAAAAGGTGTTAGGTAGCCAGTTGTAATAACGCAGATAATTTCATTCGCTTTCTGTTTTTTTTTCCTTCTGCATCGAAGTGTAAAAACGAACAGATATGTGTCAAATTTACTTTTCAAATAATTTCACAGTTTCACCTGACCGACGGTTAAATAAAATGATGAAGCCCAAGGCAACGTTAATTTTACATAAGGCGGAAGAATATACAACTTGCATACAAGTAGATCTTAATAAGGGTTTTTAAAAGAGCTCATTTTACTTTGAACAGCCTATACTTATACTCACTTAAATCTAAGTCTGAAGTCCTGCTTGGGATCTTTGCTCTATTTGTGCCACTAACGATAGAACACGTTCTGAAGTGTTTATCACATAATTTCATTTAGTGGAATGTGTGGCAGTTTTTTTAAGTTCCAGTAACACCAGGATATTAATATATCATGCTGGCAATTATCGTCTGATTAAATCCCCCCCACCACGCACGTGGCAGCAAGATCAGCGGCTGAAGCAACACGTTGATTGCTACACTAATCCCGACTGTGAGAGAGCGCGGGGCTTTATCAATATTGCAGAGAACCCCGCGGCACGATGTGTGGGGCGTGACTTGACCACACGCTGCTGTGGCAAATCGCTCCTATAGTCTATTCGCGGTGTCTTCACCCTTTTTTTTTTTCAATCAAACCTTTGGAAAATCTCCCCATGTATGGTGTGCTTAGATATTTCCAACACACGCCCGAATCACAAGCGTTTTTTATGCTTGTGTTCAAAAAAAGTTACTTTTATTTATGTAAAAAATTGTTATTTTATTCATATATTATCTAAAAACTATAATAGTTCATATATAAATAAACTGAATAAAAAGCAGTGAGAAAACATGTGTGTTGGTAGCGCGTAGTGAGAAATAGTTCTTATACGAAATACTGTTACAGCAGAGTGCGCACGAATCCGCTGCGTTGTCCCTATGGTTTTATTTTCCAGACTTGGTTAAGCTCAGCATGCACGAGGTGGAAGAATATCCTGGAATTATCCTAGGTATCCCAGAAAATTATAAAATAAAATGCCTGATTTCGGTCCAGAAATAGTAAAAATTGGTGTTAAATTTCGGGTTTTAAAAATTAAAGTGGTGTTAAATTTCGGGTTTTAAAAACTGAAGTGGTGTTAAATTTCGTTACTAAAAATTAAAACGGTGTTAAATTTCAGTATTTAGAAATTGAAGCAGTGTCGATTTTGGTGTACAAAATTAAAGCGATGCTAAATTTCTGTGACTTGTTTGAAATATAAAATCAATAATGAATTTCTTTGCATTCATTATAAAAAAAATTAACCAAATGTCTGTGTCCGAAAATCAAAAAAAAAAATTGGTAAATCAGAAAGTTTTGAAAGAAAATTAATGCATATGTTCAGTGTCTGAATAAGGAATAGAGAAGTAACTATCAAATACACAAAACAGCAGTAGTACAATTCATCAATTTAAGAAGAAAACATTAATTTAAGACATGTGGTGTAAATCTTGGCAGTTCTAGAAAAGTAGCACGTCCACAATGTATCCTTCCACCACAGCTGTTTTTGACTGAAGAAAATATGTTTGTAAACAAATATGAGTCCAATGCACACTTGTATTTTCCTCTTTCCTTGTGTTCCCTGTCATGGCAGGTACTGAAAGTCTGACGTTAGCTAACTTCAATCCAGTAATTAATGTAGGATATTATAGCTAGGTTGGCATTCCAACCTGTTTTATTGTTGTAATTTGTTGGGTCTCTGTTTATTTTATTTCGAGGGAAAGAAGGAAACAGCGAGGGAGTGTGAGGCTTTAGTTTTAAAACGTCTTTCGTGAGAAGGCACTGTTTTGAGGTTCTTGCGAGTGTGTTGCCTTTTTGAGTTTGCATATTCTTTTGATGGAGCAGTAGACAATGTTACTCGTTTCGAAATAACGTTTAAATGATTTTAACTTCGAGAATTTAACTTCAATGAAAAAAACAAAACGCGATATATACGTCGCTGTTCGTATTCGTACAGATTCTACTATACACACACACAGTTTGGCCTAAGTTAACCTTACACTCGAATTTACTATATAGACAAATAAACAAATATTAATCGCACACTACTTAAGTGGGAAACTATGCCACCTTTTTTTTAGGCCACGTGCATTTCAATAATTATAGTAAAGGTTTGCAAGTACATTATTTACAAAACACGTAAACTTGCCGTTTGTAAAATGCGCACCTCTAGAACACGTATTTTTCCATTGTAATCTTTGCAAGTTTTACATCACTAAAATCACGTTTGTTCGTCACTAGCAATAAATAATTTATTTGCAGGATCATTCAATAAAATCAACACTGAAAGTTTCCTGAAGCCAACAAACTTAAATTCGATACGAAAAAGTAATTCGTGTAATATTACAGTTCACGTCTTTGTTTCAACCTAACCTCAAAAACGAGAACAGCAAACACCTTTTCACAACTCAGTCGGCACGCATGTTACAGAACTTGGACATCATTATTTTATTCTTGATGTCAAAACTATAGAAACATGCTTCGTTACGCGTTCGCAATCAGAAAAAATTCGTTATTTCCTTCATCTCAGCACAAAAGTAACAAAATACTACGACGAGCGGAAAATTGCCGTGTTTGGCAGTACAATCGATTGTCTACGCGCAATCGATTGTCGACACTTAATCGATTGTAAACGATTATTTACCTTTTCTGAAGTTTGCGAATATTCGTTCTAACGTCTTTTTTCGTGCGAAATTTCGCGTTTTGTAAAAAAAAAAAAAAAAAATAGGTAGAATTCGCGAAAACGGTGAAATAACGTCAAATGTCGCGGTATTTCGTGTATTTCGCGGTTGACAATTTTCTGGGGTCCCTGGCTTCAGAAAAGTTTGAAGTAACCATGGATGGATTATGTGTGCAAATAGTTTCGTGATGATTTCGTACGCCAATTGAGTTGTTTTACTTTGCCCAAAAATTGTACGTAGCGACAAGGGAAATTTTGCGTTTTGAAATACTTGCACGCTAGACTACACGGCGATATGTATAGTTTCGAGTCTCAGCTTGGTGTTCATTGGCTGCTGTCCCACAGCGAGTGATCAGTTTCACCTCAGACCAGATGGCGCAGAATTCAGTTCTTGCGTACTTACGGGTCTGCCATTGGCTCAGAGCTCAGCTGGACATGTCTAATACACCGTTATCCAATTGCAAAGGCGACAGAAATACACGTGTTCGAAGTCTATAGTTAGAGACGAGTGAAAATATTTCAAGACCAGTTGTACTCCACGCACTTTTGTTCATACGCACTTACGTGGTTGGATTATTTCAATTTTCACGTGCCTCAAGTGATTGTGTGCGAATAATGGACGTTCAGTTTCGGAGTAATTTATTACGATTCACCCAGCCATATAATAACGTGTCTTCTCACGTATACAAGCGGCCAATATCCAAAGGATGTTGTGGTTGTAGACGTAGGATGTTGAAGTCTAGCGTGGCCATAAACGTTTTCGCGAGAAAAACAAACCGGTCCCTATCTATAGTCCATTCACGATATCTTCGGCTTTTACTGAAATCCCGTTAAATTTCTACTTTTGGTTACTGATTACACTGTTCTACAAAAAAAATTATTTTTCTGTTTTTGTTCTGTGGCTATTGTAGACATTTGTGTGCTGATTTCAAATGCATTTTTGGAATTTTGATAGCACGCATAGTTTTCAAGATATGGTAGTTAATTCTTTTTTTTTTTTTTTGCTATTTGCTTAATGTCATGGTGACATAATTTACAGCTATACTATCTAGTGTACACAACATGTGTGTAAATATATTTATTACAGTTGTCACTAAAGGAACATCTAAATGTGTTGCCTATTCCATGTAGAGCTTATAGGAAATAACAAGTTCTGCTTAACAATGATGTGAATATGTCTATTGTATTTGCTTGTTTTGTGTTCAGTTTCTTTGCAGTCTCGAATAAGATTCCAGCAGTAATCAGCGAGCATGTTAGGCATCCATATTCCTTCATATCTCTTCTCTATTGTCATTATGTCCTTATGGAACCTTTCACCATATTCATCAGACACGTCACTGCAGTTACCAAGGAAGGAATCCAGGTGTGAGTGCAGGAAATGCACCTTCAAGGATATGTTGCAACCTAAATTCCTATATGCAACAATCATCTCATGCACCAGTTCCCTTTAGTTTGCAGCTCTTCGTTTCCCCAGAAAGTTTTTTGTAAAATTTGTGAAACACATCCAAGCTTGCTTTTCTTTCGGTGAGAAACATGCTTCGAAATTTGGATCTTTCTGAAGTTACCTAATCTGTGGGCTAACAAACACTCCTTCCTTTATCTTTGCTGGTGAAAGACGAGGAAATTTGGTTGAAAGGTACATAAATCCTTTTCCAGCTTTGTCCATTGCCTTTACAAATTGATTAATGAGTCCCAACTTAATGTGGAGTGGAGGAAGCAGTGCATCTTCACTAGCTACCAGTTTCTCGTGTTTAATATTTTTCTCTCCTACTTGCCATTTTCGTCGAGGCCATTCTTGTTTTATGTAATGAGAATTCCTGCCACGACTATCCCACTCACAAAGGAAACAACATCCATACTTTGTGTAGCCTTGTTGCATACCCAAAATCATTGCTATAATTTCCGAATCACTGCATACCTTCCATTTGGGTTCATTGTATTGAATACACTTGAGCATTTTTTCCAAAATTTCATAGGACTATTTGGCCATACTAGCATAGGCAACAGGTACAGAAGGCAGGATGTTCCCATTGTGGAGTAGAACTGCCTTCGAACTAGTTTGTGAGGCATCTATAAAAAGTCTCCAGTCCTGTGGATCATACTTAAAGTCCAGAACCCTCATTAACCGACATACAGGGTTGTAAAATATCAGTGAGTTTTCATACGTATATTATGGAAGAAGAGTGCTTTCTCAATGCCTGTAAAATGTAACATTTGTATCTGGGTGAAGAAGATTACATTCTTGCAGCCTGGATCCTAGCAGTTCTGACTTTTGTTTACTTAGACCTAAGTCACGAACTGAATCATTTAGATACGCCTGAGTTAAGAAATACGGAGATGAAGTACCTTTGACCTGATATGTTTCTTCAGAAGATGGAAATTCTTCACCTTCACTGCCTTCACTATCTGTTTCAATTTCTCCGTGCGCTGGTCTTGAAGGCACTGGTCTGATTGCAGAAGGTGAGTTTGTAAATCCTTGAACATTTGCCATACAAAAATGACAATCTGTTACATGGTCTTTTGGTTCCCTCCAAGACATCGGTGCTGCAAACAACATGGAGTTACCTTTACCATTTCACCAGTTTATAAGTTTAAAGTAAAAAACGTGACACAACAAATGTGTGGTGCCCAGTTCTTGCCCTGTTCTCCAACCTCAATTCCAAAGTAATGTCTGTAGGCCTTTTTTTTACGATTGGTGAAATTTTTTCCCTATGTCTGGCAAATGTGAACTCTCCGCAGAACTAGCAGAAACTATCAGGTGTATTTCGACACGTTCGGCGGTGGAGCATATTCTGTTTAAAAAGAAAGGGAGGTTTATTAAAACTATGTAAAGAGACACACTAAACAAAGAAATATATTCACTTAAAATAAAAAATACATTTAAGTCTTCAATGTGACGTTCAAATTACCTTAAGGCTTACAAAATGGCTTGCTTGTGACCTGTAGCTAAGGCTGTGTCCCAATTCGCCGAGAGTGTACTCTCTCGCTCACTCTTGGCGTCACAGAGAGTCCTTTCTGCTGTCCCAACTCCGAGGAGAGAGCGCGAGAGTGAGAGTGAACGACGATGTACACTCGGTGCTCACTCTCGCGCCCTCTCTGGCAGCCATGTTGTTTTCTTAGAAGAGAGAGGTTGTTTGCAAGTCTAACCTCAAATATCCAGATATATTTTGTTGCTTCTAAAGCTCTGTTAAAAATATTTTATCGACTTAACTTATTCATTGGGATTGCGAAAATTGTGATAACAGCAATATTCTGTTTGGTATGGAGCATAACAAATGATGGTGTTATTATGTTCAATTTTCATGTAAGTTAATTGTATCTACTTTGATATATGCCATCTGAATAAAATTTAAAAATTTTAGCGGTTAAATTGTTCAGAAACATATGCTTGCAATAAAGAAGATTAATGACATTTACCTTCATAAGCAGAAGATTCAACGCTCATATAAACAATATATTTCCAACAAAATATCACGGATACACAAACTACACACTGGTTAAGCTCAAATTTTACTAGCCTGTTAACGACTTGCAGAATGGCTGAACATATGGAAACATATTTACAGGTATACCAACCTCTAAGTCTGAAACAAATGAAATTCAGAAGTCAGTTTCGCCAACAGTTTACACTTACGTTTAATCAAATACATTATTGTATATGGTTTCATTTTAGTTAAATATATTTATTTATTTATAAACATATCTAAAAAACTGTGTCTGACAGAACATTTATTATTTCAAATGTGAATTTCCCATACAAAATTCTTTTAGGAAAACACTACTCCATGTTAGAAAATTTACCCTCTAGAGCAGTATTACGTATCCTTCCGCTACACCTAAACATAAACACTGCCATGTGACCTACTTTTTCATCAAATAAGTTGTTTAATGTTTACAGCTGTTCAAAGAATTCTGTTAAAACTGTGGTGAAAATAACACTAGAATTTAACCTCTTTTTATTGATGTGTGTTGCGTTATTTCATTAAAGGGACCGCTTTAGTTGGAATAAATATTAAAACGAATGAGCAACCAGTCCAATGAAAAGGACAGTAAATTCAAACACGCAACTCGTGTGGCTAATATTTTGTACGTAGCAGCGACAAACTTTAAAGATAGTGGTGACGATTAACACAAAAAGTCCTACCGCATATATTACTCCGCTCATATATTTTGCATAGGTGTTTAGTTTTTACTAGAATTATTTAATTATAATTAATTAAAATTGCTGGCTGGGCTTAGTAATTTGTTGGGTTTGTGGCAAATATTCGGATCACAAAAACGCATGCACGTTCTACAATAGTGTGTCTCAAACACCTAGGGCGAAGTCACAAAATTGTGATAAATAAAACAGACGTACAATTAAGTCCGTAAAAAAATCAGTTCACAGTTAAAACGTATTAATTTCGCACGTCCAATATTTCCAATCATACACACATTGGGCCAGCGTTAACGACCGCGAAGCAGCCACGCCCTTTCACAAGCAGCGGTTGACACATGTAGCGGTATATTTGTTCCTGCCGTGGAAACACAGATATATCGCAACATCGTAACTTGCCTAGGTAAATTTAAAAAAACACAACTTGTGCAAATTTTTTGGTGCAAGAGAAATTAACGCCTCGTGGAGCACACAGAAACAAAACGCCACGTCATGTAGCCACTCGCGACGTCTGCCAACCTTAGATTTGCAACTCTCCCGCCATCACATCTACATATATTAAAATAAGAATTCAAACATTAATATATTTTTTTCGACTGTAAATTACAAATTCAAAAATTCATAATTTTTTATTTTTTTTTGTAATAAGTATGAAACATGCTGAAATTGAAAACATGTATAATTTTCTTGTTTCTACCAGCGGGGAAAAACTTCTCGAGAGCGAGAAAGAGAGTGACAAAGAAGGCGAGAAGCTCTGCTCCGCCAATAGTTTCTTGCTTTATAGAAAAGTAAAACACCACGTCATCAGGGCCTATTATTTTAAACTGTAACAATGAAATATGTTTCCACCGGGGCTACCTAAATATTTAAATATTTCAACATTCAACGTCTAAATTACAAATAGCGTACCATAAAACTTGGTTAAAATATTATTTTAACTGTGAACTATTTTTTACTACCTGTTGACAAAACATCGCTGCTCCCATTTTTTTTAATTCGTATTTAAAACGAAATAAATAATACAAGTTATAGAATATATTATGTTAAAGTTTCATTTATTAAAGTTAATCACAGTGTTATATATATATGTGTGTGTGTGTGTGTGGAATACAAGTTATTGAAAAAAAGGTTGACATGTTACCCCTAGAGTGATTTTTCAAACGTTCGTTTCAAAAGGGCCGAAGAAATCGTGAATGGGCTCTAATTTGTTCTGAAACGAATTCGCGAAATTTTCTTATCACTACTAATTGATAGCAATACCTGTTTTTTTGCGTAAAGTTTTACGCAGAGACTAGACTTCAATATCCTATGTGCACACTTGCAGTCTTCATTTGGCTACTGGCCGCTTGTCTTTGTGTGAAGAGTCTTACACGAGTGACCAAATCAGAATTAAGTTGCTCCCACACTAACCGCCCGTGCTTTGCGGGCGGACAGATAAGACGCGTAACAATTCAAACGATGCAATCACCAAAAGGGTTCTGAACTAAAGTGTTTTGGAACACAACTTGTCCTGTACTCTTTCAAGGAAAATAGGTTCTCCTATATGTTGTAATGCTGTTGTGGTGTTGAAGTACGAAATAGACACTCCAGTTACAAAAAAAAAAAAAATTACTGGGGCCCTCCGTATATTTCTTAATTGTTTCAAGCCATGATTTTACCAAAATTAAGGGGAGTGTGTCAGTATACAACTAAAATTGCATTTCACTTATTACAACAGTTACTTTAGAGATTTTAACTGATGAATCAGTGAAGAAATGCCCGATTTTCTTCACTTATTGATTTAGTGATATTTTCCATTGATTCATCAGACTTTTTTTTCACTGTTTTTCTGTGGTTTTTTTTTTCTGAATAATGAATCAGTTAAACAGCGTGTGAAAATGGCCGCTAAACAAAGTGTATCAAGAAAAAAATATCAACGAACAAACTAATAAAATTAATACAAAATACTTTCTCAAATGTGTTTCGTCTTTCAAAACACCGTTTTACGAGGTAATATGAACATTCAGCCTTTCATTTCGTTTTCATGCAGCTGTCACAGCGCTCTGTTTGAAGATTTAAACTGCATATAATGTGGTGAAGAGAGTGCACTAATTTATACTGTCCGTTTTAACTATCCTTACGATACAAATTAAACCAAATAAGAAAAGTAAGGGGGTGCAATTTAAATCTTCATGACTCTGATAAGAAGTATGACGTATACTTTCCTCTTAATTTTCGAACTTGACTTGGTAGAGCAGATGGTGAGGCAGTGGTCTGGAAGCGAATTGGAAAGGTTGTATGAGTTCATTTCCGACCACCTCCGAAATTCATTTATTTACTTTTTTAAGTTACTGTTAATTGCGCTAATGATTTTTCTAAATTCAATAAAAAACAATATTTAATTCGCGGCTGCAGTCGGCCGTCACGTATTCAATCAGTGAATTTGTTTCACGTTACTAATTATACTAGCGAAATTTTTTTCCACTGAAACAATTAGTAGTTGCCCACTGATTCTAAGCAGAGATATTTCCACCTATTCGAGTAGTGGAATTTCACTGCGAATTAGCGGGTTTTCCTCTGATTCGAATTTAGAACGTAGTTAGCAGCCGTAACGTCGAGAATCTTCCTTGAGACAAATGTGATCTGTGGAATTTTTCTGCAATTCTTTGACATGAATAGTTATAATGCCCGTGTCATCGACCATGCAGCACTTGGTTCATTGGCTGCGAGAAAACTGCTGAAGACAAGTACAGCGCGCACCAAAACATTATGCGGTTGAAACAGTTTAACGCGGAAGTTAATGTGTTACCGATTGGGTTAACCCTGAATATGCTTTATTTTATGTCTCCATTATGGTCACGTGATACCATAGAAGCCCTAGATTGCGGCGCAGTGCGGAGATTCGATACAAGGAATCTGCATTGCCTTCCGAAATATAGAATACATGCGGAGTAGTAAATATTTCAATTCGTACATAAAATCATAAAAATTATTTTCCGGAAAAAATGAAAATACGTTGAAAAGGGGGAGGGGGGGGATAAACCATAATGTTACTCGATGTCCCTCAATTCACTCGAAGTTTCGTAATAGACAGTGCTTCAACAATAATTTGCAAATGATTCTCACTGATGTTAGAGTAGGCCTATATGGAAACTGAAGAGAAGTATTGTGGGCGAACATACAAATAACAATTTCTTATCCAAGTTTCCCCTATTCATAATTTGCTTAGCTACAATCGATATAAAGAAAACATTCACTCGAGGTAAGAGGAACTAACTCGGGTCAGTTCACCGTATTATACACTCTGGAAAATTTTTCTGGTTAACTTCCAAAACCGAATTGTAAGTTTCAACCATATATCGTATGGAAATTATACCATACATCTGGCTACAAATATGGAATGTTTGGCGTAGCTACTATATAAGATTGGGAAGTTTTCTACGCATTTGATTGTTTCCTCAGCATAGCGTGAATATGGGAAATCACTTTATATCACAAAATATTATTAAATATTTTGGCCTCAAAATCAGACGTAATTCTCTCGTAGATAGTGGTGGTGAACAGTAAACTCTATTATTGCCTGGGATTACTGAAAAGAAACAATATAAATTATCCAATAATATCTTTGTAAAATTACCGACACTTCGTTTCTTATCGACGAAACATTCAAAAAAGATAAATTTTGGAAATTTACGGGAACGTCAGTTTTAAAAAATCCTGGCAAAAGTATTTCAATTAGTTTAGGGTTATACAAAGAGAGACCACAATAAAATAAATATTTGATTAAACTGTTGCCTTAAAAATATCAAATAAGATCTGTATAGCCTACTTCACGATTAGTCAACTAAAATTTGCATAGCAAGTATTTCGAAAATGAAAGATGCTATCGATGGGCTGGTTTCACAGAAGTGAAATCTAGACAAGGGCTTGTAATTGCAACCCAGGCACAGATTTTAACTATTATTTTAATGTGTATTTCTTGAACAAAGTTAAATATTCTGATCAATTTAACTGCTTATTTTCCAGGCTAAGATGTTCGTATGTTATGTAGATTCTGTTTCCTTTACACTGATTGCATTGCGATCTCCTCGTTACTGCGTTGTGATAGTTCATAATTACCGAGACGAATGATGCTCTGGAAGATGGTATTTGCTAATGCTGGAAAAGGCGACCTGCTAATAGTGTATGGCGAATGTAGGACGAATGCTGTTCGTTTTTTGTAATGTGTGCGCTGAACGATATCCCAATAGACGTCAACCATCTTCTCGACAATTATTTGCGAAACTCTTTAATGTTGAAGTAATGCATCTGCCTATGGAGCACTGCATCCGACTATACAATCTGAAGAACTCATTAAAAAGGTAGTACAGACGGTATTAAAATTGCCAGAAAAATGCGATTTATGTTGTATATAAAAGAAGGATTTATATATTTTGCAAAATTATAAAATAATTGACTAAAATATAACTTTTAAATAAAAAAAATTGATCTATCGAATACGCATTTTTTTATTTTATTTAAGCGCATTTCCGTTTTGGATGCATCAGAAGGAAGAATTTGCAAGAAAATATTTTTAAAAGAAAAATCGTCATAATGTTTACCATAATTGTGTGTAATAAAATCATAGTAATTATGTTTCATATAATTTTTATAATTATTTTATATACGTCAGTTTCAATCGTAAATTTTTGCAACAAATGGATGCACATAAAATCAACTATAAAAACTAGTTCCTACATTATAATTACAATTTTCCACAAAAACCATAGTATTTTCGGTGTCAGTAGCGAAAAAAATCTTCGTGTATACTCGGCATTTTTCGGAAACCCGAAGCTATAGGAAATTACGGAGACTTTCCGTATTTTGTATTTCCGGAGCTCAGATCCATTTTTCGTCGTTACGGTTTGTGTTTTCGAATATTTAAAGTAGATTTCACACCAAAAAATTCCGTAAACAGGCGATAATTTCTAACAGTACATCTTGCAGTGGAATGACGTGCAAAAATTCGAGACTTGGCAAATATTTGGACGGAAACACATCGCTTCAGCAAAGCATTTGTTCAGAAAGCTATTAAAAACACTTACGTAGAAATTCCTTTCCTTAAGATGCCTCTAGTTGTTTCTATTAACTTGTAGCATACGATAAACTTTTGTAACAGAAAATTATGTACCACGCCGTATAGGCTGTTCACGGTAAAATGAGCACTTTTGAAAGCCCTGCTTAAGATCTACTTGTATGCACGTCGTATATTCTTCCGCCTTATGTAAAATTAACATTTCCATGGGCCTCATCACTTTATTCGTGCGTCGGTAAAGTGAAACTATAAAGCTATTAGAAAAGTAAATCTATACTAATATATAAAGAGGTAGTGTTTGTAACTTTGTGTGTTTGTGTGTTTGGATGTAGGAGGTAATCTTCGAAACTACTCATCCGATTTTAATAATTCTTTCGCCAGTAGAATGCTACGTTATCACTGAGTGTCATAGGCTATATTTTATTTTAAAAATAAATAGGGATCCCTACTAAAACACCAATAATGTAACCCAAAGTGTAAATAAATGACCTATAAAATTCCTTATATTGCGTGCGCTGCGAAAACAATTGATTATAGAACAAAATAATGTACTATGGCTTTGCAGGACGGTCAGATTCGGAAAATAAAACTTGCTGTGTGCTGCGTACGGCGCCAACCTTAGAAGCTCTACTGCCATTATGGGGGGAGTTACTTTTGTGTTTGCTGGGGATTTTCGGCAAACACTCCCTGTAGTTACAAAAGGGACGAGTACAGATATCATAAAACCATGTCTTAAATCATCTCCCTTATGGAGTTATATTCAACACCTAAATTTACGGACGAATATGATAGCCTATCTTGGTGGAGACACGCATAAAGATTTCCCACAACAATTGTTCAGACTTGGAGAAGTAGTTTTTCCTTCTCTAAATTTGGGCACTAATTCTGCTGAAATCATTTTAAATGAGACATTAGGTCAGATAGTCCACAGTCTGCAGCATCTTATAGAAGCAGTTTATCCGGGACTCGAAAATTTACTACAAAGAGATTTCACTGGTTGTGTTCCAGGGCAATAGTATCGCCTAGGAACGACACTGTCAATGATATCAACAATCTCATTATACAAAGAGTTCCCGGCCAAGTCAAAACATATAAGTCGATTGACACAGTCACCAATGTTGACGATGTCGTCCACTTTCCTCAAGATTTTCTAAATTCGCTTAATCCTTCTGGCTTGCCACCTCACGAACTATCATTAAAAGTCGGTACTCCTATCATGCTTTTAAGGAATTAAAGCCCTCCTAACATGTGTAATGGCACAAGATTGCTCATTAAAGACTTGAAAGAAAATTTGATTGTCGCGACCATCCTCACCGGTCCAGCAGCCGGCCAGCTGGCAAACATCCCGAGGATTCCCATGATTCCCACGGATTTGCCAATATCTTTTAAACGGTTGCATATTCTCGTAAAAACATCGTTCGCGATTACTATTAATAAGTCCCAGGGTCAAACTTTCTCTTTGGTTGGGATCGACCTACAAAAAGAGTGTTTTTCCCATGGCCAACTATATGTTGGTTTATCACGAGTTGGAAGTCCCGAGAAACAGTACATTTTGCTACCAAACAATAACAGGACGTCAAACATTGTCTACAGAGAATGTCTTAGCCAATAACATATTAAATACTTCTATCTCAGATAAATTGCATTGTAATATAATGTATATTAATATGAAAAATTATAAAAAAGTAAAAAAATATCAAATAAAAATAGCAAAAAAACTTTAAATTATAAATTATTTAATTAATTATTAAATTATAATGTGCTTTTTTTAATGCTTTAGGAGAGTTTACCCAACCTAATTAACGCCGGGTTAAGCAGTTTTTTTTATCTTAATTGCACCCGTGCGAAGCCGGGGCGGGTCGCTAGTATTTTATAAAGATGATCGTTTTTACATTTCGGTGCATTAAAAAAAACAGGAAGGGAAAGAAATAATTCAAGTTATCACAAATGGTTACCTAACACTTTTTATTCGACGTTAATATATGGAACTACTTTCCATCCTTCATTGCCAACTTTACTGGACGCATGTCACTCTGTGGGCCCGTTAAAATATATACAAGAAGGGGCAGCGATTTTTTCCTAAGGTTGATTTTAAAAGTGCTAAGTTTATTGTGAACAGTTTTTACCCCCAAATCCCTCGCGTCACCGGAGATTAGCACTCTCGTATTTTGAAATTTTTTAACTCTGCTTTTTTTTTTTTTTTTTTTTTTTTTTTAAATTCTTTGTAGACTTCATGTGTATATTAACTTATTCGAAGCGCGTGCGAGAATGATCTGACTCCGATAAAAACACTTTGGCTGAAAACGATGCATTGGGAAACGCCGCACATTAGCGCCGCTATCATAGCAGGTGTTCAGTAACGTTGCCACATCCGCGAGGAAAAGTGGGCCAATAATAGAGTTAATAATCAGCGAGCGTTGCGGCTAAGCCTAACGGACAGCTGACAACCACGAAAAAAAGAAATGCGAGAGCGGAAGGGATATTTTAGTTTTTTTCGGGTACGCGTAGAAGTCTCGAGCGCGAACTTAACGACTGGGTTTCTTCGCGTTGTTTGGCCGAATGCGCGATGACAGCCAGCTAGACCAATTTTCCGATTGCTAGAGAATGGGAAATACAAAGGTTCAACGACCTGTACCGTAGACTCACTGAGTAGGTAAGTGTACAGAAGTGATATGGCGTGGTCTCCAGGGACCGCGGAGAAAAAAAAAAAGGGGGGGGGGGAACCTTTATCTCCCCCTACCTACCGCACGTTATACTTACGGCTTGCAAAGATTTCACTAACAGGGGTCACAAAATAAATGCATATTAAATATTAATATACTACTCAAAAAAAACTTTTCCTTTTTGATGCTCTTTAAAATATCATCTACAAACATATTCTCCATATATTTTACATAGCAATTTTTCTCAATGTTTCTCGATAACTCGTTTATTATAACATGGTTTACATTTATTATCATGTTTATATTACGAATTTTATGCAAGTAAAATATGTTTATATCTTTTTTGTCGCAACGTGTTTTACATCGTTTAAATGCCATTTATAGAGCTAAATTATCTATTAAATCAAATTGTTATATGCAAATATTAATGGGCTATGTGTTCGATTATTAATTTATTGCACTACTATTTATTATCGCACCAATTATTGTTGGACTGCCTATTTACATATTGCATAGTTCTTTTATCATTTATATTACTCGTTTCACAGTGTTTCGAATAAACAGGTTGCCCTCATAATTTTCTTGTAAATACCACTATATTCTCATGTTTTTCTTGCGAAAATCATCATATTTTGCTTCCTCAAAAGTTATTTCCCATTGAAAAGGTACTAATGTACATGTTTAAAAAAAACAACGTACAAAAACAAGCATTTTCGATAAATCCAGATTTGTTTCGGTAGAATTTTGATGCAATACTTGGTATAATGATGATTTAAAAAAACTGATCTAGAACACCTAGGCATAAAATACTGATCTAGAACACCTAGGCATAAAAAACTGTTCTAGAACACCTAGGTATAAAAAACTGATCTAGAACACCTAGGCATAAAATACCGATCTAGAACAACTAGGCATAAAATACTGATCTAGAACACCTAGGCATAAAATACTGATCTAGAACACCTAGGCATAAAAAACTGATCTAGAACACCTAGGCATAAAAAACTGATCTAGAACACCTAGGCATAAAAAACAGATCTAGAACACCTAGGCATAAAATACTGATCTAGAACACCTAGGCATAAAAAACTGATCTAGAACACCTAGGCATAAAAAACTGATCTAGAACACCTAGGCATAAAAAACTGATCTAGAACACCTAGGCATAAAATACTGATGCCACAGTACTGATATTGTTATCGCAAGTAAAGATCTGTATTATTTGTGTTCTGGGATAGTGTGACGTACTAGTTTGTAAGCCAGACCAGAAACACGTTTTACAAATAAGCCACAAGATAGATAAATGCGGGTAACGTGCTTCGCAGAGCACAATAACGGCCAAACATCGCCTTTATGCGCGTTATGTATACGATTGTGCACGTGGGATAAAGAGGGGTTAACATGCTGTTTTAAGCCGTCGAATAAATATAATTGTCAATTACGGGACAAAGTAATTTTTAGGATGTTAATATCTTAATGCTGAGTACGAGAGCTCTGAAGGATCTGGAAAATTAATTGCGCATTTTTGTACGTACCAAGCAATTAACACATTACGATTATTCAGGCTACGTCCAAGAACATTTCAGTTTCTTTGTTTTAAAAAGTCTTCATTCTTGAAGGTGTGATATATATATGTAGAAATATTCTCCGTTGGGTATGCGAGGGTATCGTATAAATAATATTGGTGGAAACACTGGAAAATAGCAGAAATTTTCAGCCGACATCTTCCAAACCAATGTACCGACCTGATACATTTGTGATTGGATGATACATATTTTGACTCGACTTGGAACTTTGCAGACCAGTCTTCTCATTGGCCCAAAGCATTAAGAAAGCAATTTTCTGACGCGTTGCACAGTATGTTGAAACACATGAAACCTAGGAAACAGTCAGCTTTTTTTTTCCGCGGTAAACCGTCTTATCTGAATATTGTTAATAAAGAACGGTTCTAATATTACGAACTACATTTTGTTTGCACCGTGACGTCTATTAGTGCGTTTACAGTAAAATCTCAATCCGGATTGAACCTGGAATGGGCTGGAGAACCCAGATTGAAAAGTTTACTTTAAACGCTCATCGGACTGAAACTAGAACAAAGAATAAATGGCCGCCGTATTGACTCGTTAGTTTGGTTATGTGAGAGATTAGAATCGTTCCGAGACTAGCAAAGTAGTGTTTTTTTTTTTTTTTTGGAAGTGAAGCAAAAAAATAACTATCTATGAAGGAACTGAGAAATATTTGGTAGGATAAATATGTGGAATGCTTATTTTATATTATGCTGGGAAAATATATTTTACGTTTACTGGAATTTCGTAATTCGTTTGTTTTATAGTTCTGCCAGTAGCCAACAGAGTGCTCCAATCCAGTTTCAATCCGCATTCAGTCCTGTTTACAAATTAGTCCAAGTTAAAAAATTTACCTTGACCGCTTACTTTCGCTACGAGTTCACTCCGAGTTCGCTACGAGTTCACTCCGAGTTCGCTACGAGTTGGTTCCAATCCGAGTTTAGTCCACTCCGAAATTTTACTTTAAAAGCACTATATGATAGGACGAGGGATTTTCAGCTGTATCACAGACGATGCTGCTCTCTGTTGGGCAATACACAAACGCCTCCCCCTCCCCCCCAGTACGTTTCCCTAAAAAAGACATCATACCCCAGACGAGGAAGGAATGGTACTTTAAAGTTACGACTCCGGTTGTAAATATTATTTTGGAGTCATACAATACAGTCAAAAATTGCGTTTTGTTATATTGGCGACACGGCCGTTTAATTTGCGTGAATACGTCTACGTTGACGCGCTCGGACGCCCTGATGTTTATTTTACGTTCCCAGCACCGCTTCACTCGATCATATGGTTTTTTTTTTTTTATGGGTCACTGGATTGCTTTCGAGATGCTCTTTCCAACCGTATACGAGTTCTGTATTTTGACGTGGCTTTTTGACGAAAATATGCCGAAATTTTGTTAAGTTTTCTTAATTTTTTAAAATTAAACGTATAGAATTTCACCATAACCACGCCACACAAACGTTTTCATACACGCAATCGATTAAAACCCCAAACGAGCGTCGTATCTTCTCCTAGTCAAAAGTTATACTACGCGGAAGTTATGAGACGTGGTGAAACTAACTCAAAATTGCCCCCCCCCCCCTTCTCCCTTCTCAACCCGATTCTTCTCAGTCCTCACTCAACGTAACATATTGTTTTATCCTGTGGCAATCGAGTGGAGTAATTGAATTTTGAATGTAAGCGATAGATTCGGTGATGGAATGCAAACTCTACCCCCCGATTTTGTTATCATCGGATTTCTGGATTGCTTCCCACTACGGTTGCAAATTTAAGCACGTATCCACGTCAAAAAACGGCTTTTCCAGACTGCCGCACCCTAAAACATACTAGACCTGACACTAGCCAAAACTACGATAGGAGCCTGTATTAAACTTTGCTACAGACTTTTCATCAATAAAATGGTGCGGTCACCGCTGAAAGTCCCTATAGGTACAACGCAGCACCACGAGAACACTGCACGCCAGTTCAGAGCCCTGCGCGTAAAGGCGATGGCACTCTCGCAGCGCGCGCCAGTGTAACCCTTATAGCTTCCGCGCTTCTCTGACAAAAAAAAAAAAAAAAAGAGAATAACGACGCAGACAGGCGGGACGGGACCCCTTCTTGCCTGTTTGAAATGCCGCGGGCGCCAATCGGGAGATAGTGGATTAACTTACATGGAAGGTGAGCTAGTAACATTTTCTGAGGAAAGCGAACGGCTGGTGGCCAGGATCTCCACTCGAGCCCCGGGCCGTGGTGTGGTCGCTATACCTCGCTACTCACTCGCACTGACAACGCCGGAAGAGGTTTCGCCGATAAAGGCTGTTCACGATCTAGTTTGCAATCTCGAAACTAACCTTAGAAAAAAGTCACTGCCCCTACCTGCATCCATTTTGACGGGAGCGCTGAGTGAAATGCGTCCAGTAAAGTTGGTAACGATGGATGGAAACTAGTTCCATTTCTTAACGTCAAATAAGAAGTGCTAGGTAACTATTGGTGATAACTTAAAATATTTCCTACGCTTTTTGTTTTTTTTTTTTTTTTATTAATCGAAGTGTAAAAATATAAACAGATGTGTAAAATATTTATTTTTCTAATATCGCAGTTTCACTTGTCCAACGCAGGAATAAAGTGATGAGGCCCATGGCAATGTTAATTTTACGTAAGGCGGAAGAATACACACTGTGCATACAAGTAGGCTTTCAAGAGTGCTCATTTTACCGTGAACAGCCTATATGCAAAAAAAAAACACTGCTCGTCAAAGATTCCCCCGTCATTTTGACAAGAAAGGAGCACACGAGCGAACGAACAGTTGCTCCAGCAGCAAAGCGCGTGTTTCAAGGGGAACAGTATTTTTGTCACTGCTGTATGCTTCAATGACACGAAAATATTTGGCCGTTCTAGGATTCAACGAGATGCAGAGAATTAATGATATGTTTCTTTGTTCTTTGGTTTGACTTTGTCATTGTAGAGACGACAAGTTCGGCTGGGTTGAGATATTTGGGCGGCTCCTAACAACGAGGTCTTGAGAGCCGACGAAGGTGGAATGAGTTGAAAATGGAGCAGCGCCGGAATGCAAGAGCGCGGGGGAAACGGGAGATCCCCGAGAAACCCCGTTGAATCAGCGGCACCGTCCGGCACGATTCCTACTTGCGAAAATTCGCTTGTGACCCGGTCGCGGTTTAACCCGCTTCGCAATGGTGGGAGGCGAGCGGTCTAACCGCTCAGCCTCCGCGGTACCCTTCCTCGGCAAGGCTTCGTTATCCCCGCCATAGTTAAACAGGACGCGGGGTACGTTTCTGCCGTGGGATGCAATGCCGAACCTCCGTAAACTGCTGCAGGCTCTCGTGCGAGTCCTTGTGTATTCGCTTCCGCCAATCATCTCGTTACACGCTCTCTCAGTGATTACCTGGGGCCCTGCCTCACTGTCTCCCCCTTCAAATGCATCTCACTGTAAGAGAGCATTCCCTTGCAATTACGACAAAGCAGAACCTACTAATAAAGAAAACACACAAATTTGTTCAAAAATAGACTCTTTTGATCGTCCAGTGACAAGCTTCCGCTGAATTATGCTGAACATTATGTGCTTTTAAAGTATTTCCCGTGTTTTTTGTTTGTTTGTCTATTGGTTAAACTAGAGTAGTTCTATCCTCCCCTGCCAAATATGATAATTATTCATATAAACGTAATAGGATATGGTTTCCTTCTGGGATGAGGAAGGTAATTGTTTATCGTTATTTGTGTGTGTTATTGATTTTTCGTTATCAAACGGGATTTCAAATCTAACCAACGAATCAAAAATATACTGACCTAAGATCACCCCCACTCACTTATCTGATTAATATATGCCTTGAGGTAGTACGATTTTATTTGCATATGCACAACGTACACATATATTGTTGCCTTTTTTTAACAGGCTGTTTTGATATAGGATATTCACGTTAAAATGAGCAATTTTGAAAGCCCTGCTTAAGATCTACTTGTATGCACGTTGCGTGTTCCTCCGCCTTACGTAAATTTCACATCGCCATGGGCCTCATCACTTTATTAATGCGTCGGATAAGTGAAACTGCGAAATTACAAGAAAAGTAAATGTTTACAATTTTTTTTAATTTTTGCACTTTGATGCATTAAAGAAACAAAAAAAGGGAAGAATAATTTTAGTTATCTCAAATTGTTACTGAACACCTTTTTATTATATGTTAAAATATGGAACTGCTTTCCATCAGTCGTTACCAACTTCACTGAGTGCATGCCACTCAGTACACCCGTTAAAATATATTTGCAGGTAGGAGCAGTGACTTTTTCTAAGGTTGGTTTCGAAATTGCTCACTTTATCGTGAACAACCTTTAACTTCTGAAACTTAAGCATGATAAACACCGAGTCCTTGCATTCGCCTTTTAATCTTACAGAGACATGGAATAATTTGTTTAACATGTGCATTGCCCATCCACAACACCATAAAATTCAGGACGTTTCGTATGTTTCAAGGACAAGATAATTTCCCAGTAATCACAAACCTCCTTTCTGTCTATTATAGACGTTTTGCAGTTATGTAAAATCCCTACTGGAACAATACATTTCGTCTGTGTTTGTATAATTTCGCCACAGTTAAAATTAACATTGCAATAGATGCGATCATTTATATTTACTAATCAATAAAGTGAAAGTGTGAAATATCTTCGGAGCTTAAATACGTTAATAATGCACTAGCTCTTACATACGTGTGTGTAGAACCGCGATGCAGTCAAATATATTCAGAGCTCATAAATTTAAAAAATCACGGGATTAATACGACGTTAAGGGGCCCGCCTACCTGAATCTGTTTTCCGCTTGTCAGGCCGAGAAACTTGGGAGCTATAAGGTCGACGCTGCCACGTGCGTTAAATGCGTTATCGCCTCTACGCCAGGGCTCTGCGTAGGAGTGCAGTGTTCTCGCTCGTAGTGTTGCCTGTGCCTATTCGACTTTCAGCGGTGACTCTCTCATGTTATTGGCTGGAAATCTGTGGCAAGGTTCAGCGCATGGCCATACGTACGTTTTGAATTACAGAACTTTGAAAAAAGACGTTTTTAGCTACGCTGGAGTGCTCTGAAATGGGGTTGTTAATGAGCGTTTTGTCTTGAAAACACTCGACAGGCCTCATCTGAAGAGCGCGATCTTGTCGTATTATCAGCACATCGGAAGTACATTCTAAGCAATTTTTCGTAAAATTACCATATCAACGTATACGAATATTAGGAAAGTCCGAACGGTAAAGTATTTTCCTATGGGATGTTTACGGTAAAATGAGCACTTTTGAAATCCCCGTTTAAGATCTACTTATTTACACGTTGTGCGTTGCTCCGCCTTATGTAAAATTAACATTGCGATGGACCTCATCGCTGGGGACTTGCAAAATTCGCGTTATTTTTTTGGCTTCCAGCTAGACTTCACATGACTGTGTATACTAAAGCCGAAGTCGTTCCTTGGTTTGCTGCTGCCCAGATGTTAGGTCACTCCCTTTCTGAGCGGACTGTTCGTGGCAGGGGCACACGATTGCGGAGTGGTCGTTCATTGGCTCAGAGATACCCGGGGCGTATCAACTAAAGCACGGACCAATGACAAGAGTATTGCAATGGTAAAAATGTTTTCAGTTTAAACTGTCCTCAAATAATAACTCGAATTTTGCAGATCTTTACTCATCACTTTATTCGTACGTTGTTCAAGTGAAACTGTGAACTTATTAGAAAAGTAAGTATTTAAAAACCTGCTCATTTTTACACACAGATGCATTAAAAAAAAAAACAGAAAGCTAAATAAATAATTTAAATGATCACAACTGGTTACCTGACACTTTTTATTCGACGTTAAGATGAGAAACTACTTTCCATATGGCGTTGCCAACTATACCGGGCGCATGCCACTGAATGCGTCCGTTAAAGTATATGCAGGCATGGGCAGTGACATTTTTCTAAGGTCGATTTTAAAAGAGCTCACTTTATCGTGTACAGCCTTCATGCATCCATGGTACCGTTCTTACATTCGGCAAGGTTGGGGAAGTCCCCAACATTTTACGGTAACTACACTCAACATTCCTGTATCTGCAGTCTGACATGTGAAATTATTTCTGTACAATGTAAAAAATTTATCATTTTTTTTACAGTGTACGTGTAATAGTTTCTTGGGGGGAAAAATGCCAAACACACTGCAACGCAGATCTAGTACCGGGTGGGCGGCCATCTTGAATCCTCGAACTAATATTCCTACGTCACTGCAAACTTTAATGGGACCACGCCAGAATTTGAGCCGTTTAAAATGTAGACGGTTGAAGGCAGGGACTTTTTCAAAAGGTTGATTTCACAACGGGTTCAGTTAACACTGAACCAGCTATAGACGCTCATCAACGTAAATGTTTTCATTAAATATATATATATATATATATATATATATATATATATATATATATAGACAGGATATTTATATATACACCTCTCTCTCTCTCTCTCTCTCTCTCTCGTAAGCCTCGTCCCGCTGGCCCTGAGCTGAAATGGAGTATGAGAAGTGATTGCAGGCGGTGATTCGGCGCGCCTTTTTGAGTTATCCTTGCTTTCATCCGTCCTTCTGCGCAATTTACCCTTTAACCGTGATCACAAACTGGAACTGTTCTCGTGTGCTCTCATCCGGAGCACTTTCTAGCTCTCTGCTCCATAACAAAAGCAGGTAGGAGATCGACTCCCGGCAGGGTACAATACCATTTTCGTATTTAGGTGATCAGTCATATCTTAATATATTCCTGGGAGCCACGGTGGTGTAGTGGTTAGACTACTCGCCTCCCACCAAGGCGGAAATCGGGTTCGATTCCCGACGGGAATCCTACCTGACTATGCGACTGGTCGGCCGGGGATTTTTTTTCTCGGGGATCTCCGGTTTTCTCCGCCCCTTGCATTCCGACGCTGCTCCAAACTCACCGCCGCTTCTCCCTCATCGACTCTCAAGACCTCGATGTTAAGAGCCGCCCATATCTCTTCAGTCGCTCGCTCAGTATATTCCTACAGGCTGTACACGGTGCATTGAAAACTTTTGAAATCAGCTTTTGAAAAATGTCACTGCCCCTACATGCATGTATTTTAAGGGGCAGGCTTACACACGCCCAGTAAAGTTGGCAAGGTTGGAGTGAAAGTAGTGTCATTTATTAACGTTTAATTAAAAGTGTTAATTAACAATTGTTACTAGAATAATTTCTTCGCCATTTTTAAGCGTATAATAGAAAGATTTTAAAACTCACGAAATATTTAATTTTCTAATAACTTCACAGTTTTACTTAACTGACGCATGAGTAAAGTATTCAGGAGCATTACAATGTTAGCTTTACACATGGCAGGATAATACACAATGTGGATACAATAATTGTAATTATTATACCTTAAGCAGGGATTTCGAAAGTGGCCAGTTTACCGTGAACAGCCTATAACAGAAAATACTAAGTTCCCGTAGTAACAATTTCATTAGGAGGCTGGATGGGTTACATAACCATACAATTTTTATTATTTAGCCTACAGTTATTTAGCCTTTGTCCTTATGGTTATTTATTCATTCGGTGTCTTGATTGATAAATTTATTATTTTTTACTAGGAATTCAGTGTATGGGTTTTCTATGCGCTCTTGAATATTCCGCCTCTGCTCAATCAACTACGTATCTTAACTCTCAGTTTTACTTTCTAGTGTCGTTCCAAGAATGATGAATCCTGTTGTGCGATCGAACAGGACACATTTTCGTAACACCGTTCTGACATACAGTGAAGTGAAGTTGATTTGGGCGGCTCTTAACAGCGAGGTCTTGGGAGCCGATGAAGGCGATTGAAGTGGATGCGGAGCGGCGCCGGAATGAAGGGGCGGAGGAAACGGGAGGTCCCCCGAGAAATCCCGCCGACCAACGGCATCGTCCAGCACGGTTCCCACTTGCGAAAATCCGGGGGATTGAACCCGGTTCGTCCTGGTGGGAGGCGAGCGTGCTAATCGCTCGGCCACCGTGGCCCCCGTTCTGACATACAGTTTTTGAGGCTATGTCTAATACGCTTCTTTATTTTCATGCTGATCAAGTCTGTTCACGATAAAGTGAACAATTTTGAACTCGCCCTTGGAAAAAATTCACTAGATCTGCCCGCATGTATTTATTTTAACGAGCGCACTGATTGGTAATCTCCCAGTAATGTTGGTGACAACGGGAAGGAAAGTAGTTCCCTATTTTAACGTCGAATAAAAAGTACAGTATTAGGTAACCATTTAGGTTATACTAACTTAAATTCATTCAAGTTTTCGATTGCAGCGTTGGTTTTGTCCACTAGATATTGCTGCTTCATATACTGCTCCCTGTAAACTTTTAATAATTGAAAACAATTCAGAGAACTCCGTTTTATCATTCTGTTCCATGAATGCTTTCCACTGAAGTGTTTGCATTACTTCACAAAGAATGCCAATTACTCCCCTTGCATAGTGGTTGCCTTTTAAGACACTTTCAGCAGAGCGTGAGCCCATTGTTTCAGTCTGCACAAGGATTTCCAAAGCTCCGCAGTCTCTGAGATACAGTCCAATACATGGGAGTACCACTTGTTGGAGATGAAACCCTCGAAGGCCAAGAAATATGTTGGAAAATTCTTTTGGCTGAAAAAGCTGGATTTATTTTGCTATGGGATATACTCCTTCGGCACACCACAACGAATCCTCTTGAAGATTCAACTGATTCAGAATATCTTCGAAGTTATGCATTGTTGTATAAACTGAATCATACTGAGTTGAAGGATATGGTAAGATTGGGGTGAATCCTGTAAAAGTCTTGTGAGATGGATGCTTAGACAATGCGCTCATAAAAGTATTTCTGGATGGCATCTTAACTTCTTAAGGGAAACCTAATTCAGGTGCATTTTATTTTTAAGAAATATGGATAGAAACCACACAAGATCCAAATTTTGGCCTGCAGTTTTTATATCATTTGCTGTGTTCACGGCGCTGCCTGGAATGTAGGTTCTGGGAACAATGCACCTTTGTTTGAACTTTTGATGATACATAGGTTTTTGGGCACCTATTTCTTTACTTATACTTCGTTTCGTAACATCAATACCAAATGTATTTGTATATTATTCTGGACCATCACTTTCTTCTAATGAAACATCAAGTTGGTTATCTCGGACCTGTTGATCTTGGAACAAAACCAATACTGTGTCATGTGCCCCATGCATGTATGACATGGTAGCTTCTTCACTGTCGAAATTGACCGTAGCACTACGGACTGGAATGTCAGATTTTATTGAAAATGGAATTGGGACACGGTGGACTTCAGCTCTAACTGCAGTTATATTTGCTAGCATTTGGTCTTGACGAAGTACATCATCGTAACTGCAACATAATCCTTGACGATTAAACATGGTAATAAGCGTTTTCGATCTACTTAAATTGTGTATTGCCTGAGCATTGGCGATAAGGAATGGTGTTTTTTTTTTTTCAAGCCATTGTGAATGAGAAAATAAGTTATTTGAAACAGAGTATCACATTTACGTCCAGTATTTGTTGATTTAGAGGATGAAGGCGCTCATTCTTGTAGGAACCTTTCCCAATGCTTTGTCCATGAGCGTTCATTTTGTGACATTTTTAGGTCGGCTGCGCTACCAAATTTACCACTTAATTTAAAGTCATACATATTACTTCTTCACGAAGTATAGTATGACATGTTGTTATTATATCAGTGGATCGTACTTTATCCACAACCACACCATAATCAATATTTGATGCGTACGAGAAACATACACTATCTCCGTACACGTCTATGATCGTGGACTTCATTTCTCGGTTTGTTGTGGCATTGTTTGTATTTTGTTGCATAAATTCGTCCCGAAGATCGGAAAGTGCATAACCTTCAGTGCGGAAATTCGCACTGTCAAAGAAACGTCTTAGAATATCCTTATCTTCGTTTTGCACCAGAATACTTTCTCTTGATCCGGAGGTTCTGAGTTTGGCAGTATAAGGTTTCGTGTAATTATTATGGTACAGAATATCTGCAGCAAACGCATTTGATATGTCATTCAACGTACATGTTCTTTCAAAAATTCAATCCTTAAAAAGCTGCGTTGCATCCAGAAATTTCTGTGCTCTTCCAGATTCACAGATACGAAAAAGTTGTGTTTCTTTTTTGTGTTTCGAATGGTTGCAAATTATGCAACTGCAGTCCAACTTCACTTAATCTGGGCGTACGTTTTCTTTCTTCTGGATTGTTAGTGTTTTTTTGAAGTACCTTGTGATGATATTTGATCTGGAAATTTTACTGTTCTTTTCGACCTTAGAATGTAAGGTCTGTAGCATGTCATATAATAAAAAAATATTGCTTCTGTTTCTGAAATTATCCCACCATTTAACAGTATGCTTTGATTCGTTAACTTGCTGTCGGCCAGAGTCTGTTACATGTAGCTTTTCTTGATTCTGGGTTTTGCACAAAACACAGATACTCGTTTCATCAGACTCTTTCCTCTTCTTCTTTGGAGGGAACCGTTGAAGTTCCACAGTGTTCAGTTCCGTGTTATTTAATTACAAATTACCTGAAACAAAAGAAAAGAAACAAGAATAATACAAGTACGTTTGTTGGCTAACCTGAGGAACAGTTTAGTCCTATACAAAAAGCCTTACAACACATTTCACAAGGACTATTAAGAAATCTGTATGTCTATAGTTTTTTTTTTTCTAACGATGTTATTTAACTCACCGTACCTGAAAATATAGAAAATGGTGAAGAGCAACATTATATTGAACATCAATAACATATGAAGAAAATATGAGAGACGAGATAAAGATGGCGGCAGTTGTTCAAAATGACCACAAATCTGAACATGTGACCTTTTTTTTTTTTTTAACTGTACGTATAGTGCAACTCGTCAAAACAAACAGTACTTATGGCTATCAAACTTCCAACATACCTTTCCTAGCTGTCACACTAAACTAGGAAGTCCTCATTTCATCTAAGTTGTTTCGTATCTCAGATGTATTTATGAATACTGACATTCAGATAGACTGGTGTGTCTCGAATGGCAGACAACCGCAAAAAAATAAGAGACACTATTTTTTTCAAAATAAGCATTTGGAGGTAGTAGGGCATGCAAATGAAATTATAGCAGTAATTTTCCTGCACTTACGTGTTCATATGTTCATATTCCATAAACTTTGGCGACTGTTAACAGTTAGTTTATCGTCGTTTGTCTTTTTTAGTTCCAATTTTTCTTGGTGGTTAAGGCTGGGTTCACAACGGTCCGTCGCATCCGACCGGTGATCGTGCGATCTTCAACCGATCGCATAGCCACTTTTTTTTCTATCCGTCCTCTCGTCAAATATTTACCAAACTTTGAATTTCGACGTTCGGACGGATGAGCTACCGCCTTCTGACGACAATCCTTAGACGTAAATACGCACTTTGGAATAAAATGCAAGGCGGTGGGCCTGTGTTCATTTAACTTTGGTGGCAAGTTCAGGAAGTCAAAATAGGGGGGAAAAAAAATTGAGTATGAATTTTTATCTCGTAAAGTAAATTAAAACCCTAAAATGTTTCTTTATTGAAAATGCATTTCAATCCAAAATATATCTTCTTCGACAAAAGAAAGAGCGCTATGTTATGTTGTCAAACTGAAATTTATCGTGCGGAAGGACTGATGGACAACGGACTGTTATTATCGCTTTCAAGCGAAGGACGTAAACGACAGGCGGATAGTTGCCGGACGGACGGACGACAGACGGACGGGACGGACTGTTGTGTATCCAGCCTAACTCTGCACGCTAGAGAAGATCTGGTAGGATTTCCTTCCCCAAGAAATGCCGGGTGTTGAGTTGCCTTATTGCTCCGGTGGTGATGTGAAGAGACATAAGGGAGTGGATAGTACTTCGACCATACCACACCCTTATATGCTATTCACGGTAAAGTTAGCACATTTGAAAGTCCTCTCAACTGGAATAAGAGTCAATAAATATGTTTCATTTCAGCCTTAGATGTTGACTTCTGAGTGCGGTGGAATACACACACTGCGTTTATTACTTACATGGTAATATTTATTTTGAAAGATGGTTAAAGGATCAAAAATTACTGAAAGGAAAATGTAACTAGGGCCTCAAAAGTGCTCACTTTACCGCGAACAGCCTATAGTCCTGAGTGAGAGTGTCTGACTACTCGCGTAGGGATGGACTGTGCTGTACTGGTGAATCAGGTCCAGGCTTTGGCTCTGGTCAGCATAGGTGCTAAGCTGGTACACCAGCAGTGAAATGGCGCGGCACATCTCCCCCGCCGATTGGGCAGTCGAGGCAGCGGTAAGGCTTCATTGGCTAGAAGCACCGCGTTAAATATGTATTTGCTGTAATGTTACTGCAAACGTCAACAATAACAGGTTCTTTACTCCTGGGGAATGCGCCAGAATTTAATAGATACCCTAATTATACGCTTGCTAGCTGGCCAATGTTTAAGAAAATACTACTTACTGATACAAATCCTGAGTTTTGCATATCTTGACCTGCGGAGAATATGATAAGAATATAGATATTTTGTAAATGGAGTTCACATAAGTAAACCAGTTTTGAGTAATCAGTTTAGAGCTTTCTAAGTCATGCGATTGCAATTTTGAACAGTTACACACAGAGAGTTTAATTTACGAGCAGTTATGAGTATTAGATTGCGAACTCAAATTTGGCAATATTAAGAAGTTTTCAAACATTTCGTTCTACGTCGCACGATTATTCGAAAAAGAAATCTTACGATGGGATCTTCTGGACATAATTGTCTCTGAATGTCTCAATAATAGCGAATCAGCGCTATTATGATTTTTTTTATTCGGACCGGGTATTGACTAGAATTTACTGGTCCATGAACGTCACGTTCATGGACGGAATAAAAAGAGGCAATAGGATGGAATTCTAAATGAACATTATGACGGTAACGAAGAGAGCTGAACTCCTAAACAAAGTGGCGCGAGAAAGAATATAGGTCCAGGGGCTAGCAAATATCGTATAGGAAGCAAGAATGAGGTGATGTGGGCATAAAAAAGAAAATAATTGGGTAATAAGAGCGGGGTGAGAAGAATGCTGGACTGAGAGCAAAACGAAAGAAGGTCATAAGGAAGGCCGAAAAAGAAACTGGAAGAGCAAGTGATTGAGGTTGTGTGGGTAAAAGATGAAGTCTGGGAAAGAGTGCGAAAGGAAGACGGGAGGCTATTTATCGCACTGACCTGAAAGAAGGAATCTGTCAACTCTGATAATGTTAATAGTATTGTTAGCATTTTTACTTCTTTTCCATAGTTAGTCTGGCTAGTGATACATATTTTATTTCTTTTAGATTAAAATAATCACATAAAATGTGTGTACGGCATCATCTACTCAATGTTCACGTACTTATCTGTTGACAATAGGTATTTTAAAAATTATTTCCGATCTTACATTTTATGTCACTGAATTTTACTTCGCAGTTGCATGTGTCCAAACACTCAAATGTCATTAAATTACTTTTCCCATATCAAGAATTTTCAAGGAACACAAAACATTAAAGTATTAGTCACAGTGGGGCCGCGGTGGCTGAGCGGTTAGCCTGCTCGCCACCCAACAAGGCGAACCGGGTTCAATCCCCGGCCGGGTCACTCCCGGATTTTCGCACGTGGGAATCGTGCAGGACGACGACCAGCTGGTCGGCTGGTTTTCTCGGGGATCTCCTGTTTCCCACACACCTCCACTCACCTCAATCACCCTCATCGGCTCTCAAGACCTCGCTGTTTAGATCCGCCCAAATCCCTTCACTCACTCCCTATTAGTCATAATCGTCATACGCACTTAAGTTCCCAGACTGCAGCATTGCGAACACTTTATAATGATTAATGTTTGTGAAGGCTGTTCACGGTAACACGAGCAGTTTCGAAACCCCTGCTTAAGATCTACTTATATGCACGTGGTGTATTCTTCCGCCTCATTTAAAATTAACACTTCCATGGTCCTCGTAACTTATTCATGTATCGGTAATGTGAAAATTTGAATTTATTAAAAAAGTAAATAATATAAATTGTAATAATGGTTACCTAAAACTTTTAATTTGACGTTAACATATGGAACTATTTTCCAACCATCGTTACCAACTTTAGCAGGCGTATGTAACCACGTGCGCCAGTTATAATATATGCAGGTAAGGGCAGTGGCATTTTTCTAAGGTTGATTTCAAAAGTGCTCACTTTATCGTTAACAGCCTTTATGATCGGGTACATCGGGCTGCTTGTCCGTCGACTCGTTCTCCTCGTGATGAAGAATCTGGACCACGAACTAGCGTGGATTAATTATTAGATGGTTCCACGCGTGCACTGTCATTACGCGCACAGAAGGGTCATTATGCCTTGTCGTCGTATTTGGCGAGACGCTGAACAACTCCGTGCGAAGCGGCTGTAATGGCTCGCCGCAAATAGCAAAGCGAGGCGCATTCATGATGCATGATGATTGCGGGGCCCCGTTCTGGCCACAATCTCTTCGTCCGAAATAGCTACGCATGATTGCAATTCATCTCCCGCGGCAAGTACTAATGAGAAATAGCTACCGGACTGTCGAGCGTCCAGAAGAGAAGACAACCACGAGGTCGAATTAAGTAATGCACGAGGAAAACGAGTTTGAACATGGGGCAAATTAAAAAAAATGCAGTGTTGTTTACTATGCTGAGTAATTTTGACGGATAATTTGCAAACAATCTTAAGGAACTCTGGCCAAACGAACCTGTGTTCTCGAACAGAAAATTAATGAGAATGGAATGAACATTAGGTAAAGGCTGTTCACGATAAAGCGAGCACTTTTGAAATCAACCTTACAAAAATGTCACGGCACCTAACTGCATATATTTCAACTGGCGCCCTGAGCGACATGCGGCCAGTAAAGTTGGAAACGATGGATGGGAAGTCGTTCCGTATCTTAACGTCGAATAAAAAAGTGTTAGGTAGCCATTTCTGGTAACTTAAATTATTTATTTCGCTTTCTGTTCTTTTTTAATGAATCGAAGATTAAAAATTATCAGATTTATAAAGTATTCACTTTTCTAATATTTTCACGGTTTTACTTGACCCACGCACGAGTAAAGTTATGAGGCCCATGCCAATGTTAATCTTACAAAAGGCGGAAGAATACACAACGTACGTCCAAGTAGATCTTAAGCAAAGCTTTCAAAAATGCTCATACTACCGTGAACAGCCGACACACTGTAATAATATTTTAGTCATCAACTTCAGTTACTTGTAGGTACCTAAACCAAAATATTGTGCAGAAACATTCACAGAGAGCTGTTGAAAATAGCGGAAGTCTGTTTTCCAAACATTGGTCCGTGGATCCTTTGTGGTCCTTGAGCTACATTCAGATGTCTGCAAGTGAAATTAAATTTGATTTATTTTAATTCATAATGAAAAACAATGAAATTGGTATAGTTACGCTGTAATTGTTAAACGTTTTGCTATGAATGAGAATGAAACAATTTATATCAATAGTCAAAAATGTATATGTTGTATACAAGAAAATATGCTCCTGCTTGGATTTAAAAAAAAAACCTTTGGGGGGGGGGGGGGTCCAGTCAAAATGTACACCATATCAGAGGGGACAGCGAAATCACAAAATTTAAGAACTCCTGAGCGAGACACTCTTCAGTTTATAAAGATTGTATTACCAGACGTTTGAAATGCCACACAAAAATATTACATATTTAGCAAAGTTTATTTAAGCAGTATGCTTTGTAATAACTTCGACAATTGTCGCGACCTTGAGGTTAGCCCCATACCCTACCACCATAGCTTCCCTGTTTGAAGCGAGTTATCACTTAACCGTATATCAGTTAAGTGTAACGCAAATACATACGAGAGATGTCAACAGATAATGGAAGTTGCAGTATAGGTACATTCGCGCTCTGTTTTAGTATTGCGAAAAAATATACTAATCGGGTTTTGCAGTCCTCGTCCTCCAATTATTTCCTTCTCACTCACCGATGTTCGAAAGTAAAATATCTGTGATAATATTAACGACACTTTGCAGTACACTGAAGGCGATAAACTTGCTATTAAATCATACTTATTTGTGGTTCATCCTTAATAATAGCATTGTGCCTGTTATGGTGTCCAGTGTCACGACAGAGACGAAGCAAGATGGACAAATCCAAGGTAAACGTTATTAAGTTTTCGTGAGGCCAGCACAGCGTAGATTGTACAGTCCTCTGGTTACTCGGTTCTCATGTATATTGTACAGTCCTCTGGTTACTCGGTTCTCATGTATATTAAGTTCTTTGTATGTTGCCCCAGCAAGTACGCAATTTGCTCTCCCTGCAGATAACACAGTGTTCAGTCCTTGCATTGTTGCATGTCTGTTTATACTAAGAGACTTTACTTAGGACACATCTTATAAACGTGACCAAATTGCGAAATAGCTTAAATGTACAAGTTCAACTTGTGTTTTAGCGAATCAAGGATTTTCCTGTTACACTTATTGGTATTTGAGGGGTTATTCAGTCCCTTTATTGCCAAAAAAAGCCGATCGTATATTAACCTTTTTTTTATTTTGGGATATGCAAAGTTTCGAGATTTTAATGTATATTATTTTGTGTATCTAGAAGCGCTATTTGCTTATCATGTTTAAATACAAATTACTGATAAATGCAAAATTTTACGAGGAATACAAGAACTAAATTTGTTTCGTCGGGCGAAGTATAGCATTATTATGTAATTAACGGTCGTAAATATAGGTAGCTACAGATTTTAATAACGTAATCGCTTGCGAAGACTTAACATTCCACAGGTTTGCAGAAACCGGTTGTGGTACAGTTGGGCGGAAAACGTTTTTACAAGCTTATAAATATTAAATGATGAATTTATGTTAATGGAAGGTGAGAAAATTGTCAAATTTATACGATAGCATCAGTTGGTCAGTTTCATTCTTTACTTAACCATGTTTCTATGACGTAGTTACAGTAAATAAAATAACTTCAAGAACACTTTTTTGAAATTTAATTCTTAATATGATAAAGACAGATATTAGAATACCATAGAGTATATTTATATATCGAACTTGCTTTGCTTTACAGAGCCATCACCTATAAATGCATGTCGTAATATACTAGTTCGCCGGTGGCTTAGCTCGTGACGTCATTATGGATTGCATGCTGGGAACTATTACATTAGGTCGCTATAGTTAATTTAATATTTTTTCTCTTATGCGTATTAACCCTTCACATATACTTTGGAGACTATTATATATTGTTTATTTATATTTTCACGTAATAATAATTTTAGCCCCTACAGTTTATTTATCATTAAGTTAGTCACTTAATATTCATTTTGCAAACCATACATCCATTTTATTTTATTACGTTTTATTCTAAGTTTACCATGATTCTGTGACATATATTTTAACCTAAAAGCCTTAAATTATAAATTTATATCAGGTTTTGTGTTTCAGTGCTAATTTTTCAATTTCTAAAGTGTCATTAATATTTTTCATTTTTGTTATAATTGTATTTTATTTTCTCTTTTTATTTCACCGGAAGTAAGTTCTCCATTTTTGGCTAGCTAAAGTAATATTTGCCGGAAGCAGTTAACTTCTGGGAGGGCCCTTCGAATTTACGGCTGACGTAATTTCGCCAGGGATTTTATCGGCAAAATCCCCGGCGCCATTACATAAAGTTAGGATTGAATTTTGGTACCCAGAAGTCGAATCGTAGGTGCTTGGACCCAGTCACGAAAGAAGAGGACTGAGGGGGTTCAAAGCAAAAAAAAAAAAAATATATATATATATATACATATATAATTTGGAGTTGTTCCGTTCTACGAGAGACGCGGCGCAGCTTAGCGCCAGGCGCCATGTTGTAGGTGTGAACCCGGCTCTACTATCAGGTAACGCCAAACCTTTATTCGAGCTGGAGGAGCGCATCCTGATAATTTCTGGGTGTCAATCTGTTGCACCGAAGTATGAACTCTGAAATTAACGTGATTATAAAACGTGAACTTAACGTTGGAAATGGGGAACCAGAGGTCCGCAGCTCAAATGGTTGGGTAAGTGCCGGAGCAGAATTATTAAAGACCCTGAGAACCTGAACTATTTTGAACTCGCGTGAGAGCTGACAGCGAGAAACTATAATACGAGATAAGTGACAATTCTAGTAATTTTAAAGTATGGGAAGCATTAAATTACCGCTTGTCTAGCGAAGCTCTCGGACTATTTAGTCATCTCAGTTACTGGAAGCGAACTATCCTTACACTTGCATGATGTAAATTGCCAAACCTAATGGGAACCAAGCAACATTAATCTAGTTTATGTAACTTTTGGATATTTTATTATTTTTTAAAAAGTTTTTTTGGGGGGGGGGGGATGTTGGTTACTTAAAGCTCAGACTCCTTCTCGCGGTAATAGTTAATTTACTTTCTTACACTCTATTCCCAAGTAATTATTTCAGTCAGCACATAATGTTTATTTCAAACCAGAGTCATTTAAATTCGAAAAGCATCGACAAGCATGGATCAAATAGCATTTTTCAGCTACATCTATTTCTTTCATTTTCTTTTTTATATTGAGTATTATTTTTCCGACCGTTATACTTGCAATTGAAATTATATATTCTGCTAAAGCAAAGAATTTATTTTTCATAATTAATGTTGGCATCAGTGAAAGCGTATGTGTATGCCTTGTCAAACCGAGTTCGCCGAGGAACATGAGACACGATTTCGCATTTGGTCAGAAGTTTTCTCCACCATGTCCTACGAGAGGGAATCAGTGAAGCCTCTCTACCTACGTCCCTTCCTCGCGATCACACACACGCAAATAAGAGCTTGACAAATAAACCCATGTATAATAATTACAATTTCAGATATAATATCAACATACTTATCATATATTATTTGATCTTGCAACTGTGGGGGATATCAAAAACAAATCAAGCCTGTTCAAGATAAAGTGAGGACTTTTGAAATAAACCTAAGCAAAATGTCAATGCTTCTACCTGCATAATATATTTTAACGGGCGCACCGAGTAGCATGAGCCCAGTGAAGTCGGTAACGAAGGGCAGAAAGTAGTTCCATATATTAACGTCGAATTAAAAGTGTTAGGTAACCATTTGTGATAACATATTATTTTTCCCTTTTCGTTTTTTTTTTTAATTATTGAAGTGGGAAAGAGGACCGTCTCTCTCTCTCTCTCTCTCTCTCTCTCTCTCTCTCTATATATATATATATATATATATATATATATATATATATATATATATATATATAATTCTCCTAATAATTCCATTGTTTCACTTGACCGACGCGTGAATATAGTTAAGAGGCCAATAAAAAATTTAATTTTGCATAAGGCGGAAGAATACACAAGGTGAATACAAGTAGATATTATGCAGGGCTTTCTAAGGTGCTCATTTTATCCGTGAACAACCTATAATATTATAAATACAAACATAGTACAAATGATTGATTATTCTACAAAATTATCTTACTACTGAGCAGATAAGTAGAAGATAGTAAGGAGACCTAACGGCTTGATTGTTCCTTTTATGCGAGGTTACCCACTCTCTCATCGGCTGCGTGAGGAAGTGGGAATGGACCTTCGACTGCTGAATGCTGCATAAAGTCACCTATCGGCTGCTGCCGGCCGGCGAGTAGGTACCGAGGCGCTGATTGGTTGCGGGCGTTCCCAAACATGTTCGCCGGCCAGTGGCACCGGGTTTATTGGCGCGTGCAGATGGAGTTAGACGCGTAAGCTACTGTTTAATCTCTATATTATTAATCACTGTGCGACCTCACCTGCCGTACGCCCCTAGTATAGCAGTACTTCTAGCTTGCTACACAGCAAGTAACTTGTTTTACACCCTATAGAGAAAGTGTCAAATCGTTGGGAATTTTTATCCACTATATACATATATATATCGAAGCATCTAAAATTTGGATCATTCTATAAATTGATAACGCTAAGTTTAATCTCATAAAACTAGGTACATATCTCAGTACTAATTGGAAATTTTATATGAAATAAAAATGACATAGGCTATTCACGCTAAAGTGAGCAATTTTGAAAGCCCTCTCCTTTGTTGCACTGGGTTCATTAATCATATGGCAATATGTATTTTAAAAGGAACTTAAACGATGACAAATGTCTGAAAGGAAAAAGTAAGAAGGGCCTCAGAAGTGCTCACTTTACCGTGAACTGCCTATAGAAGTGAATGTTGCGGATTCATTCGACAATTAGCTTTACTCCACAATCCTCTGTGTACTCGAACCGCATTGGCTGTTGCTCAAGTTTTACTCCAGGATAAGCAACACCGGATTCAGTTATTGTTTTCCTCGCAAGTTAAATATTGGTCAAACGTAGTCGAGGGGGTGTGTGTCTTACAAACTGTCATCCAATACAAGCAGAAACTCAAATGCACATGAGGTTATAATTTAACTTTTATTTTCTACCGCGCTACCGTGGCAGCCAAGATCAGTCAGGAAAACAAGTTGAGAATTGTGTTACCAGTTTTTTCTGTCAAAAAATCCCAATTTTTTGGTATGGAATGTCCCATTTAACTATACAACGTCCCATAGTTATAAAAAATTATATTGACGCCGACCTCGTGGTGAATTCTTCAAAATATCGCTTTTTCTACATCACTTTTGCCGCAGCTATTTACTACAGTGCTTGCTTTAAATTTTTTTTTTTTTTTTTTTTTTTTTTTTTTTTTTTTTTTTTTTTTTTTTTTTTTTTTTTTTTTTTTTTTTTTTAGCCATCCCCTGAACATATCCTTATTTAAACAATAGCTCTTTTGAACATGTGACTTTGACAGATGTGTTCCTTTGGGGTAGGTCAATGTTGGGTACATACACAGAAGACGAATAAGCCGTCTACCTCATCTTTAGTCTATGGTTGAATGGTATTCACTGTGCACTGCAGAACATACTGTCAGATGAGAAAGGTTAAGTATGTGTGGTAGACGTTCGCTGCAGAGATTATGTTCCGTTGCCTCATATACCAATAATGCCAGTAACATAGAGCGCAGATGGATTTATACTGGTCCCGATGTAAGACAAAGCGTCATCTGGTCGCCTGGACACCAATACATAGAGACCTGCGAAATTCCCGTTATTATTTAGTATCAAGCTAGACTTCACGTCCCTGTGCCTACTTGAGGGCAATTCGTGGTTTCATTGGTTACTGGCGATCATACTACGTCATTTACCTGTGTGACAGCTCTACTGGAGATTGGTTACTGAATCTTTGAGACATTCCTATTGGACTTAAAGTGTCCTCGTGACGAGCCACGCAAGTTGTCTATAGTCAGTAGAACATACAGCATCTTGGAGTTTGGTCTGCCGCCAAATAATAACGCGAATTTTGCAGGTTTCTATCAATACAGTTTCGAACAACAGATTTGCTTTTTTGCAGCGCCTACAGTTAAATATTTGCTTTCGACTGAAAGGGTCAAGAGCTGTGTGATCTGGCGACACTGATTGGGCGGCCTGCAGTGAAGGGTTATCAAACACAAGACGGTTTCCCCGGGTCACCGTGGGGCGGGCACGTGGACGAGATGGCGTGCTTGCCAAACTTTCCGAGGGACATCAAACGGAGGGGAGGCAGTAAAGCGGGATTGAGTGTCGGGGAGCCATAAAACGGGTAGCGCGGCGCGAATATATCCAGTTCTCCCTTCTCTGCAGCTCCTCCCGCGCGCGAGAAATAACACTTGGCCTTGTCCCGGGGGGTCCTTCGCCACCCCCCACCCCCCCACGTCATCTCTTCCCGGTTCCACTTACTACCGTATGCTAAGCCGACGTCGTCTGCTGGAGCGAAGACTTTCAGAACCTGTGCGGCTTAAAGAGGACTATGTAGCTGCGCGTCCAAGGTCTCGAGAAGCGAAGGGAGCGATACGGGCGACACTAACATGCACGCCTCAGCGCCTCATCGCTCCTACGCGCAAGGCGTGGAGTGTTCCCTTCGTAATTCAACGCTGTACTGCGCAAATTAGTTATGTAACATAGGGGTTTTATTACACGCGATGAAAGATCACAGATCAAACTACGATCGTATCTTTGTACTTTTCTATTGCCGCTTAACGAAGCTGCTTTAAGTTTAAAAAATTTGATGTTACACCATTTTCCCACATTTTTTTTCTCCAAAAATACACTTAATATGACAAAAGTAAAAAAAAAAAAAAAAAAAAAGAATAGGACCATAAATAATTGTCTTTTATCTTTTCTGACAAAAAGTCATTTTTACAGAACTTTTATTTACCGATATGCGCGTTTACGCGCAAACAACGATTTCACTGAAAACGTTTCAGTACATAGGACTCGTAAGTCTAGTTTACAATCACTGTAGCGTTCCCGTAACAAAATAATAGTGGCGTTACCGTGGAAGTATGAAAATGTACTGGCTACAATTGCAGTAAGAGAATTGTTACACTGCTAATCAGACACGAGCACAAAAAAAAAATAAAGACATGGCTGTACATGTATGGCGGATATTTACAAACATTGTGTTGGCTAACCTGATGTTTATCTTTGTTTATTTATTTGTGGCGAAAAAAAGTCTCGCGGGAGTCGTGTTTCGGGATATTTAAATTGTGATAGACATGTTAATAATCGTGTTGAGTATTTAAATAAAAGGAAATATCTGAACTGTACTGCAAAACTCATTAAATAACGATGTTCTTGTTATAAGCTTCCACTGCACTGACTCTCGTGGTTGGAAATGCTGTCTAATGATTGGCCGGCGTGGAACTCGACGTAAGAGAATTGAAAATATTTAATCCTCTTTACGCCGCTACCGTGCGCAGTCCGTCAACTTACGCCGTTATGTTGTGTTGTAGCTGGTCCCACATACAAGTGTGGGTTAAATTTTGTATTGATATTTATTACGGAGATTGCAGCCGGCCCTTTACGTCAGTCAGGGATGAGGTATATTCTACTCAGGTTTAGCCAGCGAACTGAGCCTTCTTATACGGGAGAGTTTGGCATAGGGAAAATTCCCTCCGCCAGGTGCGCAATGTTCCGAAAGGTAACTTTTAATTAAAATTATAATCTAAGTTAATGATAAGAGAGAAAGTTTTTACTTTAACGAAGTTATTTCATATCTGATTCTAGATAATTGCAATTAAAGGCTGTTCACGATAAAGTGAGTACTTTTGAAATCAATCTTAGAAAAATGTCACTGCCTCTACCTGCGTATATTTCAACGGGCTCGCTGGGTTACATGCACCCACTAAAGTTGGTAACGATGAATGAAAAGAGTTCCATATTTAACGTCGAATAAAGAGTGTTAAGTAACCATTTGTTATAAATTAAATTATTTCTTTCGCTTTCTGTTTTTATTTAACCCATCGGAATTTAAAAAAAAAAACCAGATTTGTAAAATATTTACTTTTATAATAATTTCACAGTTTCACTTGACCGTCGCATGAATAAAGTGATGAGTAAACGGAAATGTTGATTTTTCATAAGACGAAATAATATACAACTCGCATACAAGTAACTCTCAAGCAGGGCTTTCGAAAGTGCTCATTTTACCGTGAACATCCTTTAACCTGCTTTTGTGGTATAAAACAGAGAAAATCTGGTATAGGCTGTTCACGATAAGTTGTGTACTTTTGAAATCAACCTCGGAGAAACGTCACTGCTCCTGCATGCGTATATTTTAACGGGCGCAGTGAGCGACATGCGTAAAGTTGGCAACAATGGGGAGAAGGTAGTTCCATATCTTAACTTCGAATAACAGGTGTTAGGCAACCATTTGTGATAACTTAAATTATTTCTTTCGCTTTCTGTGTAAAAATGAGCAGATTTGTTCAATGTTTACTTTTCCAATAATTGCACAGTTTCACTTGACGTACTGACAATGTTAATCTTACATAAGAAGGAAGAATACACAACGTGCCTGCAAGTACATCCTTAAGCAGGGACTTTCAAAAGTGCTCATTTTACTGTGAACGGCCTATACACATGCGACACTAGCGCTTACTTAATGGCGAACTGTCTTGGTTGCCAAACTTCTTTACATTAATCTTCCCAGCCCGAGCAGAAGTGACCTTGCTCAGAGCCTAGTCATGTAGTGCCTAATGGCTACTTATATATTTACGTTGAAATTAATGTTTGCGCGAATACACGTACACGGAACTCGGTTTGTTTCAACAGAGTAAACTAGACTAAACTATGGTCCATTCACAGTTACTTTCAACTTTTCCGAAGCCTCGCTTAAGTTATACTTCCAGTATATCCCTCCTCTTCATGCAAAAAAAAAAAAAAAACTCTTGACAGAATGTAGAAAACTACGTCAAAACGACAGCGCACCGCATTCGTTGCGCACTCAAGTTTAATATAATTTTGCTATAGAACTGTTATGTTAAGAGTGGCATGGAGCTGCGCGTCCAAGGTTCAAGAAGCGAGGGAGCGATACGGGCGACACTAACACGCACGCCTAGCGCCTCGTCGCTCCTACGCGCAAGGCGTGCAGTGTTTCCGTCGTGACGCTGTAACTGTGCAAATTAGATCTGTAACAGTGAGGTTTTATTACAATCGATGAAAGACCACAGATTAAACTACCCCCGTATCTTTGTACTTTTCTCTGGCCGCTTAAGGAAACTGCATGGGCAAGCTTCAAAAATGCGATATCTGACGATTTTCACGAACTTTTTTCTCCAAGAATACACTTAATATGACAAAAGTAAAAAAATAGGGGCATAGATAATGGTTTTTTTTAATCGTTTCTGACAAAAATTCGTATTTGCAGAACTTTTATTTACCGAGATGAGCGTATTTGCGCAAACAACTATTTCACAAAAAAACATGCGGGTCCATCCCACACTTAACACAAGTACAAACTCCTTGCGATACATGACATATTTAGGAAACAAAACACATCATACATAGGGCGATTTTTAAATGTGTAACTAAAGAAGCGTGAAGAATCCGCACGTTTTTTGCTTTTATCCTTTTAAATATTTTCGAGAAAGAAATTGGATATATATATATATAAACTGCGCTTTATCGCATTTCAACTTACAAGGTGGCACGAGGTGGTTTAATTCACTGACTTTCATTACGTGTAATAATATTACATTTTTAAGATCTAACTTTCAATAAAATTCAGCTACGGTGCATACGTAGCACAACCTTAGCTGAACCATCGCTATTGATTCCTTATAGCAAGATGTAACTTTGAGGCCTCGAAACGCCTTAGCTGTGTAGCCGTATAAGTCTACAGACACCACAGTTTACTTCTTTATGTTAAAAATAACTGTTCAAAAGGTTATAATGGAATTTCTTGAATCCTCTAAAGTTTCACCAAAAGAAAAGAGAAAATTTGCATAGTGGCGTCTTAGAAGTACATAATTATTTTACCTATTTTTATCTGTAAAGTATCTAAACTATTCTGATTATTTTTGAGTAACCAGGTAAAAAGTATATACGGGCAAGTTATATAAATTATATAATAATATATAAGAGGCTTATTATTTACTAGGGACTCTCCTGAATAACACATAAGTAGGGATAGGAACATTTCGAGAGTTCATTTCAGGACAAGATAGACGTCAAACACGTGTACACTGAAGTTGACTTTGCAATTGGATCGCAGTTTATTACACACGCCCTGGACGACTCCGAGCCAATAGCAGACTAGCAAGGAAACAACTAGCCAGTGCCATACTGCCAGGTGTGAAGTAACACTGGCTACTATATGGGGCAGCAGCCAATGAACAAACATCCGAGGCTCGAGTATTCACATGGCTGTGGAGTCTAGCCTACAGGTCATTGAACTCGCGATTTTTTTCCTATCCCTACACATAACGAAAAACTGCATCTTGTCGCACGAATGACCAAAGGACTCCAGCCATTAATAATGGTCTTTTGATTACAACGTGGAACGCTCTAAGGAGGAGGAATTAGAGGACATGACATTCTATTAGGCCTTAACTGTTGGTTGTATAGTGTCATCACATTCCATTCTGACAGGTGTTGCAGAACACTGATTAGTAGGTTTTTGTGTGTTATTCTGTGGCTTATGTTTCTTACATTGAAGTAGATTTCGTTTAAGGTGTTTTTTTTTTCGTGACACATATTCCGTCTCCCCCCCCCCCCCCCTACCCTGCACGCCCACGCCTTTGCTCGTGATTGGCTCCGACTATAATACAGAACCATACCAATGTTTAAAAAAAAAGTTAATCTTTAAAAACAAGAACATTTGAAGTGCTTTTACGGTTGGTTAACATTTTACTATAAACTCTGAAAGATTCATAATAAAAACAACCCTGCAAAAATAATAAAACTAGCACTTGATACCGAAATGCCAGATATGAAGGAAAACTGGCTGTTCACTAGGGCAGCAAGCCAATTAAGTATCTGCAGAGACTTCGGTATATAGAGAAGCGAGACTTATAGCTAGAGAACTGAAGAATTCGTGGGTTCATTTTAGGACAAGCTGGAATACAAAACACGTGCGATTATATAACTTTAGCAACTGGCCCACACGGTGTTTGACACCTCCTGGAGAACGCAGACCCAATTGTCGCCTTCCAATGTGACAGCAGACAACCAATGTGCAGTTGATATCGGCATATTTGTATATAAGAGTGTAGAGTCTAGCCTGCAGGTCATCGAACTCGCGAATTTTTTTCAAGTCTCTACTTATAGCTTACAGGTCGAAGTACCAGCAAATTTTTACCTATTTTTATTGTTGCGCCAAATAAGATATCGTTTCATATATTCGCCTAAAATTAAAATTTCATATATACCTAAAAGAGAGAAAAGAATACTTTAAAATATTGATTCATGAGTAAAAATGGAACGTATACTAAATTATCACGCGAACACTCTTCAGCTAAGTACACCACGTTGAGAGGATCACGACTACCTAGTATGTATATTGAGACAAATAATTTCACGGTACATAGTTAGAGTAATATTAAAAGGTGAAGTACTTTAATGGTGCATGACGTTGTTCAAATTTTCGTTGAGAAGTGAATATTATTGGCAAACGAATTAGTAATAATGCACATGAGAATTTTTTTTTTTTTTTTTTTTTCTTTTTTTCAATTTTCTTTTTTTTTTTTGTTGAGATAACTTAGTTCGAATGGTCGAGAGCTATTATTACGAGAATGCTCATTGGCAGTTTTTGTATAATTTATTTATCCAGAAATGAGTTAACGCCATAACGTATTAACTGCTTGGAGATGATTTAACTTTTGAATGCAATGCTGTGATCTGCAACGTGAAATGAAGAATTTCAGAATATTTAAAAAAAAAAAAAAAAAAAAAAAATTGTTACCTCTAGAAAACTGGAAGTTGCGGAAGTTGGAGATAGCCTGCCATTACAGAAGTGTATGCTGTTAGGTGATTGCTATCACCAATGAAACGCCTAATCGCCGGATAGAATTCAAGCCTCAGTTTTGCACTTCCGTCACTACCACGTAAGCTTTTTTTTTTTTTTTTTTTAAAGTTCGCTACACTGGCTGCCCTCCGAAACCAGAGTACAGCTCTACAAAGTCAAGTAAAGACTTAGTGTCTGCACTCTAAGAAATTACTCGGAAATTTACCATGCCAGTGTATACGCTTAGTTAGAAAGCGGGAATGGTAATTTATTCCCCTATGCATTCACTGTAGCGTTCCAACACCTGGTCAGGAAACAGTCAAGATCGTAGGGAAAATTCAAATTTTGTATGGTAGTGATGCCGAACATTCTTATATCTGCAGCTTCGTGTGTGGTATTATTACCGTACAGCGTATAGGTAGGGACGCCCAACCCGTGTGCAATGAAGTCACCTTTGCAATTGTATCACATTTCATTAGACACACCCTAGAAGACTCTGGGCCAATAGCAGACTAGCAGGGAAACGAGAAGCATGTGCCATACTGGCAAGTACATACCTGGCTACTCTATGGGCAGCAGCCAATGAACAAACATCTGAGGCTCGAGTGTACACAGGACTGTGGGGTCTAGTCTACAGGTCATTGAACCGGCGAAATTTTTCTATCCCTATGTATAGGATAAAACTTCTACTTCAGTTTTGGAAGTTTACCAAAAAAATGTTTTACTGTGTGGGTGTTGTAATCGTCTTTAGCGTGATGACGTGTCGAGTTACCAGGCCGGAGGTCACGTGGGAGAGTTGGACAGTTGACTGTAAAGCGAGCACTTTTGAAGTACAAGTCAGTTTTTCCTTTTAGCATTTTTTTTTGTTATTCTTAAACCTCCTTTTTAAAATAAACTTTGACGTGTACGTAATAAACACAGTGCGTCTATTCCACCGTACTCGAAAGTTAACGTCTAACGCTAAAACTAAATATATTTATTGAATATTATTCCAAATGAGAGGGCTTTCAAGCGTGCTCACTTTACCGTGAATGACCTGTAACATGTGCGTGCGCACGGGATGTGTCGGATGTGCCAAGACACACCCTAGCGACAGGCAAGTCTATCAGCATAGAAATATGGGCTCTTCGAGATTTATTTATTATTCTCGACTTTCAACATAAGTGCATGCCGGTCTGTCTGAGATATACTAAGTAACAAATCAAATGTATTTATCCATGACGTCAGGACCGCCAACTAGTGTCCGATTGGTCGGTTGCGTTCTTCCCGACTCCCCCTACCCCCCCCCCCCCCCCCCCCCCCCCCCCACCCCCCCAAGTCACCCGCGCAACAACTTACGGAGGATGGCTGTGGGTACAAACTTCACGCATGTAATTTAGGTTGCTGTTAGTTAACCAACTCATTTTACTTTCCACGTTTATGAAAGTCGGGCTTTCGCAATTGAGCTTGCCGTAATTATTTTGTGATTTCGAAATCATTTCACTTATGCGTAACTAAGACTGCTTTAAAGTTGATTAGAAAATAATACGTTTCCCAGGGGAGATGTCCCGGACCACCACTTTATAGGGGGACATTTTCAATGCACTAACTTTGTGGCACACGTTGATCATGAAGTCTGCACACACACTCATGCAGGTTAGCCTGTTCCCCAAAATACACGCGTTTCAGGCGAACTATTAAGAACACGTTTCTTCTCACCGTAGGCCGACACGACTTCTGCGATTCCTCTGGTGCGCGTGTGTGTGTCCTCGCGTTTGGTTCCGCTGCTCGCGTTACCGACGTGCCAGAGTCACAATGCCCCGACAAACACGACACCGGCACGGCGAAAACTGCAACCGCGAACACGACAATTATGTCTCCAGTGCACCTGCGTGAGTTTACAGCCCGACAGTTCATCACGCCACGCGGAGAGCGGGCTTCGCTCGCGTCCGTTTAGAAGGCGTTTCCAAGGCGGGGGTCAGACGGGCACCTTGGTAGCAATGGCGATGATGAAACGTTATAGCTAGAGACTTACAAATTTCGTGGCGGCAGACTGAACTCCAAGATGCTGTGTGTTCTATTGACTATTGCCATTGGAGGACAACTTGCGTGGCTCGTCACGAGGACACTTTGAGGCCAATAGGAAAGGCTCAAAGGTTCAGAAACCTATCTCCAGTAGAGCGGTCACACAGGTAAATGACGTAGTATGATCGCCAGTAACCAATGAAACCACGAATTGCCCTCAAGTAAGCACGATGACGTGAACTCTAGCTTGTTATAAAATAATAAGGAGAATGTTTTATGTCTCCGGTTATAGCTAAGGAATGCAATAGTAAAACGCGTTACATCCAGAATGTTATTTTTTTTATTTATTTTTTTTAAAGGTGCGCATTCGCTACTGTAGGGCATGTAGACTACTGTAGGGCTACTGTAGGGCTACTGTAGAGCTACTGTAGAGCTTGTCATACAGTTTCATCTAGCAAGGTTGTAAGCTCCGCGTATCGGGTATCACAGCACGACTAAAATAGAAATTATTTCCAGTCCCCGAAAATGCTGATCGGACGACGGAATTTGTCGCGCTTACGTCAGATGTATCATATGTATCATATTGGGTGTTGAGTTTTAAGTGTCGCGTTGTGCTCGTTGAGGCCATGTAATTCCGGCATTACTGTCAACAGGTATTAGACCGAGTCTTCAGCTCGCACGCGACCCACTTGTTACACTTTGCGTCTGAACTGTCAGCACGACCTTGAAGCTGCTGACCCGACAATAAATGAAGAATAGCTGGGTGCGATGAAAATGGCTTGTTTTCACTTATCTACCACACTGTAAAAAAATTGTGTAATTTTACACAAATGCGTGTCCCTTGAAGTCTGTGTATTTTTACACCTTTATATGTGAGTTATTTTTACTCTGTATCCTAGTAAATGTATGCTATAACTTAGTAATGCAATACACTGTACTACTAATTTTATATAGAAGAGTGTAAAATTACAATGTCTAGGTAGCACAAAATAAACTGTAACATTCGTGTATTTTTTATCCACAAGTGAAATTTACACTGACATAGCAATCGGAATTTCACCACAGTATAAATACTTTTTTTTTTTTTTTTTTTTTTTTTTTTTTTCCCCACAAAAGTGAAATCACGTATTCACTGTAAATGTAAATACATAACTTCCATATATTTTTCGCGATTCTACCAAGTAATTTTACCGTAAGTATTAACTCCTTTACAATTGCTTCATTTTAATTTACACATGTTTATGTTGTTTTAAAATTTTCACGTTATTGTGATCTGTCCTGTAACTTGATAGTCAACGAACAGGATTATAAAAAAAAAATATCTTCAATATGTGGATAACTATTGATGTGAGTTGTAGAAAACGTAGATACAAACAAACAGCAAGCACAGCCCGTCAGCGGGAGTTATATTTTAATATTTCGATGGCGCGAATGGAATCCGCAGTATTTCTACTCCCGACTGCCATATCATGTGTTTTAAGCAAATACCTGTAGTTATGTTTGAATCTGTGAAAATGTTTGTGCGAAATTACAAATTCCCTACTCGTTTTGGAAAATTGAATTTTAAAATTGTAAAATTACCGAACAATTTTAACTACACGCTTCAAATACTCCATAAATACTCCACGTTTACACGCACACACATACACACCTACACAGTCATCTAAGAATTACGCAAGTGAAAGTTGACAGCTACTCTGACCCTCGGTGTTTATACAAAAACCACGCAGCAGTAGAAATGTATAATTTGCAAAATTTGGTACAGGAAGTTGGTGTGCTTTTACACATACTTCAAGTTGTGTAAATTAATACCGATATTATGTTCACTAAGCCATATATTAAAAGTATTTTCATTAAAGACTTGCAGTGCTCTCTGGATTATTAGGAACATTTGTGAATGATTAAACGCACTTCAGATTGTTTTTACAAATTACACATGGAAAAAAAAAATTGGGTTTGGCCGTGTTGGGGACACGGCCGTTTGTTTCGCGTGAATACTTCGTCTACGTTGACGCGCTCGGACGCCATGATGAATATGTTACGTTCCCGGCACCGCTTCACTCGATCATATGTAGTTTTATGGATATCATTGGATTGCTTTTGAGATGCTCTTTCCAACTGTATATGATTTCTCTATTTCGACTTGGTTTTCTGACGAGTATAGGCCGAAATTGTGTTAAGTTTTCTTAACTTTTTACATTAAAAGCATACAATTTCACCATCGCCACGCCACACAAATGTTTTTATAGACGCGATAGATTGATCTTGACGAGAGCTGTCGATTGAAACCTAAACGAGCGTCGTAGCTTCTCCTAGTCAAAAGTTATACTGCGTGGAAGTTATGAGACGAGGCGAAACGAACTCAAAATTGCGCCCCCTCCCCCTTTTTTTCTCTCTTTACCCCCCCCCCCCCCCCCCCCCCCACTTACTTCCTCGCCCAGCACGCGATACTTCGCAGTCCTCACTCAACGTAACATATATTTTGATCCTTTGGCAATCGAGAGGTGTAATTGAATTTTGAACGTAGACGATTCGGAGCTGCAATGCCAAACTGTATACCCCACCCGATTTTATCATAGGATTTTCTGGATTGTCTCCCACTAAGGTCGCAAATTTTAAGACGTATTCATGACAAAATGTAAAATTACCAAAAAAAATGTGTACGAGTAAAATTACATGAATTTTTTTACAGCGAACGTTTGACTTGTGTTTGTCAAGCAGTACTCGTTTGCGAAAAGGCCCGCATATCGTTGAAAGAGCGCGCATCTGTGCTATTAGCGGGTCGGTTACGGAGCAGAGGTTCCGTAATTTTTACAACCGTTTCCCCGCAGCAACCACACATAAACAGAGTTACAGGCATCCGGGATTGATTACCGCAGGAAACCGAACTCGCCTAGAGTTTTTGTTGCAGCGGGAAAACGGAACGGGAGGAAATAAAAACGTACCAGGCAAATATATATATATCACTCTCAATACTTGTATAGGTATACGTATATCTGTATCTCCGGCTTGTTAACATCGGTCGTCGACTAGTGCACAAAAAATATTGACGAGCGGAGTCAAAGCCTTTCAACCCGCTCCACAGTGCACTATTTTGTTCCCTGGTGTGAGCTCGGCTCCGGGCAACAAGGATCTATCTGCCCGTCACTTGCTCTGAGGGATTTCTGTAATCTGCGAAAACAATAATATAAAATTATTTTTATGCTTAGGTTTTCAAATTTTGTGTGCCATCTCTAACCTATATGAAGGGAAAATTAAAGTTAAACTCATTGGGTCACACAACTGGGCTATTAGTGCTTATAGGATATTCACGGTAAAGTGAACACTTTTGAAGGCCCTTCCAATAGGCATTAACCACTAATAAATATGTTTCATTGCAGCCTTGGACGTCGACTTTTGAGAGCGGTGAAATGTATATACTGTGTTTATTACCCACATGGCAATATTTATATCTATAAGTGTCAGAAAGAAAATAATTTGCTCAAAGGAAACATTTAGCATCGCCTTAAAAAGTGCTCACTTTACCGCGAATAGCAACAAAGGGCCGGTTCACGTTAGAGAAAGCAAATAATGTCACTCCCGAATTCACCAACGGCTCGTTAATCTTCATGCAATGCAATGGAGCCATAATCTATCATTTACAGAAGGTGGCTGTAACTAGCTTAATTCTCATATTCAATTGATTTGATTTACATTGTTCTTTTTCTTTCTAGTAACATAATACAGACTGTTGCAGAAAACAATGAATGCAAATAGAGGTACACAATCGTAACATGTTAGTATAGAATACTCGCCTCTTTGGCGTACCAGAAGTGTCACAACATTAGCAAATGGACGAGAGACTAACAGACGAAAAAGTTTATATGGGAAGCTAACCACGTGATGGGTATTTCGCTCACGGTTGAATTCTATCGCCTCAGTATAATATAGAAAAGTAACTATGACATTCATGAGCGTATTGAGAAATAAACTGCTTAGAAAATTATTCTGTAACCATGAACTAAAAACAGGTATTCAGAACTTTTTCGAGCTCAGTATATCAGTTTTGTTAAAAGTGATGCGATAAAATAGAAAATACTCTCTGATCGTAGGATTGGAGCAATAAAACATCGAAAACTATGTTCTTGCTGGAAAGAAATTTTGCACTCCAATAAAGAATATGTTTTTTTTAACTGGCATGAATATTAAAATAAATTATAAATTTTAATTGGCGTGTCCCTGGTAATTTTTGCAACGAGTAAATTACGCAGCTTTTTTTTAACTTTGATGAGTTAATGGGAAAATAATTCATAATGCATCACTAAAAACTTCATGGCGTATAGTAGAGGTGTATTACGTTTCATTAAAATGAAATAATTAATGAACTGAGTATAACAAAAATACGTTACTGCACATTTCAGACGCTGTCTTTAATTAATTTCTGCCCAATAAAACCACTCATTTGGTGTAAGAGCCGAACGAACTAAGATACGTCAAATAAATGCTGCTTTCTTCGCAGTAGAGGTCGCCGAGTCGGTGCCACAATGTTCTATGTCTGGATCATATTATTAAACATAGGCTACTTACAGGCGTACACTAGAAGCGCTGTTTATTATAGCAATAAACAAAATAATAAATAAAACAGTCCAGAACATATGGGTCGATAGAAAATATAGTTAAATTACAGCCTGATCCACTACAATACGAAAAAAAGTACCATTTTTGTTGGAACAGCCGGTGGTTAAAATTAATATTTAAGAACTAATTATTATAATAGGTAGCTTCTTGTGTCATGGATCTACTAAAACCATTCCCAAAGATCCAAAGTTTCTGTAGGTGCAAAAATACCTACTACATTTCGCACCACAAAATTCATTTGTTTTTTTGTTTTTATTTATGCCTCAAATAAGAAATTAATGTGTACGTCAAGTAGTTGATATAATTTAAAAATAAGAATAAGACATGACTTATTGAAAGTGATGTAAATATTTAATTTATGTCCAATAGGGTAATTATTTATATAGTCTCTGTAGTGGGAATACGAATGTTAGTAACGAATTTACATTCCTTCAATTCCACTTTTTTACGTAGCTGGCGCACGAATTCAGGTCCTTGTCAGTGTTAGTTTCACACATGGCAGAATGGTAAAAAAATCAGAAGAAAATCAGAGCTTAAGTAGGGCCTGCAAGAATGCTCAGTTGTCCTAAACAGTTTATAATTGCCGTAATATGCCGAGACTAGGCTGGTTCCTCAATACAGCGATGCGTTGCGATGCGTTCCATTGCGATCAGATGTGGCCAATCTGGATGAAGCAGCGGTCTATATAGGCTGTTCACGGTAAAGTGAGCACTTTTTAAGGCCTTTCTAATTTTTTTCTTTCATTCAATTTCCATCTCCCTGCTGCTTTCGAATATAAACATTGCAATGTGCTCAATAAACACGGTGTATATATTTCCCCACCCTCAAAATTTAATGAATGGGGCTGCAATAAGATATATTTGTTATTCATTAATGCCTATTGGGAGGGCCTTAAATATTTCTCACTTTACCGTGAACAGCCTATAGCAGTGGCTGCGCTAAATTCTGGCGTTGCGATTGTCTACGACAAGTGTTTGTTTACATGGAGATTAAGAGCAACTATTTGCTAACATTTTGAAGTCGATAAGCGACCTATTTTTATTGTTGTTGCATGAATGAACAAATAAAAGATAAGGCTTCTTACACATATGGGCAATATCAGTAAAATCGCCTATTAACAACATGCAAGTAATTCTCCTTGGTTTTATATGTCTGTCGTTCTCGCTGTATGTTGCTATGTAGTTTTCATCGCACATCGAGTTCATACTGCCTTATTTATTTATCTTCTACCCACTTAAAACAGTGTGCCAATTTTTTTGTATGTATTTTGTTACAGTCGTGGGATCAAAAAATGTAATTTTCACACTTAAAATAGATCGTTGCATCATCTCATACGGTGTGCGTCGCCGACAGATCATCGCTCAATTATGAAACAGTTAAGTATAGCCAGGGATAGGAAAAATTCGCGAGTTCAATGACCTGTAGGCTAGACTCCACAGTCATATGTATACTCGCGCCTCAGATGTTTGTTCATTGGCTGCTGACACAGAGAGTAGTAGCCAGTGTTACACCACACCTACCAGTATGGCACTAGCTACTTGTTTCCTTGCAAGTCTGCAATTGGCTCAGAGTCGTCAAGGGCGAGTCTAATAAACTGTTATCCAATTACAAAGTCAACTTCAGCGTACACGTGTTTGACGTCTATCTTGTCCTCAAATGAATTCGCGAAATTTCCCTATCCCCATCGCCCCGGCACACATCGCTTCGCAAAGCATCGCTGTATTGTAGAACCAGCTGAACCCATTCAGACCCAGTGTACACAAATGTGTACATTACGCAAGTATAGGTAATTCATGGTCTGTACTGCACACTGCGAAGTTCACTGACCAATGATCTTACCTGAGGGCAAATGATTCGCAAACCGTCTTACTGGACTAGGTCATGATTGGTCCATATAACTGCAGTCGAACGTATAGCCTACAACTCATTTGCTGTGACGACGAAACAAGTATAGTGTCGACTAAAGTACAGCACACGTCATAAAATGCTTTGTTTGCAACACGTGAAACGTTAAATTAAAGTTGGTCTGAAAGGGTTAAGATGTTTATATAAACTCTTTAATTAATCCATGTCAAACTGTCTCTCAGCATCTCAGTAGTTCATAATATTTTTTTAAAAATAGAATATCTGTATCAGAAACAACCCCTAGTCCAGTTTTAAATAAACATATTTTCGGAAACCATTGAAGGAAACCGTTTGTGGTATATTACATTTTTCTTTGGTGAATGCATATAAGTATCATGATAACTTTGATACCAGCAACTGTTTCGAAAACTCTAGCAACTTGACGAGTTCGGCAAATGCTGTATATCTCTGGCACGACCACTTGATAAGCACCCAAATGTTTTGAAGGTAAAGCCCTACTATACACAATATATCCAGTGAAGCGACGTTTAAGATTTTTAATAGAACACGATATTTTATTATTGTTAGTGCGGCTTGATTATTTGATTCCCTTATATGTTAATATCGTGGGAGGATGGGGAAAATGTGTACTTTGGCTACCCGCTTACATTATAATTTGTGGCGGTACATTCGTTTGGTCCGCTCCCCCTCCTGCAATAGCCGGCCGTGTACTGATCTACGCCGACGAGGAATTCACGCAATTGTAAATGCTTAACTAATGTATACTGTTTTGAAGCACATATTGTTATAGAATCTTATCTCGGAATAAAAATAATATTTCATAACTATTTCAAATGGTTGAAACTGAAACACAAACCTAGTGGCTATTTGTAATGTCTCCATACAAAACTGCAATTAGTGTAAGCATAATCCAATAATTGAAAATTAAATTCATTGCTATTAAACTTGACTATGTGTTTACAGACTACTTGTTTTTGAACTACCCTCTACCATTTCTGTTCTCTAAAATTGCCTTCCCCACCCTCCCCCCTCAAAATTTGGTGTATTGATGTACACACACGTCTATGTACTGCAAGTTGATCAAATTGGTCGTGAGCCCTTTACGTGGCAGGAAATCAACACGAATCATTTGAGTACTTAGGTATTAAGAACACGCGGATAATATAGTTTAGTGAGAAGTAGCTTTCTTTTGTCAAATAGTATAAAATATAACTCCTTTTTTACGTTATTTGTAAAGTTGAAATGTTTTTGTTGTCAAATACATGATATAATTGAAAACTGCTGTGAATCTAAAGTAATTTACAACAGCAAATATTTCATGATAATATATTTGTATTGCGTCATATTATTGAATTCCCATATTTACATTAAAGTTATACTTCCATTTTCTGTGGCAAAATTCTATGAAACCCCATCAGGTGGTAAATTATGTTAATTAATAGTTGTTATAAGCGGTTACAAACAATAATTTCCCAAAGTACACGGATGCTTTTAATTGGTTCTGAATATGAAGAAGAATAAATTGAATAAAATTCTGAGCATTTATTTCATCTCTTTTAAATTGTTCCATAATTTATTTTTGTGCCGAAATTATTACATTGAAGATCAGCAGTTTCAATCGTTTCATACAGCAGAGACAGCAGAATATATGGCAAAACTGCCAACATCCACACTGACTAAGCATTTCCACTCCTATGTCAAGCCAGGTTCATGGTCTGGGAGAACGTCTGCACGTGACCGCGCATAAAAATGGCGGTGCGTTCCCAGATATTCAAAGACCAACGCAAAACAATAATTCTGGTTACTGGTGATCTAGGTTAACAGACTGGAACAAGACATTTACGGATGTATACGCATACCTTGTTCAACAAAGGGGTGCAAAGGGTAAATAAGTGAGAGATCTTAAGGGCGCGTTGACAAACCCCTTAGGCGCGTTGTGCAATGACACACACGCGGGTACGGATCAAAGGAAACGAACTCGTTAACATACTCCATTTCAAACTACAATGACACGTTTACGTACGTTGATGACGTAAGGATGCACGTAAGGAAGCTGGGCATTTCCCAACTCTTCCGTATCCGTGAATCCATGTAGCCAACAGGTTGGTTTGTTGATGTCCGTTTTCGTGGCCATTGTGGTATACACGGCAACAAGTGCTTCGATTTGCCGCGGCGATTAAAGTTTTTGTTTTGATAAATAAGTGCGCGTGGTTCAGCGGTAGTAGTTGAGCATTTTTAAAACACTGTAAAAATTTACACAAAATGAGATTCTATATAACGAAACCTAAATCAGTTATATGCAAAAGCTGAGTATTTTTTATTTCGTAAGTTGCAAGACTGTAGGTTCATTCGTATTGTAGAATGGTTAAAATTTATCCCGAGTCCGTTTTCTAGCGTATCCGTGCCTTGTAGAACGTGCATTAAGACCCTGCCACACTGTCAAAATTTTCCGTCAAACTGCTTCCAATAAGTTTGGTCAAATAAAGTTGGACAGTTACGACGTCATTAAAACGTCTCAAACGTCACCATTATAGTCTGAGAAAATTGTATGGTTGCAGTTTCATTTTAAAAAAATTTGAGTATTGGACCGGTTTTAAAATTTCTTTTATGTTTGACGGTCTTAGACGATCAGAATCGTACACGACATAAATGAACTTCAAGTAACTTTAAAATAACGAACAATTGCTGGAAACGAAGTAGGTTATGAAGATCATTAATTTGTGCAGAAACTGTATGGGCATGAATTCTATTTTAATTGAATATTGAATATAATATTAGGAAATCAGAGGCATTAAATGGCATAGTGCAGGAAACATCTCTGACAAATAAAATTCGCATTTAGCAAAGAAGCGAAAATTAATTACTACATTCCTTATATTTCTTCCTGCAATGGTCTGCATGGGAAAAAAATTACTATAAATATAAATTTTTATAGGCTGTTCACGATAAAGTGAGCACTTTTTAAGGCCCTTATAAATTTTTTCTTCCATCCAATTTCCATCATCCTGCTGCTTTTTAATATAAACGATGCAATGTGACCAATAAACACAGTGTATACATTTCACCGCCATAAAAATTTAATGCCTGAGGCTGCAATTAGCTATATTTTTTTAGTGCCTGTTGCGAGGGCTTTAAAAAAAGTGCTCACTTTACCGTGAACAGCCTATAAAAATAATTAAAAATAGATTCTTCCAGTAAAAAATCTGACAAACACATTCAAGATTATTTGATGATATTTGTTGGAAGGATAAATTGGATGGCCGTATTTTGCTTTCAAATTATATTGTCAAATATAGTTGGAAGCGGAAATTGGACAGTGTGACAGGGGCTTTAGAGTTTCCGCTTACGCATCCATGTGCACATGCGTAATGTTTCGTTTTCTCCGTATCCGTGAGACGTACACGTATCCGTGAGGCGTACACGCATGCGCGCGGAACGCGCATTCCACGCTGTCGACAGCGGATTTCGTGTTAACGCCGTGGAGGAACTTCTTAACCGGCTGGCGGCCGCGCGATAGTTTATAAGAACAGTGATTAAGCATGTAATTATAGGCTGGGCAGGACACTCCCTGGCTGTTCCTCCTGAGGAAGCCATTGTCCCGGCGTGACCGTGCGTCGGAGGTCACGACTGCTTGGCAACCGTGTGCGCCATTGTTACATTCCTCTGCCGCGTCTCTCCTAACTCGGCTGTCGGGAGCCATATTGCTTCCGCTGGCTCCACGCCCTAATTGCTTCCCGTGAATCAAAAGAAAGCTGCCAACCACGACGAATATTTCCACCCCACCTTTCATCTTGGTAATGTTACTACTAATAAGGGTTGCGAAAATCGCTGTTAGAAGTTTGGAAACCAAAACTTTTCGCCGCTAGGTAAGCGCTAGTGTCAACAATGTACCAGCTTTTCTAGGTTAAACAAACAGGATCATTGTAATAATCATAGTAGTAGGAGCGTGGGCGTTCTGACTCAAAGGGGATGCCGCCTTTTTTGATTGGTCTAATTAATTTGATATCAAAGGGATAATTAAATTGATTGGAAGGGTTAATAAAAGGGTTAATCTAATTGAAAGGGTTAAATTTAATGAAAGTGTTAAATGCATTGAATAGATTTTATTGTTGTGTATATTTGCACTTCTTTCTTTATTTTGGGAGGAGGTCTGGTATGTCCTCGTCCTTGGAGCTCTGCCACTCGATGAAGTGCGGCGTGTTGGGGACGGAGTATATATGTGTAGAGTTTTGTGAAAGATTGGTCTAAGTGTAAAAGTTGTGCTTATAGACAGTGTTGGTAGATAGGCAACTTTGAAATATGGGATTTATGTGTTATTAATGACAAACGATTAAATGGACGACGACTGTTTCCGAATACAATTAAACGTTGGAGAATTTCAGAGTGTTTAAACGATTTCTACATATGAATAAACAACACATGCCGAATCGCAAATTTCAAATGATCACAACTACATGAACAACAAGTGCAATTACGGGACCTCTACAGAAAGATGAATTAGTCTCCTCCCAACACGTATATTAGAAATATAATTTACACGAGAGAAGTATAATGAAAGAACACAACTACATGGCTATCACAATTACATGAGTGTATGGAATTAATTAACAAAGCAAAAAAATGTCCTTATAAATTAAATGGCTAACAAACACAATAACAAGATATATGTAACAAGATATATGCACATACCTTACACGTCCATCTGCATGTGATACTAGTGAGGAGGAACTTTAGAAAGGTAATCCACACTTTTAAAGAAATTAATTGTTTTACACATGTAAAAAAAGAAAATGTTTAATATATGTCGATTCACGACTAAGGTTATAGCCATTCGGAAATAGATGTGAATACGATTTACATGACAAATGGATAAAAAAATTATGTTTATGATGCACATTCTAATATCTAAATTAGACTAGTTTAATTAACAATGAATAAAAAATACACATAATGAAATCATACAATGAGCTCTCCCAAAACACATCCATCCACCTCGGAGGTCATCAATGAATGGGTGGATCGTATGACGTGTGCCTGCTTGTATATGTGGAGCGCGACTGAGTTGAAATTTATGACTGACAGAACCTATTTCCCTACCAAGCTACTATTAACGATTTGATGACACTATTCGCCTTACAAGTACATGAATGTATTAAAGTTAATAATTTAAAAATAACTGCTGTACTACAAATTATTTTCTGTTAAATCTATGAAATTCATGGCACTTGGTAACAAAAACGTGATTTGAAAATGCTATGGAGTTTTGTCTACCGAACACAAAAATGGGGTTTACATTATAAACACACTATCACAGGATAAATTAAAGACTTATAAGAAAAAATTTTCACCTAGTTTACGAAGACTGTGAACGAGATCTGAACCCTGGAGCATAAAATATCGATTAACGAGAATCGCTGTAATTCTCGTTAAGCGATATTATATGCTCCAGGGTTCAGAGGTGAAGTCGAAAGTTCCAGTGTCGTGTCTATGGAGCATGAGGGTTAGTGAACAACTAAGATGGCATAAATCTGTGAGCAGTGGGCTTGTTGCTCCTCACTAACCCCCTCCCTTTGTCAAGAAGATGACTTTGTGCATAAGGACAGTTCTTTTTTCAGGGTCAACCACCCCCTCCCCATGCAATGGAAAATAATGTAATTTTTCAGAGGGAAGCTCTGTACCTGTCCAACACAGAATACAATTTGTTTTTTTCCAAAGCTCTGGGCCACACAACCTGGTATCAATTCAAAATTGCAAGAACCTGTTTAGTGGCAAATACACCCATCTGCCTACACCACCCAAGAACTGCCCCTTCCAATGTCGTGCTTCGCAAAACCCACACTCCTGAAGGTCAGAAATAATTTTTTTCAGATCACTGTCCCTGTCCCCGCCTCCATACAAACAGCTATTTTCGGTGGAATGTTGAGGCTCCCTCCTATTTTTAGAGCTGCAAGATCCAGGTGTATTCCCAGCCAAATAAAAAAAAATCATAGGTCCCAGAAATAAAAGGGTTTTTTTCCCCATCACTAAGAAATACGTTCCAAATATATTTAACACACAATAAATTCAATTAAAAAGCATAAACAGTTTTCCAGTAACCTTTAGTCCATTTTCCAGCAAACTTTTAACTAATCAATCAAATTTTCATACCAACACATCTACATATTTTTTTTGTAAATAATGACAAACCCGCATCTTTATTCAAGTTTTAGCTATTACAATATAAGCAAATACTCAAGTTAAAGTTTATTTTCAGAAATTTAAAATGTACATTAAACAAATTTCTTCGAAATGTTTTTTTACTTTCAATCAGTTTTTTATAAAAATATTAGTGCGTATTTTTACGTGTAGTTTTCCAACTACTGAATTTCTACCATATAATGTGTACATTTTTCAACTTATTTTATTTAAAAAATACTAAATTTTCGACTTGGTATTACTGAAATAATATAAATGAAGGTTGAAATGATTGCTAGCGAAACTGAAATTTGTTAAATTTCACGATATTGCAAATGTTTTCGTAAAAGGGAAATTATACTTAATATTTAAGGAATATGGCAGCCATTTTTAATCTGTTTTACTAAAAAATTTTTAAGAAGATTTCCAAATATATTTTTCTGACTTTGTGTAAAGTATGACTGAGGGATTTTTATCACCAGACATCGCCGTGTTGAAACGTCAGTTGCCAAAATTGTAATCTTGCTTCTGCTGTGAGAATAAGAGTTTTATTTAAATGGTTGGTTGATCTCTCCCAGTTGTAGGACAGCAGAGAAGCATTGTGTTGTGACAACAAGGGCTCTTTCTACCTGGCCCTGAAAAGGTTTTTGTGTATAAATTTTAGTTTTGTTAAATTACTTAGGGTTCTTGACCAATGGGCCAGCAAAGTTTTCTCGAGATATCCAAGTCTGTTCCTTTCATTTCAAAATTCATTCATTGTGATGTGTTCGATTCTCTCCACATTTTTTTAGTTTTCTCCCTTTTCAAGAAACTTGAAATATTTATTCTTGAAAGTGATCAAACAGGTACCCCGAATTAAGATTTTTTTCAACAAACCTCAATCGACTTGCCAAGAATATTTTGAACATTTAATATACACGTACTTATGACTCACCAAGTTATTCACAAATTAGTTGAGTGGGAAAAATTTTCAAACTATTAAATAACAAGTCACAGTATACAATTTTAACATTCAATTGTATTAAAAATTCTCAATTTTTTTAAAAATTAATAAAACTTATTAAACATTCATAAATCAAATTATTTACATATTCACATCAAACATGTTAATGTTTGTAAATCTTTAAACATGTTACTATTAAAAACCTTAAAAGCTTTCAAAATAACACTACCTCATGTTATATCACAAATAATACAGTTAATTACAAACCTTTATCAAAATGTTTGCACTGAAAGTCATTCAAGCTTTTTAACTAAAACACCATCTTATGTTGGAAACTGCATAAACCATAACATTTCCTGTTACAACTGAAAAATCACTAAACATATTTTATCATTACATGTGTAAGCCATCCAAGCTTTTTAACCAAAAAACCATCTTACATCATAAAACTGCAAAAAATTATAGCATTTTCTGTTATCACTGAAAAATCATTAAATGTATTTTTTGATTACATGCATAAGCCATCCAAGCTTTTTAACCAAAACACCATCGTATGTTATAAAACTGCCAAAATCATAACATTTCCTGTTATGACTGAAAAAACTCTCCAACATTTTATGATTGAAATAATAAAGTTTATTAAAACTTTAAAACATTTTATGTCTTATTTCATTAACTTTCTTAACAAATCATTGAGATTTTTAACAAATTGAAAGATGGGCTTTAAAATTGTAAAAAAAATGTCTTTAGAATCGATAAACCTTTTAACAAATTGAATGATGGGTATTTAAAATAGTTAAACAAGTCTTTAGAATCTATAAAACTTTTTAACAAATTGACTGATGGGTCTTTAAAATCATTCCAACTGTAAAATCGCCTCAACCTATTGCCAGCAAATATCCTTGAATTTATATAAAAAAAATTACTCATAACATTACACCTGAACACCTGAAACCATATCATGTTTGATTATACTTACAATTGTTCAATTTGATATATATATAATTATGTTACATCAGAAACCATCTACTGTAAGTTTGAATTTTTCATTTAAATTTCCATTTAGAGTTAAGAGTTAAGATGAATTTGCATTTCATTACCGGAACAACAGGTAGTGGTGGTGGTTGTGGTGATATTGGTGATAATATAGGAGTGTTAATAATTTCCTGTGGCGAAGGTTTAAAAGAGGAGTGGGTAAAATTAATTAATACTGCAGTGACGGTAAACTTGACTCAGGTGGAACTCTAAAAATTCTTCCAATTCTTGATATAATTGGTTTTTTGACATATATTCCTACACATTATTTGAGGTTAAATCTAGTAGAGTGCAACACAAACACTTCGGTGATTTTTGTATGTATGCCTCACCTGACTTGATAACTGATGATAAATCTAGAGGTTCCAATATCGAACTCGTTGATGTTGAAGGCATTGATGTTGAAGGTGTCGACATCGATGCTGCAGGCATCGCTGTAGACCTCAATACTGCAGGCTATGTTGCAGACCTCGATGCCTCAGACATTGCTTTAGCTCTCAATGTTGTTGCAGACCTCGATGATGAGAGCATGATTGTCAGTCTTGTTAGTGCAGCTTTCAATATACTTGGTTTCGACATGGAAGGCAGGACTCTCTGTCTCGTTAGTACAGCTTTCAATATACTTGGTACGACATCGTAGCTGACATAACTGTTACATTCATCACTGCAACTGTTTTTAACATAGAAGGTGTTAACAAGAACAGCGGTTTTAGAGTAGATCCACTTTCTTCATCATCATCTAAAATTTCGAATAAATTTTTTGCCAAAGCATCTAGTTCGTTCATTAGATTATTAAAATAATCCCTGTTAAAATCTGTAAGTTCTTTGTTAAAATCTTGGGTACATAAGCCAAAAAAAAACAAACTCCATACAAGCACGACATGATAAGGCGAACCGAACTGACAAACAACTGGAAATAGTGGAAGGGGGTATAGATGCTAAAGCCTTATTTATAAAAATTTCAAATTCCCATGTAAACGTTCGAGAAGCCAAATTTCTCCCCTCCAACAGAAGTCATAAGTTCAGCCCACCCCTTCCCTTCCGACAACCACAACTTTCAAGTATCTTCAAGCCAACACCCCAACCTCTCAGACAAACCTCTCTGCTAAGTTTCTTCCTCGAAGAAATGAATACCATCCATTTATCACCGAACAACTTCTGTGTCATAACAAATAAATTCTGTGTAATAATCAATTAAAAGGATAAACACAGTCAATACAGTGATATATAATTTATAGAAAAATTAAGTATTATAATACATTATTACCATTCACACTTGATATTATCCCTCTTTAAACATCTCTAAACTTACTTTAATATTTTAAACATATTATAATTCATTGCTTTTTGTTTTCTAAACATTAAATGTAATTATCTCTTAATATAATTAATGATTACTTTTTGTAATATTATGACAACACCCAATTTTTCTGCAAACCTTAATTTTTTCCTAAAATACCTTTATATATATACACTAAAATTAGATAGTAAACCGTAACACATTTCTTGTGTGTGTGTGTGTGTATATATATATATATATATATATGTTCCTTTTTCTTGTTCCGTCTATTGTTAGTTGTATTTATGCTTAACATTTATGGATATTTTCCTCCATTAATATGTCCTAACATGTTTTCAATATGGTTAAAATTATATTTTATAAGATAGTTGTTTTAATTTGTTGGTAAAGGTTACTGCATGGAAGGGGGGTGGGGGAGTAAAAGTTGTTTCATAAATATTTGTTCATTTTTAGTATAAGTTTTCTGTAATTTTTGAATATTTATTTGTGTTTTCCTGAGTAATGGAGCTTGCAAAGGGAAAATTAATTTCTATCAAATACTATTCGAAAAAAAATGTTGAAATTTTACCTTGAAGGTTTATAAAACTGGATAATGTGCAGTCACATTGCTAAGGTCGTACATCTCTAAACATAACTGTTTTTCTCACGTCTGAAAGCATTGATGAATGCTACAAATCTAAGATTTCGAAGTTAGTATCTATTTGTTAGCTAATAATCTTTTATAAGAAAAAATCCAAGTAATTCATTTAAGGTTAAACATCTATAACATTGAGTATATATATAGCTTTTTGAGGTATAGGAATGAATTTATATTTGTTTAATTAATAGTGATTTGTTTTTAGTTATTCCTTTTCATATAACATAGCTACAATCATACATAACCTAACTGGAACTCTAACCCAGAATCGATATATATTATACTCAAACCTACCCATAATCGAATGTCAGAAACTAGAATACATTCGTACATGATCTAATCTATATTTTACCTAGTTTATATCAACTATGCCTAACTGGATATTGTATATACTATTGTTAGTTATAGAAAAGTGGCTAGAGTGTCACTTCCAGAACTTCTCTGTCTCTCTCTCTCTGTGTAGAGAAAATATTTTTCTTAAGAAAACAAGTTCAGCTTTAAAAAGGGATATATTAAATAAACATAAAAATTAATTTTAAAACATAACTTTATTGACTATATATATACATATATACAAACATATTATTAGTTCGACAACATGTAATATACCATAGTTGAAGAAATAATTTTTAATCTTAAGCAACATAGCATGTTCAAAATATTCACAACTAACCACAGGATATCACAAAACATGAGATGAAACAAGTATAGAATTATACAAAATACATAAACAAATACAGGTTGTTACACAAATTATATAATTATTTCATTCAGAAACAAAGTCGAAATAGTTTGCTCCAACGTGCTAATAACTTGCTTATATTCACTTTACATTTGGATTTCTGTATGCATGAGCATGTGATTTTGTTCCCTTGATCCATCTTTATGAAGTAGTGGATGGCATACAAGCAAATACATTTTATATTAAATTTCACTCATCCTAAATAATTTCATATGACTCGAATAATATCTGCAGGTGATTCTGGAGGAGAATCATCATAGTCTGTTTCACCCCAGTTAGTCAAAATTCTCGAAGTTAGCATTAATTTTGAGTTTTCTTCTGCAGAGAAAAATGTCGAATTAGATACATATGTTTAACACAATTGTTTGAACAAGGGGCAATTGAATTGTTTTGTATTTCCATAACTTTCACATTATAAACACTTTCTAAAATGTGTTTTTGCTCAATTCCACATGAAGATATTTTACAATGATTTAGGCAATGTTTGAAAATATCTTCAATATTCACATACTCTATATATCCACTTTCCCAGGTTAAACCGCGGTGATGCTTAGTAACCCATCTATTTCTTTTCTTGTATTTATGAGTTATATATTTCCAGTAAAACTATACTTTGAAGCTGAATACAGTTGAATGTCCCTCCATATCAGTAATAGCTAATTCTTTAATGATAATTTATTTTCTATAGATTGAAATCTTTCCACATTGCAAAACATCTTGTTGTAACCATGGTTTGTTGTCTGACTGAATTCATTATTTTCACTAGCTTATCTCTTTACATTGTAACTCGCTAATCTACCATGAATTATCATGGTGTAAGCTTGTGTGTTTGCTGGAATTGGTATATTTGGAAAAATTTTCAATTCTTTTATCAATCATGCTATTTGTAATTGTGTTGTCCTGTTTGCTTACATCAAACACAAATATTGCTTCTCTACTTTTAAATGTTTTGGGTACTAGGATTAATGAACTGTTTTTTTTATAATATGTTTCCTGGAACTTCAAGTTCATATTTAAATCCACATAGGGGTAAGCTTGACTGTTTCGATGCAGTTTAATATTTTTCCTATCACAATTATCGAATACCGAACTTTCAGCTTTTAAATTTTTTTCCCGATTTTTTTGAAAACAAATCACAACATATCTCGGTTTTTCTAATGAAAAACTTGATATCACACTCCACACTATTTTTTGAGCTAATGGTAGTGTTGGAAATACCATTTAACCCCACAATCTGAATCCAATTTCTAAATTTATCCATTTTCGATTGATTTTAATAACTTTAACATCCATGAGTGTTGAGTTCAATATGCAGCATTAACCATTCCACACTGTTTAATTCAGATATTACACTTTCCTTGTTATTAGCTGTATTATATATGGCATTCAAATATGTATTGCCGAATAGAGTAACTAATTCTTGTTTAGCATTTAATATGACGTGTCTATAGTCTTTAGTAAAGCACAAAACCATACTTAACAGTATAACAACTTTGTATTTTTCACCTGGGTTTATTTGTAGTGAGTAATCACTAGCATTGCTCAACCCAGCGATAAGCCCTGTATACAGATTGTTTACAGTTCCTGAGAGATAGTTCTTTATCATGGAAGTAATTCCAATATCTAATGTTTGATTGATTTCCGCTCCATTTAGCATATATGCAATTCTGTCGATCAAATGAAGTATTCCATTTCTTGATATTTTTAGTTTTTGGATTACTTGCATCGGCTGTGTTTTTAATTGTTTCTAAACTTGATTTAGAGGGTAACATTTAAAAGTCGTAATTTTGTATTTAAATTCTTATTTCCGAAGGAAATGTATACGGCCCTTCTCGGAATTGTCCATAGACAAGTATTTCCTTATTTGTAATTGAATTTTTATTGCTGATCAGTTATTCAACATTAAATATGTCTTCCATTTCTATTAACAGTATATCCTAATGCTTTTAAATACAATTCGTTGCCTTGTGTTAACTTAACGGGTAACTTATTTGAAGTGAGTGTTTTATGCTTGGGTTTAAGTCTTTTTATACTTCCATTTTCGAAATACATTCCTAAGTGACATAGTTCTTAAAATGACCACCTACTATACATCCAAATTTAATATTGTATACAATACCCATTATAATTGTAATGCGCAATGCAATGCAACTGTTTATATAGTTTTTTAAAATGTAAACAGACTGAAATTTCTTGGTTTTTTTAAAATTAATTAGTTTACCATCTTGATCAACAAATGTAACAACTATTTCATCAACATAATTCCTTATTACTGGAAGATATATCAAAGTATTAGGTTTTTCAATTATTTTATATTCTGTAGCCACAGCACACGTGAATTCATTTATTGTGTTTGTTGGTTTTCCATTAAAATATGAACTACCTACAATATTAAAATTTATGTGAGATATATTTACCAGTAATATATTAACCAGTTTTAAAGATTCGTGTAATTGGTTAGCTGGATATACTCTCCATTCATAACATATTATATTTGCAATTGAATTTACTTCAGAGAAATTGTTATTGATGTGACTAAACATTGCAGTAGTTAATGTATTTGGATTTCCATGTAATCGAAAATGTACATCTTCAGGTAATGCTGCATTAATGAATGTTTATAAGTCATCCAACTCATAAGATCCTACCAGTATCACAATCTTGTAGGTTTTTTCACCAACATCAGTCATAAATTATTCGTTATGCATATCAATATTTGGTATTCTGTTGTAAGTCACGAATTAGATTAGACTTATTTGCCATTCTCCATCTAACTCTATAGCTGGAAAATATACTGCACACAATTGCAACAAATTTATTCTTGATATCAATGTAATTGACATATTTCTAATATGATTTACTATTACAATTATTTACATACCATACTTATAGCAAAAAAGTGAACATAAATGACCACAATTGAATGTCATTGGCTATTGTTCTATTTTGTATCTATACCATAACTGCATGTTTTTTAAATAATTTCGTATTTCAAGTGGAGGATGTAAATCGCCGAAACTGTCATAATAAAAGGAAAGATTTGCATTCTTAATTATTACAACCCAATGCATTCATTTATTTTGTATCCAAACTAAATTAACAATCATACATTCTCAATGAAACACCTTGGAAATAGGGAATATCCAGTTTGTTTACAAATGCATTAATATCTTTGTTAATGCATCTTTTGGAAGACTATTTAGGACTTTCTGCTAATTTTTTCCCCCATGTTTCGAGTTTTTTTCGTTCTTGATTAACTTTAAATGGTTTCGAGTATATTCCTTTGCCTTTTAATTTAACTGCTCTACTAATTGCCGAAACTTCTCAGAAGACTGATCCAAGTGCTGTAATTGTTGGAAGTAGCAATGGAAAGATTCCTACTTTCTTTGTTTTTTATTTGGTTTTACGTTTTAAGACCATGCCTCTCTTCACCTTGGTGGGCATAATTATATCAACAACCCAAGCTCCAAGATTTTCACCTCTAGATTTCGATGGATTCTTCCTCATATCTGCAGATTTATCGGCTAGAATAATATCTGCTGTATGTCTTTTTTTCCAAATCATTTGTTCAGTCGTAAACTATATCATGTTCTTTACATGCATTATCTGAAGAGTTTATTCCTTGATCATTCTATGCCAAACGTTGGGGGAGTATTTGATACGTGGCCCGCAATAATTGTAATTTGGTAAATGCAATTCAAATGATAATTTATCACTCAATATATTCAATACACTGCATCCTTTTTTGATGTGTTTAGTATGAGCCATTGTTTTAAAGTGAATGCAAGCCTATATATAGACCTACATTTTAAGTTTGATGTTAGTACATTATGTAATACTGTGTAATTGTGTAGAAATGAAGGTTATAAAACAAAAAGGTTCATCTGCCATTAATTGTAAATATGAAAGAAAATTTAATTGGAAATAAGCATGCTATTATTTTACAATCAAATATACATGTGGAAAAAACTTGTGTTATTATGTCGCTGTTGGGACATCCAAATGGACCTAAATTTGAAAACGTATATGTGTTTTCTAAAACACAACAAGAGAAATATCAAGGATTAGTGACCATTTTGTCATTAATTGAAGGAATGTGATATTTCATTTTTACAAATAATTAAGATACAGTCCCTCCGAATGAAGCATTACTAAATTCCGCATTTATTTTTGACGATATTTGATGTGAACCGCATGGTGAAATACAACAATATTTAAGTTTTAGTCGACATTCAAAAGTTGATTGTTTTTATCTAACACAAAGTTTAGCATGTATACCGAAACATAATTTGCATGATAATACAAATATGGTAATTGTGATTAAAATGGACAACATGAATCTACAGCATATTTACAATGATCATGTTTTAGGCGATATGATATTTACAAAGTTTAACTATATGTGTTTTTACTGTAGGAAAGAAAAATGCCGATTTTTGGTGATTATACCAATACTTTGCCTATATATAAAGGCATATATAGGTTTGGTTTTGACAGTTTTTTACTTGCAGGCAAAGGAAAATCAGTATTTCAATTTTTGAACATAGTGGTATAAAACATAATCATTCCAATAATTGTTTAACCAAAAATCTCTATGTGAATTGTGATTTGAAAAGGACATATATTGCATAATGTGGGTATGGCTGTAAAAGATACAGAAGCAGTAAATAAAAGTTACATGGAAGACTTAAACACTATCATACTTATCGTATTTAAATTGCAATAAAATTATATTTAAGTGAAATTAATAAAGTTATTGGATTTGAATTATAATGTTTATAAAAATATGAGTGTAATTGCAAACATTTTAACCAATATTAGTAATAATTTACTTAACAATTAATTGGATTTAGTAAAGACTTTAATGATATGACAAATGTAGTTTTTTCAACACAACTTACAGAAATGCAAGACAATTTAAGGGTTGAAATTAATTAAGTGATAAGCAATACAATTACAAAACAACTTGAAATACAGATGAAACAAATAATGAAATATATTATAGATGAATTCATTAATAGAAGATTTGGTGTAGTTATGCAAACAGATTTGAGAAAACAAAATAATAATTTGGAAACACAAATACATTATTTTTTATTTAATAATTTGGAAACTAAAACTGTAACTAAATTGGATCCTGTTTTAAGTAAATTCGATAAGATTGAAAAAGCACAAACTATTCGACACACTGCATCAGCTAGAAAAGCAAAGATTAATTCATATATAAATAGATTGAATTTAATGTAATATATTCAAAACATGTCTGTCTCTGCTTCAGAATTACATAATGTTATATTTGCTGTGAAGGAAAAATATTTACCAGCCAAAAGAGCTCATATGAACCAGGATGTTATAAACGAAGAAATAATTAAACCTGTTACATATATAATGGATACATTACATTCTCTGTTGAATAAGCCTAATGAAATTGTTTTGGAAATTAAAACTGAATGATAACCTTTAACAAAGAAGAATAAACAGCAACACCTTTCTCATTAACACAGCATTATTTAGCTTTAAAACAATATTGATCTATGTGCGATACGACCTTTGGTGTCTATCGATATGACAATATCTGGTTCCTGGGAGAGTCAGTATTAAAACTTCTGCCTGACAATCAAATTAAAATTGGTGATTACATAACTGACGTGAGTCAAGGATTATTGTTTAAAAACTTTCCAAATGGATATTTCTATACTGATTTGCAGAAACATTAATAACTCATTAACTAAACAAATGCTAACATTCGTTCAGGAGATGAAAATCACCCGGAAACACATTAAATAATCTATATCTATATATAAAGATGAAGTTGGTGATCGTGTTTCTCCTGTATGTTGGAACAATTCTAATGAAGTGGTTCATAGATTAAAACTTCACATCACTTCGAGAGAATCTGTGATAATAATTCACATACGAACGAAATTGTTTCTATTATTGAAGAGTTGAAAGAAGATAGTTATATTACAAATGAAATAGTAGTAATATTTCTGAAAGGCTTTACACTACTGCAAGGATAAAATATCCTAGAAGAAGAGTTATAACTCATGGTTTAAATGATCTTTTCAAGCCAATTTGTTTGAAATGGCATTGCTTTCGAAATACAATAATGGATACAAGTAAATTTGAACCGTAATAGACATTTATTCAAAGTATGGTTGGAGTAAACCTTTGAAAAACAAAATTGGGAAACAGTTTAGTGATGCAATTAAGATCGTTTTGAAAGAGAGAAAGCCAAATTCGCTCCAAGCCGATAGAGGAAACGAATTTTTTTCTACACTGTTCCGGGAAATAATGACGGAATATGGTATTAATAACTGCACAATGTATTCAGAGCTTAAAACCAGTGTCGGGAAACATTATAAGAAATCGATTAAGCAGTTAATACATTAACATATCACATCGAGAGGGACTTACAAAGGGGTTGACATTTTGCCTGAAATAGTTTAATTTTATATTTCCAGATATCATAGAACTATGAAGATGGTGGCTAAAGAAGTTATGGATAATAGTTTAATACAAGCTATTTATAATAATGGTAAATGTCATTGACAAAAGGAAACCAAAGTTCAAAGTTGGTGAATTGATATGTATCTCAATGCAGAAAGTAATCTTTGACAAAAAATGTAAGGTAATTTGGCCTTATGAAATATTTAAAATTATTTCAATTACACAAACACAACCCAAAGTGTATTATATAGAAACCTATGATGGAGAACTAATAAGGCAGAATTTTACAAATAAGAAATGCAAAAAATCAGTTTTCCAATTGAATATTTGGTTGATAAAATCATTAAAAGGAAGAAAGATATGTTCTTGGTTCGATGGAGGGGTTTCTCAAAATCACACGACTCCTGAGTTAAGAATCAAGATCTTAAAAGATGGTAATACAATGTTTGTAAAGTTATGTTACTAAATAAAATATTTTTAATAATATTTTGATGTGTTATTATATTTAATAAATTTCTGGATGGTGGTTGTATATACAATTTATTGTGCAATTAATCAGCTTGTTGAGTGGATTATCATTTCATTGAATTAAAGTTTAATCGATAATCCATTACAATGATTTCCTTTTAATTATACATTTCTTTAAAATACTCCAAACAAATTTCTTAACTTAGATTCTAAATGAAGTCTTTGCAGGGAGACTGTTAAGTTTCCCATAACTGCTGCCTATTATAAAAGAAAGAGAATATTATGCACGCATTAACGCTTGGATTTAAGGATGTATAATAGATAGGATAGAAGAACGAGAGATAGAACTAAATATGGGTTGATGTTTATTGCATGTTCTTAGAAACACTTTCATCTAGTTTCTCTCAAACAATCGGAATGGGTTTAGACAATAATTCACATAAGCTTGGGTTCCATTGTTAGAAGCGATATAAATTTAATTTCCTTAGTAGCATTAGATTACCTAATATTAACAATTGAAGAAATTAAAATTACTTTTCGAAAAATTTTTGTCAAAGATTTATAAAAAGTTTTCACTTCGCCATGAGTGAGGTGATAGAAGAATTGCAGAAAAAAAAAGTGTACAGTGATAGCTAAAAGTTATTCAGAAACCATAAATTACAGCTCCATAAACACACTTACATATCTACTGCTATTATTATCAATACAGTTATTAATATACTGGGGAATAACATTTTTCCAGAAAAAGTTGTTAAGTATTTATCCGATGGAAATAAAGTATCAGACACTTGAGATCCGAAATGAGAGAATTTTTCAAAATCTCCTGTCACAAAGGTTTGAAGGCTGTCCAGCTCTAGGTATGGCGAGTCAGGGGAAGGGGTGGGTAGGGAAATACCCATTCCTCTCACAGAACCGGACAGGGCAGATTTTCGCGAGAGTCCATAGTTCATGGGCAAATCGTAGTTTTGCAAACAAATAATCACTTTGGAAGAGTCCATCTTGGTGTCTTGAGGGGTGTCTGACAGTTGAAGAGAGCCTGAAGTTGTTGGACATAAAGATGTGTTCTGGGCTGATGGTGAAGGGAGGGGATCGGGACTCTGTGGACAGAGCATCCCTCTTAAAAATACACATTCTTGGCCGGTGTAAGGGGAGGCGAGTTTGTTGACCTCAGAAAAAGAACTGTCTTCTTGCACAGTCATCTACTGGACAAGGGCTAGGGGGAGTGATGAGTGATGTGACAACTGCTCGCGGATTTCCGCCATCTTAGTTGTTCACCAACCCTCATGCTGCATAGAGCAACACTGGAACTCTCGACTTCGCCGGCCTTTCGAGTGCGATAGCTGCGATTCTCGCTAAGCGATATTATATGTTCCAGGGTTCACTTGTCATTTACAGTCTTTGTAAACTATAGTGTAAAATATTTTTTTAATAAGTCTTTAATTTATTATGTGATAGTGCATTTATCTTGTAAACCTCGTTTCTGTGTTCGATAGACGAAACTTCGTACCATTATCAAATCGCACTTTGTAACCAAGTGCCGTTAATTTCACAGACTTTACAGGTAAAAAAAATTGTAGTGCATTGGTTATTTTTAAATAATTCACTTTTATACATTCACATACTTGTAGAACGAATACTGTAATCAAGTCGTTAATAGTAGCTCATTAGGAAATAGGTTCTGTCAGTCGTAAATTTCAACTCAGCCACGCTCCACGTATATAAGTAGGTGCACGTCATACAAACCTCTTATTAATTGACTGAACTCCGAGGTGGACGAATGTGGTTTGGGACAGCTCCTTGTATGATTTTGTTATGTGTATTTATTATTCGTTGTTAATTAAACTAGTCTAATTTAGATATTAGTATGAGCATCGTAAACATAATTTTTATCCATTTGTCACATAAATCATATTCACATCTATTTCCGAGTGGCTATAACCTTAGTCGCTTGTCAGCCTCCGAATGCACTCCACATACATATAGTCAGGCTCTCGACGTAAGATCGCTTCATTCCTTCACCATCCCCCTCAGATGGACGGATGTGTTATGGTATTTCATTACATGTTTAGTAAATTTTTAAATTGTAAGCTAAGTCTATAATCAAACGTGGGTTATAAGTTGACCTAACTCTTAAATCCAAGTCAGTGCTTCACTGAGCGAATCGATGTATATTAAACATTTTCTTTTTTACATGGGTTAATCATTTAATTTCTTTTAAAGTATGGATTACCTTTCCTCCTCACTAGTCTCACAGGCAGACGGACGTGAAAGGTATGTGCGAGAAGTGTCAAGTTTTGTTACATATATCTTGTTATTGTGTTCATTAGATATTTAATTTATAGGGACATTTTTCTATGTTAATTAATTGATTCCATACACTCACATAATTGTGATAGTCACGTAGTTGTGTTCTTTCATTATTCTTCTCTTGTGTATATTATATTTCTAATGTACATGTTGGGAGGAGACTAATTCATCTTTCTGGAGAGTCACGTAATTGCACTTGTTGTTGTTCATATAGTTGTGATAATTTGCAATATGCGATTTAGCATGTGTTTATTCATACATAGAAATCGTTTAAACACTCTGAAATTTTCTAACGTTTAATTGCATTCGGAAACAGTCATTGTCTATTTAATTGTTTGTCATTACTAACATGCAAATCCCATCTTTCAAAGTCGCCTATTTACGAACACCGTCTATGATATACAAAATTTACACTTAGACCTCTCTTGCACAAAACTCTACGCATATTTACCCCGTCCCCAACACGTCGCACTTCAGTCGAGTGCCAGAGCTCTAAAGGTGAGGATGCACCAGAGCTTTTCCCAAAGAAAAGAAAGAAAGAAGTACAACTATACAAAACAACAAAATCAAGGGAAAAAATTACCTTTTCAATACATTTAACCCTTTGAATAAATTTAACTGTTTCTTAAAATATAATCCTTCCATTAAATTTAACCCTTTTAATTTGACTAGCTGTTTTTGATTAACCCTTTCAATCAATCTAATTATCCCTTTGATGACAAATTAATTGGGTCAATAAAAAAGGTGGCATCCCCTTTGAGTTAGAACACCCACTCTCCTACTATTAATCATAAATGAAATATAAAATAACTTCATAACTAAGTGAAAACTTTCTCTTCTACTATTCACGTAGTTTATAATTTTAATTAAAAGTAATCTTTTGGAACACTGCGAACCTAGTGGAGGAAATTTTTGTGATGTCAAACTCTTCCATAAGAAATCACGTTTTGTTCCTAAACTGAGTAGTTTTAACTTTAGTCTTGGTAAGTCTGTTCACTGTGATTTCGATTAGTAGAATTATATTAATTAATCCCTTGTTAATGATGTGTTATCTACTGGTGAATTGGTGGGACTCTCTGATATTCTACTGTCGGGTCCATAGACTAAAGATGAGGTAGACCACTTATTAGTAGAGACCTGCAAAACTATCATTATTTTTAGTAGCAGACTAAACTCCAAGATGCTGTATGTTCTAGTGACTATTGCCATTGGCAGATAACTTGTGTGGCTCGTCACGAGGACACTTTATGTCCAATAGGAAAGGCTCGAAGGTTCAGTAACCACTCTCCAGTAGAGCGGTCTCAGGTAAATGACGTCGTATGAACGCCAGTAACCAATGAAACTACGAATTGCCTTCAAGTAGACACAGGGACGTGAAGTCAAGCTTGTTACCAAATAATAACGCGAATTTCGCGTGTCACTAATTATTCGTCAAAGTCCTATGATCAACAGTGACGAAAGTATTTGTTTATATCTTAATTTTAAAATGACAATCACTATTATACGAATAAAATACTTTTACCAATTTTAATTTAGTCAAACCGCATTAGAAATTGGTTAGAAGAATTATACATACATCTCAAAGGATTTATTTACAAATCAGTATTCTAATGAAAATTACAAACCATGCCGTTTTTGCTAGACGTGTTGGCAGAAAGGCAGTTCAGTGCAGGGACATGGAGACTGGTTGTGCGCAGCCAGCGAAATCGGTCTACCTCATCTTTAGTCTATGGTCGGGTCATTGCAATTGACTGGGAATAAGCAGAAATCACTATTTTAGCAGCTAATGGAGCTAGAATGATCTGTAGAATATTACTGATTAAAGCTGAGCAGTTCCAAAAGGTCCGCAGTTTAATTCGCTGATTTGTGAGCAGTTTAAAATTTTCCGATTTGAAAAAAGAAATCACTGCTTATGACTACATTTATGCTGCAATTCACACAGGAGTGCCGTGGTGGTGTAGTGGTTAGACTACTGGCCTCCCACCAAGGCGAACCGGATTCGATTCCCAGGCGGGATCGCCCCCGGATATTCGCACTTGAGAATCGTGGTGGATCATGCCGCTGTTTGGCGGGTTTTCTCGGGGATCTCCCGTTTCCCCCCGCCCTTGCATTCCGGCGTTGCTCCATGCAGAGCTCCGCTTCACCCTCTTTAGCTCTCAAGACCATGGCGTTAAGAGCAGCCTAAATATCCCCACTCCACTTCACTACAATTCACACTAGATTGCAGGCAGCCAGTTAAGCGAAAATAGTTATATGACTTGACGTCGTGTTGAAAGTGTCATAGGCGAATGTATGTTTGCTGATGTCAGTCTTTCTTGTGTCACACACAATCAATAAGTGGAGACCTAAAAAATTCGTGAGGTCAAAGAACCACAGTCTAGACTCTATAACCTTATGTACTAATATGCCGATGTAAGCTGTGCGTTGGTTGTTTGCTGTCAAGAGTGGAAGGTGGCGATTGGACCACCGTTCTCCACGAAGTATCAGACACAGCGTGGACCAATAGCTAAAGTTATATAAACACGCGTTTTTTGATCTCTAGCTTGTGCCAAAATGAATCTGCGAATTCTTCGGGTCTCTAACAATATGTGATATTTCGCGGAAAGATTTCCAGATGAGGAAGACTTCGAAGAATGATAGGTTTGTTCAGCTTTCTTGATTGACTGAATCACGTTTTGGTCGGTATTAACTGCCTGCGCACGAACCACGAAGGCTCAGTGCCAGAGTTACTGAATCTCGATTGGCTCGGTCAAATGCGGGGAAGAATTTCTATGCATGCAGGAGCCAATGGAGGTGTAAAAACATCTGGGTTTTGCACATAGTGTTGAAGTCTACTGTGTGCTCCGAATTTTGCGCCAAAAATCTCTGGCCCTGACAATAAGAGCAAGTATTTGCATCTCATTAACACATTTACTGCACCGAAAATTACACGGTTTCCACTTGTCAGGCACTTGAATTAAGGTGGACCAGTCTCCACCATCTTGGATTTTCGGAATTTCTGCCGTAAATTGCATTACAGACTTTGCATCTTATTTTGAGCTTCGACAAAGCGTAGCACATTGCATTGCACATGTTCTACAACACGCATTCCTAGGTTACTGTTCCAGGACCAATTCTGTAAGCGAAAACCAGAAATAATTATTTATTTATTGCCTTCGATCACTAGTCGAATAAGAATCAATTCTATATAGATATAATAGTTTGATTAAACTTAAGGAGCTATTATTTATGTAATGCCATGCGAAAAATCTCATTAAACGTTCATAAATTTAACATATGGCAAAAATAGTGAAAATCCGAGATGGCGGGGACTGATCCCCCTTAAGTGACAGGATCCATGGCAAAGTTAATATTACGTATAGCAGAATGATACACCATGAGGAGAAAAGCACATCATACGAAGGTTTTTCAAAAGTTCTCAATTCACCGTGAAGAGACCATAGTGCCACAAAGAGTCTATGGGTAGAAACACGAGAATTTCGCGGTTTCATTTCTAGACAAGTTGGAATTCACACACATGTAAGTTCATGTTACGTTTGTAATTGGTCGACGTGTTGTTTGACACCTCCTGGAGATAAATGAACTAACAAAAAAACCCAATAAATTGTGCGCCCAACCACCACCTTTTACTACTACTACAACAACCAGCCAATAAATAGTTCTTATCTGTATGAGCGTATATAAGACTGTGAAGTCTAGCCTACTGGTCATTGAACTCGCGAAATACTCGGGTCTCTGTCTATGGGTAGAGCCCCGAGTATTTCGCGTATTGAGTTGGCAGCAAGCTAGGCTGGACAGCCCTCTATACACTCGAGACAATATCGTTTGCTTATTGGTTGCTATGATCAACTGAGGCCTATGTACAGGACTGTTAAACACTCACTCACACTACTGCTTCCTGCTTATTACTGGCTCACAATACAACGGGGCGTGGCTAAACAACTGTCGTGCAATCAGAGCATCAGGAAAAAACAACAAGTGTTTGGCATCTACCTCACCTCCGAGTGAAGTCGCGAAATATTCGTGGTTCTATCTATGGGTATTAAAATCTTATGAGTGACAACTGTCGCGGGATAATTCAACCAGCAGCGTACCTAAAGACTAGCAGACAATACTCATAATAATCGTCTTAAAAATGTGCAAGAATTTGAAATTGTTTTCAAAATTTTATCACATTATATATATATATTTTTTTTTTTCGTTGTGACATGAAATGGTAGTTTGAAAAAGTATGGCAATGATCAAGAAATATTCTTCAAGAACTACTGAAAGGGAGTTAAATAAATATTCAATTCTTATCTTTTTCCGTATAAATCTCATAATTTAACATTTAATACGTTTTGGTACAGCTCAAAATAATCACCCATGTTATCAAGACGTGATGAAATTAATTTCTTGACAAGAAGTAGGGTTAAAAAAAAATTGTGGAATGGCAACTCTGTGACTCTATGACTTAAACACTTTAGCTGAAACCAAACTATGCAATAAGATATTTTCTAGAAATCAGTTTTTTAAGTTAAATGTTTCGTATTAATAATACGAATGATTATGAAAATATGCTTTTTATTATTTAGTATTTTTGTTATTGGTTTGTGGAACCACGAGTACTTCGCGAATTCATTCGGAGGTGAGGCAGACTCCAAGCACTTATTGTTTTCTCCTAATACTGTGATCGCACGACAGTTGTTTAGACACGCCCAGTTTAAGTGTGCGCCAGTAATAAGCCGGGAGCAACAGTGTGAGTGAGTATTTAACAGTCCTGTACTGATGGTTCACTTGATCACAGCAACCAACAAGAAAAGCGATATTTTCTCTAGTGTTCAGACGGTTGTTCAGCCCAGCTTGCTGCGAATTCAATCCGCAAAATACTCGGGGCTTTATTGATTTGTCACGAATCCATAAAGTTTACCCAACTCTAGAAAAAAAAATGGTTCTTGAACGGTCTTATATCTGCAGTTAATTAACGTTTCCTGGGATTCTATCATCAACCCTCTCACAAAATTAATTCGTGCGAGCCCAATATCACTATTTACCTTTACGCTTTCATGCGAAAACGAGAAAAAGTAAATATACTATGTACTGTTTCCGGCATAAAAGTAATTATACTGTGTATTGTTTCCGGCATAAAAACCTCCAACATGTTGAAGGGGAATATGGAAAGTAATATGAATTGTAGGCAAACTTTATTTAAATTATGGTTTGACACACAATGCAGTTTATTTACACTAGGTCTAGTAAATAATGTCGTCCAAATGATGACCGCCATTCCTGATGCATAGAGTCCTGGAAAATTCGCGGATTCATTTCGGGACAAGCTAGAATTCAAAACACGTTCCTTTAAATACTCTTAGCCGTTGGTCCACACGGTGTTCGGGACATCCTGGAGAACGCTGGTCCAATCGTAGTCTTCCTCTGTGACAGCAGACAACCAATGTGCTGCTGATGGCATATTTCTGCACACGACTGTGCAAACTAGCCTGCAGGTCATTGAACTCGTGAATTCTTCGGGTCTCTACCGATGCGCATACTCAATCCGTGTTCGGAATCGTTCCACCATGTGCTGAGTGAGTTGGATCGTGTTGTTGGTAATTTCTTGGCCTATTGCAGCTCTCAGTCGGTCAGTGGTTCGCGGACGGTGGCGGCAAACGTTTATCCTCAAGGAGTCCCCAGAGAAAGAAATCGCAAGGGCTGAGGTCTGGCGAACGCGCGGGCCACATCTGATGCCACCTTGTAATGAGACAACGCGCGGCTGGGGGGGGGGGGGCATTCTCTCAAAGCAGCCATTAAGACCCGCGCTACGTGTGCGGTTGCGTCATCCTGTGGAAACCGCGCTTACGGGATGGCAAGTTGAGCGAGTTGTGGTTCCAGAAATGCGCGTAACATGTGCACTTTCCAAGCGGTCGTCACTGTAATTATACGCCCTTGTTACTCAAAAGAATAAAACAATGGTGCACCACACAGTAACACGTGGAGTATGTTAATACATTGATGTCTGCACGCATTTGCTGGTAATTAACACTGATTATTAGAGACCTGAAGAATTCACGGATTTATTTTAGGACTAATTAGAATTAAAAATACGCCCGTTTATATAACTTTAGCAATCGTCCCACACGGTTATGAACACCCCCTGGAGAACGGTGTCCAATTGTCGCCTTCCACTGTGACAGCAGACAACCAATGTGCAGTTGATATCGGCAAGACTGTAGAGTCTAGCCTGGAGGTCATTGCATTCGCGATTTTCTCACGTCTCCACGAATGATGGATGAGCCATCTACATCTACTACTGCCAGAACACCGGTTTCGTTAGTGCATGTGTTAAAACTCACCATCGTCCACACTGGACACTACACAGCGTTCATTATTGATCGGTCTTTAAACCATGGAGAGCCGAGGTAATATTGGCCCAATCAAATGTCCATAATCGAATAAAAGTATTTAAAATAAATCATCTCTAGAGACATGAAAAATTCGCATTATTATTCGGTAACAAACTAGACTTTACGTTCCTGTGCCTGCTTGAGGGCAATTCGTGCTTTTTTTGGTTACTGGCGATCATACGACGTTATTTACCTATGTGACCGCTGTACTGGAGATTGATTTCTGAACCTTTAAGCCTTTCCTATTGGCATTAAAGTGTCCTCGTGACGAGCCACACAAGTTGTCTGCCAATGGTAATAGTCGGTGGAACATACAGCATCTTGGAGTTTAGTCTGCCTGCCAAATAATTACGCGAATTTTGCAGGTCTCTAATCATGTCCCGTTGTGTGGCTATAAAAATAAAACAAATTGTATCGTTACAATAGCATTTTTATTGCGCTGTCGTGTTCTCGTGATGTCATGCTAGCCAAATAAATACTGCACATCCACGCGAGTTTTGTTCTGAACAACAAAGATATTTTTCAAATCGGCTTTGCTCGAACTACACTCCAGCGTAGTCTACAGAGTGTTAAGGTCTCTCCTGGAGCTGGCGAGGATTGATTTCAGCCCCAGTAACGGAATGTTTGCTAGTTAACGATAGGATTCGAGTGAAAGCGCGCTTCTTCGCTTGAAACCGGAACTGCGTGTGCAGGCACATTTGCAAGGACGAGTTCACAACTTGTGGTTGCGTTTCCCCAGTACAGTTCAGTAAGTTCTGGGACAACTACAAGTTCGTACGGGCGAAAATTGCAAATCTTCGTAGAAAATTATCCCGACACGTCGACCCGGTATTCCCAAAACAATTTCACATTGGACAGAGACCTGCAAATTTCGCGTTATTATTTGGAGGGCAGACTGAACTCCAAGATGCTGTATGTTCTAGTGACTATTGCCATTGGCAGACAACTAGTGTGGCTCGTCACGTGGACACATTGAGGCCAATAGGAAAGGCTCAAAGGTGCAGAAACCAATCTCCAGTAGAGCTGTCAGACAGGTAAATGACGTAGTATGATCGTCAGTAATCAATGAAACTACGAATTGCCCTCAAGTAGGCACAGGGACGTGAAGTCTAGCTTGTTGCCAAATAATAACTAGAGACCCGAGAAATTCGCGGGTTCATTTCTAGACAAGTTGGAATTCACACACATGTAGCCTACGTTCATGTTACGTTTGTAATTGGTCGACGTGTTGCTTGGCACCTCCTGGATATAAATGAGCCAATAACAATCATGCAATAAATTGTCCGCCCAACCACCGCCTTTTACTTCCACAACAATAAACCAATAAACAATTGATATCTGTATGAGAGTATATAAGACTGTGAAGTCTAGCATACAGGCCATTGAACTCGCGAATTTCTCGGGTCTATAATAATAACTCGAATTTTGCATGTCTCTACCAATGGATCGCCTTAGTCGACGTAAAATACGGGAGGTTCGCCTCCTGCACCGTGCAAAAAAAAACTGCATTGTGTATCATAGCAAACTGCGTAACAAACCTCTGCCTACTATTTTTCATGCTTTTCTTATTGCCCTTCGAAATGTGGGAGGTTTATACTTCGGATCCTGTATAAACTTACAATCGATGATGTCCTACTTTTGCTATTACAAAAAATAATTTTAGTCGTGAAAACTGATCTTGCTTGGCCCCGGAAGTTTTTATAAGCGCTCGTTAAATAATCTTAGAAAACCGAATCTACACTTTGAAATCGAAACGGCAAATCAGCGAATTTGGCTGCAAATCTGTTGAAACTGCGACAACTAGAATGAGTAAAATTTTACTGAACGATTTAGTCGTTGGTATTCGCTTATTAAAAGGTAATTTCTACTTATTACTAGTGACCAGTAGATAATAACTCATTAACTGATGATTTAGTGAAATAACTTCTGTTACTGAAATCACTGATCCAGATTTAGTGTTTATTCGCAGGAGTCATGTTTCCGAAGACAAAGAAATTTTCAAACTGGCGTTGCTCGATCAATACTCGAGCGTATTCCCTTAAATGTTAAGGAAACCTCGTATTACAAAAGACGTTGTTTTACATAGGTAGGGATATGAAAATTTCGCGAATTCAATTCAGGACAAGATAGACGTCCTACACGTGTACACTGAAGTCACCTTTTCAATTGGATCACAGCTCGTTAGATACGCCCTGGACAACTCTGAGCCAATAGTATACTTGCAAGAAAACAAGTAGCAAGTGCCATACTGCCAGGTGTGGAGTAACACTGGCTGCTCTCTGGGGCAGCAGCCAATGGACAAAATAATGATGGGCAAGTGTACACAAGACTGTGGAGTCTAGTCTACAGATCATTTAATTCGCGAAATGTTCTTATCCCTACATATAGGCTATTCGCCGTAAATAGAGGAGTTTTGAAAACCCCGCTTGTGTTCTACTTGGTATGGACTTCGTGTATTCTTTCATCGTATCTACACAATTAATGGTGCCATGTACCTGATCACTTCAATCATACGTCGGTCAAGTGGAACTGTGAAATTATTAGAAAACTGAATATTTGCACTAACATGCTAATTGTTATACTCATTTGTATAAAAAAATAAAGCAAATGAAACCATCTCAGTATGCTCAAATGTTTACCTAGCACTTCCAATTCAACGTTGAGACATGGAAATATTTCTCGTCCATCGTTATACCAAATTTTCTGGGCGTATGATGCTCAGCGTGCCCGTTAAAATATATTTAAGTGTCATTTTTTAAAGGTTTATTTCAAAAAAGTTATCATTGATTCTTTAGCCATTAATAGAGACAGCAGTTTTTCGCGAAAAGATTTCAATACCAGTTGCGCTCCAAAACACTTTTGCTCATATGCACTTTAGTGGTTGGATGATTCTAAATGCCACATGCCTCAAGTGTTTGTCCGCGAATCATGGATGTTCAGTAGCAGAGTGCTATATTCTGATTGGCCCAGTCAAATAAGAACTTGAATCCTCACGTAGACACGCACCAAATAACCAAAGGAAGTTGTGCTCGTGGACGTAGGATGTTGAAGTCTAGCATAACCATAAATACTTTTGCGAAAAACGACTGTCTCTGTGAATTTGTAAAAATGTATGAAGGTGCTAAAAGTTGTTTACTTATTGAAGTGCTAAAAGTTTGGAAAAATCCGCTGTGAAACAAATTGACACAAAATTATATAGATGTACTGCTTTCATGCACCAATGGCCTTAAAGGGAACCTTACCCCGCCATATTTAGAGACCCACAAAATTTCGCGAATTCATTTGAATACAAGTTAGACTCCACACACACATACATTTGACATCCTTTTTCCAGTGGTCCGCAGTTTGTAAGCCACACCCTAGACGAATTTAAGAGAATAACGGACCTGCAAGAAAACAACGACCGAATCCCGTGCTAGCTGGTCTGGAGAAAACTGTGTCGTCAGCCAGTAAACAACAAACTAAAGCTCTAGTGCACAATGGATTGTGGAGCCTGACTTGTTGCCAAATTAATCCACGTATTTTCCTGATCTCTAGTCATATCGAATTCTTGGTTTTTTCTAGCTTTTTTGGTTAATTTAAAAAGAACATTCCGGAAGTACTGCAACTCCTTTACCCAACTAGCTATAGTTCATTCACTGGTAATTCCAACTTTTCTTAAGCCCTGCTAAAGTTCTACTTCCAGGAAATTCATCCGCATCATGGAAACAAAGCTTAACTAAGTCTAGATAGATGATTACACAAGAAGAGACAACGCACCGCATTCTTGCGCAATAGTTTTATAAAAACTATTTCTTACTAGGCATTACCAACATATCTATAACCCCCCCCCCCCCTCATAACGGTTTTTATTCGCATTAGCCTAAATACAATTAAAATATTATAATACAAATAGAATATAAATAAAAGGTCAATTTAACCAAAAATAAGTTGCTGTCATGTTGAGAGAAGAATAAAACCTTGTGATACATAGTTAGGGATAGGAACATTTCGGGAGTTAATTTCAGGACAAGATGGGCGTCAAACATGTGTGCACTGAAGTTTACTTTGCAATTGTATCGCAGTTTAATAAACACTCCCTGGACGACCCTGAGCCAATAGGAGACTGGAAAGTAAACAGGTGGCGAGTGCCATACTACTAGGTGTGGAGTAACACTGGCTACTCACTGAGGAAGCGACCAATGAACAAATAACCGACGATCGAGTGTACACAGAACTGTGGAGTCTAGCCTGCAGGTCATTGAACTCGCAAATATTTCCTATCCCTATACATAGTATGTTTAGGGAACAGCCACAACGCGCCGTACGTGGGGTGATTTTTCAAAGGTTTGTTTCAAAAAGCGTGGCGTTAACGTCATTGTTTGCGACAGCCGGGCCCGACGTGCGAAGGCGGCGCCTCATCTTGCATCGCTAGCCGTGAAGACGACGAGGAGTTCGGTTCGGTGCGATGAAGGGACAGGAGGGAGAGGAGCGTGGCAAGTACAGTGTCAGTGGCGCCTCATCTTGCACCCCTAGCTGTGAAAACGACGAGGAGTTCGGTTCGGCGAGATGAAGGGACAGGAGGGAGAGGAACGTGGCAAGTGCAGTGTCAGTGCCGCCTCATCTTGCACCGCTAGCCGTGAAGACGACGAGGAGTTCGGTTCGGCGTTATGAAGGGACAGGAGGGAGATTAGCGTGGCAAGTTCAGAGTCAGTGGCGCCTCATCTTGCACCGCTAGCCGTGAAAACGACGAGGAGTTCGGTTCGGTGAGATGAAAGGACAGGAGGGAGAGGAGCGTGACAAGTGCAGTGTCAGTGCCTCTGGGCCGTCTGGCGGACCACGGCGAAGAAGTATAAGGACTTGGGGAGGAGGTAGTCAAGGACACGCCGTCAGGTGGCCCGGAAATTGCGTCAGTTGGCCGAGGTACATGCTATAGACAGGTAGATGTCCAGGCATGCCTTGGCGCGGGTAGCGGGGTAAAGCTTCTTACACAATGGAGAACATTAGCATTTGACTTTGCTTTTCCTTTCCTCTGACAAAAGCACCAATACACAATAGAATGGCAAAGTCAGGGTTCAGACAATTGAACATCGGTTCTGCGAGCTTCTTCAAAATGTCTATCTTGTTATGCAAATAACTATGATTACTATCCAGGAATTAATTATACGTTACTTTTTTAAAACCAGTTTTAAAATTATTTTTCTTTATTTGTTTACTGTATAAAAATATGTAAATTCATATATTTCCTCTTTACATTATATTCGTTTGCCATTTATTTAATTTAAGACGAGCTTTGTTTAATATACCGAGATTAAAACCACCTTATAATAAAGTAACACACTTTCCACACAACCTGTGTTGGATTCTCGGCAAAATGGCTGCTTTTCTTTGACGTTAAATTTCAACTTTTCGAAATCGGAAAGTCAAGAGTGCTTGTCTTTACCTTTGACAGTTCCATTGTGTCAAGCTCCATAAGAAACAACATGTCGGAAAGCACACGTCAAATGGTAAAGTCAAATGTTAAAGTTTCCAATTGTGTAAGGGCCTTAAGCCAAGTAAGAGAGGGGGGGGGGGATGACATGCGCGCGTCGGTCTGGCCGTGTTATCGGCTATCCCGCTAACATCAGTTACGGGAACCCATATCATGCAGTGTCGTCCTGCATAACCCGTGGGACCCTTGACGAGGCCCCGACGCGTACGGCGGAATCAGTCGTATGTAAGGCAATGGGTGACGCGGGGGACGTTTGAAGAGGCACGGCAAAGTTATCCCCAGCGTTACAAAAGTGAGCTTGTCCACAATATCCATAAACGACCACATAGCATAAGAAATGATACAACTGAAATACTACGTAGTTTGTAGGAATTCGCTGCCATTTCGCGTAGATTCATTTATGCGCACTTTTTAACAACGTATAACTAAACAGTAACTTAAGGCCAATGCAATGCTTTACGTGCTCAAAGTCGTGATAATGGGTGTTTTTATTTATAGTGGGCTGTACCGCGGTATAAAGAAAGCCTGCACACATGTGTTATAAAATAAGAAATAAAATAATACATACTGAACAATGGCGCCGCCATGACATATTACACTATACAGTGTAATGTCCATCGGCTATACAAATTCTACCCAATTAATCTGCGCGTAAGCATTCTTGCTGTGTGACGGTAGTTTATGTGAAATTGTGGTCTGCATACGCCGAGGTGTTCAAATTATAAAGCCCACGCAAATCATAGTAAATCATTGAGAGTTTGTATAAAGAGGTTTTAATTACCACGTCAGTTTATGTACTATTTTTAGAATTCCGATTCATGTGCAAAAGTAATCCCACCTGTAAAGATGTTTCCCCAAATAATGCTGGCTTCGGCAGCACGGTGTACTCGTGCAAAAAAAATATTTATTTAGCCTTTATGACAGAATAATTATTTGTACTAACTTAATAGTCCCTAATAGACTTTCGCATATGCTTTATGCCAGTAAATGTTATTCCAAACGCAACGCTTATTAAGATGGAATAAGTTCTCGATTATGAAACAAAACACGTGCAAATATGTAGTCGTATTTGAAAAGAATTAAAAACTAAAACATTAACAGGTTATAATGATATGCCTGCCAAATCACTAGACGAACAGTTTCGAAACTAACGCTATCGTTAGGTAAATTTGTTTGTTGGGGTTGAAGTTAAGTTCACACGTATTTGCTGAAGAATGTGCAGGTGCATTTTCGTATTACAGTTGATATTTTGATGATATTTTCGAAATCATTTTATATTTTTAGCTTCGCTATTTACCAGTGTAATTGAAATACAAGCGTACCTGTAATATTATAGATATATTTACTTATATCTTGCAAGTCCACTTAGCAGGTTCATGTACTTATTACAAATAAAAGCAAGTATTCAGTTGGTTACTCGTGCCCAAGGCTTTACTTGATAAAGTACAATGCAAAATGCAAAATGCAAATATGTTTCCATATGTAGAGTACACGCTTATTTAATTCCGTGACAACTGTGCTCTCACAGTTTACGTATTAGAAGTGATGTTTCCAATGAAAGGTTGACCCTTACGGACGAGCATAAATCAAACCCATGCCCTACACGGGACTCGAAACAGGAACCACTCGCGCTCAACACTCAACCGACTGCATCCGATAGGTCAACCAGAACACTGTCTGTGGTAACATGAACTTATTTAAAGTGAACGACAAACTGCATATTTCATTGGAGGACGTTTGTTAGTTACAGTTTACGTAACACATTCAGTGATTGTTACAAATTTTATGATATTCTGCCATGTAGGTTGGGATTAGCCTGCCTATATTTGCGCTAAATTAAATGCAGTTATTGGGAGAAAAGGGTTGAACGTTGATTTAAAACATGTATAGTTTAGCTTGCACTTCATAGATCACGTAATTCGTTGGAATATAAATATAAATAACAATTTGTTTTTATCTTTTGTCAGTTCTGTTTTGTGTTATTCTATAGCACTGATTATTCTAAATATTCGTGTATCATTTAATGTAGCATCATTATATTTAAAGATATTTTATATGTATTATTCTTTATTACACATTTATTCGCAGCCCCAAAACTAAAGGTTGTATTGGGATTGATTTTGACAAGCGAGTAATATGAGACACAATTCATGAATTCTATACCATCAAAAAGATCGTGCCAACAACTATGAATATGCTAGGACATTACATTCGGCATTGGATAGATATATAAGAGCTCTGTACGAATTTATGTGTTATAATTTGCATGATTTTTGTATTTTGGTTAGAAGTAACACCACTGTGCCGTAACACGTGCTTACGTTGGTTTGACACTATGCTGTCTCAAACCCCTCAATGTCGGTATATTGTGTGAACATATACTGTCTGGGTAATGAATTTTCCTCGAGATATCTCTTACGCCGAGCCGTAAATCTTCACATGCAATATTTATATCCCCCCCCCCCCAAATTGTTCAAGATGCGAGCGTTTGTAATAGATTTATTTTGTCTTCATGTTGTGCAAATGTGGAAACGAAACACGTCATCTGCTGAAGGATCAAGCAACATGATATATTCCACCTCCATTGTTGTTGCTTCTATCTAGCGTGATTTTAATTCGATAATGGTAAATATTTTAACAGAACATCTGCACTCGATAACAGGAAAGCAATTGACCTGTGTCGAACAGCGCGCGCAGAAGGGTAACGAAACCATCCAGCACTGCTATCTGTTGTCGCCAGCCAAACTTGTTTCGCCGAATGTTTTTGTGTCCGCGCGTATGCTGCCGGGCCGCTGCGTTGCCGCTCCGCTACAGACCCGGTCCGTGCCGAGCCGCAGTCAATAGAGGAGGGGGACTCGCGTGCCTAGACGTCTCCCGGCAACTATAGGTACCACAGCCAATAACAACAACAAAGAAATTACAAATTTGATCAGTGCTCGGCCATTGGCCATAACTGAACTTCATTATATTTTTAAAATTAAAGTTAATTAATGTACTTCCTATATAACGCTATTCATTTCTCTTATCGGGTAGTAGCCGAAAAGGGGATTGTTGGACATTTTTTGAATCCCACCCTCCCCCACATTGATCCCAATTGAAAGTCGTGAACTCTGTTACATAATCAGTAAACTTACATTAAAATTTTATTTTATTTGAGGGGGGGGGGGGATTAGTTTTGAAGGAAGTTAAAGGGACCACCGCCAGTAGAAATCTTGTGGTCCCCCTCCCCCCTTCACACGCTCAACCAACCCCTACCCTGCGATGGGAAGCTAACCACTCGTATCCTCAGCCCCTCTTTTCAAATCGTTCAGATCAACGGACGTGTCCGCTTGCACTTAAGATTTAACGGGCTCACTGCGTGGCATGCGCTCACTGAAGTTGGCAATGATGGATGGAAAATAGTTCCAATTCTTAACGTCGAATAAAAAGTGTTAGGTGACAGTTTGTGATAACTTAAATTATTCCTTTCCCTTTCTCTTTTCCTTTATGCATCGTAGCGTAAAAATTACCAGAGTTGTAGCAAATATATATATATATTTTAATAACTGCACAGTTCCACCTGATCGACGCATGAATAAAGTGATGAGGCCATGTCAATGTTAATTTTACTTAAGGCGGAAGGATACCGAAAGTGCATACAAGTAGATCTTAAGCAGGGCTTTCAAGAGTGCTCATTTTACCTTGAACAGCCTATGCATAGAATGATATTTTTAACTTATTTGAAGAGAATAAAATTGAGGCAAGTATTCAATTACCCAATTAGAAAAGGCCCAAGCAGTTAAAGTGTTTTGGAATATAGGTTTGCTCAAAATACTTGCTGTATTACCAAATGACTATAACTACTATAGTTGTGCAGGCGATCAGTTTACCCCACTAGAGGGTCTCTCCTGTGTCTAGGGGGCCGCGGTGACGCAGTGCCTAGATCACTCGCCTCCCACTAAGGTGGTCGTAGTTCGATTCCCAGCGGGGTCGCTCCTTGATTTTCGCACATGGTAATCGGGTTAAACGATGCCGCTGGTCGGCGGGTTTTCTCGGTGATATCCCGTTTTCCCCGTCCTTGATTCCAGCGCCGCTCCATACTCACCTCGCTTCACCGTCATTGGCTTTCAAGGCCCTCGTGTTAAGGGTATCGGATACAAAAAAAAATTATAGTTTTGTACCAAACCTTGTTCAATTTGTAAAAAAAAATGTAATCATATGCAATACATACAAGATAAACAATGTTAGGGATCCGCGGTGGCTGAGCGGTTAGCCTGCCCACGTCCCACCAAGGCGAACCAGGCTCAATTCCTGGTTGGGTCACTCCCGGATTTTCGCATGTGGGAATCGTGCCGGACGATGCCGCTGGTTGGAGGGTTTTCTCGGGGTTCTCTCGTTTCTCCCGCCCTTTCATTCCGGCCTGCTCCATATTCACCTCAAACAACCTCATCGGCTCTCAAAACCTCGCTGCTAAGAGCCACCCAAATATATTCACTCACTCACTCAAACAATGTTTGGTACATATATAAAAATATTAATTTTTTGGTATCTAAAACACTTAAGAGACGCCCAAACTCTTTCAATACACTGTTCTGCGACCAATCATAGGCAGAGACCGGAAAAATTCGCGAGGTCAATAACCTGCAGGCTAGACTACAGTCATATGTACAAATATGCCTATATTTACTACACATTGGTTGTCTGCTGTCTCAGTGGAAAGCGACCATTGGGCGGGCAAGCGTTCTCGAGGAGGTGTCATACACCGTGTGAACCAATGGCTAAAGTTATATGAACGCACGTATTTTTAATTCTAGCTCGTCCCAAAATCAATCCGCGAATTCTTCAGGTCTATAGCTACAGTTAGAGACAGGTGTTTTTCGCGAAATGATTTATGTCCATGCTAGACTTCAACATCATACGTCCACAAATACAACTTCCTTTGGTTACTGGCTGCGTGTCTGAGTGAGAAGACATGTTGTTATTTGACTGGGCCAATCAGAATAAATTACCGTGTTACTGAACATCCATGATTCGCGGACAGACACTCGAGGCACGTGACGCTTAGTATCATCCAACCACGAAAGTACATATGAACAAAAGTGTTTTGGAGTGCAACTGGTCTTGAACTCTTTTCGCGAAAAACACCTGTCTCTACCTGTAGTCTATTCGCGGATTCTACACAATTTTTTAATTGAACCTTTTAAATATTACCACATGTATGACGTATTTATGTCCTAAATGTGACATGTATCACATGCGTTATATACTTGTGTTAACAAAAATTTATCTTTCTTTCGGCTAAATTGAACTTTTATTTATATTTTATTAATTTATTACTATTGATTTATTATTATTACTATTATCTATTACTGTTCTTTTCCATTGGTCATTTATATATATATCATCAATTATGTATAATAATAAATACATGAACACAAATAAAAGTTCAATTTAGCTGAAAGAAAGGTAATTTTTTGTTAACACAAGTATAAAACGCTTGCGAAACATGTCACATTTAGGACATAAACACGTCATACATGGGGTAATATTTCAAAGGTTGAATTAAAAAATTGTGAAGCAACCGCGAATAGACTACAGGTAGAGACAGGTGTTTTTCGCTTCTAGGATGATATGTTTTCAGAACATTTCCTCTCGTGATTACATGTTTATTGAAGATAGAAACCAGAGGCCCAGCTCTACCGACGAGCTCAGCACCGGGGCATATTTTAATTGAAGAACCAATTTGGAATATTAGTGAACATTCTCAATAAAATAAACATTATTTTAAGTTTCAACGATTTGTTGCAAAGGAAGTTACAAATTAAAGTAATTATGAGAAGTGAGACCCAGAGTTAGTATGGAGCTCAGTAAACTCATCGCAGGAGAGAAGACACCGGTAGAAAAATTATTCTGGGATATAATTACTTAATTGTCTTTCGGTTTCAAGTTTAATTTATTTGGTTGCAGCTTTTCAAGTGAATTCATTTTTTAATTAATTTCCTAATTTTCATTAACATTTATATTATGAGAATGGTGGTATATTTTAGTCTACAGCTATCGAACTTGCAGATACATAAATCATTTTTTATAAAGTCTGAACTTACTTCAAAAGGTACAAAATTTGCATAGTATTACAGTTTATTTACAGTAATTTCAATTAAATGATAAATGATTATTTTCTGGTTAATTTTCAATATTATTAAAAGTGTTTATCCCATTGGTGTTTTTCATTTAACAGAATTTGTTCAGTGTCTTGTGAATGAGTATTTCTGTTGTGAATATTCCAGAGTTCCCGTTTCTGCGAGGGGGCCTGAATAAGGTAAATGTTTGGTGTTCATATGCAAATATACTTGTGAGTCATTCTTACACCGAGTACACGAATTAAACTTCCTCACTCAAAAATCAAACATTAATTTCCACACACATATGTGAAAGGGTGAATTAGCTTACAATTTGCATCCATATAAAAGAGATCGCATCGCATCCCCTACAAAGGCAATAGACAGATTTGCTTTTTTTTTCCCCCTTGTTTGTTACTATTCGCTCTTGTTTTTCCAGGAGGGGTCAAATAACGAGCAGACCAAACGCAAGCGTAACATAAACGCGAAATTATTTAATTTTAGCGTGTCCCGAAATGAATCCGCGAAATTTCGTCCTCTTTAGCTATTAGTGCACTCTAAAAGTTCGAATCAGTAGAAAACCACTGATTCGCAGTGAAATTCAACTACTCGAATCAGTGAAAATGGCTCCACTTAGAATCAGTGGAAAACCACCGATTGCCTCAGTGAAAAAAATTCCCTGATTGAATAAGTGACGGCCGACTAAAGTGGCGAATTAAATATTGATTTTATTGAATGTAGGCAAATAATTACGTAAAATAAGCATATTTACGATATTATATTATTTATATTGCGCAATTTGAAAAAAAAAATATTAAAAAAAAAAAAAAAAAAAAAAGTAAAAAAAATAAACTGGAGTTGGCCGGAATTGAACACACACGCCCTTCCTACTTCGCTTTTATGCCGTTACCTTAACATCTTTTGTTATTGATGTTGTTGTTGTTGTGCCGTTTACGAGTTCAAGTTAGACCGTCTTGCTGACAAATCCCAGTTGCGACTAGCGAACTGAGGATCTGCCCCGGAGAGACCGGGGCATGAACGCACGATCCTCCGACTACATGTCGGCCACCCTACCCCAGAGCTATGGCGACCGGCGACCACTTACGCTACCAATCGAAGATAAAATAGAAGGAATATACATGTGTTATAGTTCCTAACGAAATCGTGAAGATTTAAATAGTGTGCTATTACATTTCGTTTTTGGTTTAATTGGTACCATTAAGTTTTTTTTTAAAACGAATAGTATAAATAAGTGCACTCTCTTCGTCACATTATAAATGCAACGGAATGGAAGGCTAGATGTTCACATTATCTCGTTAAGTGGTGCAGGCCTATTGACAGACGAAACACATTTTAGAAAGTATTTTGTATTGCTTTTATTGGTCTATTCGTTGTTATTTCACTTGACACGCGTTGTTTAACGGCCATTTTTAAACGTTTTTTGACGGTCATTTTTACATGCTGTTTAAGTGACACATCAGTAAAAAAACAAACCGCTGAAACACTGAGAAAAAAATTACTGATGAATCAGTGGAAAATGTAACTGAATCAATAAGTGAATGAAATCGCAATTTTTCACTGATTCATCAGTTTAAATCACTAAAGTGACTGTTGAGTCAGTCAGTTACTGTCGACTGATTGGACCAGTGTAACTCTAACTGGTTTAGATTTAGAGTGTGACCAACTTATAAGGCCTAATTGTTACTAGAAAGGCAGCTGAGAATGTGTTCATCGATGAATTCGTGTGGTGGGGGCGAATATTTAGATGAGAAGTTATAATTGTGGATATTCGTCGTTGCAGAGTTACGTCATCAGTGAAAACCTGACGATGACATGAACACGTCTGCAATGACGAACGCCCATGATTATAGTGGTTCATTTAATTAAGTGTCGATAAGGGTGCTTCTGAACAAAGAATGTTTTATATACATTCGGAGTAGTATCACTACACAACAAGTAATGTTGGATGACGTAATGCTTTGCAGGCCGCGGTGCTCCACACATCAGTGACGTCAGTTCAATGTTGCAGTAGATAAGTCTTGAGTGGTCCCGGCAGACAGACGGAATTGTCTTTCCTCGCCACAGCAGCCAGCAAAAAGAGGATGCCTACATTGAAAAACTTTCCGCAGTCAGGCCATTCCACTGAATCTGTCAGTTGTAATTCCATAGACGTGTAGAGGAGCGCGAAATTGAAGAACAGAACTCGGTACGGCACGTAAAAAAAAAAAAAAAAAACAAGAAACAAGAACGATAGTGAACAAAATTTCCCAATGAAAATAAATAGTGAGTTGCTTTTCATCAGTTCAGTTAAAACAAGTAGAGTGCTAATTCGATTGTGTTTGTACATATACGCATACGCACGAGCGTAAATAATACGCTTTGTGTTTCAAATAACAAAAAAAAACCCCAGTGTGCATCGTAGTGAAAAATCTGAATTTAGATGAAATTTTTCAAAAGTTTTTTTAACATATTCGTAGTAAAAATTACTTGTTTTTCGTGAAACGATTTACCCGCAAGCTATACTTCAACATTATATGCGTATGTTTACAAGTTTATTTAAATGTTTGGACTACGTGTCTCATAAGCGCCTGTCACACTGTCAAATTTGCCTTCAAACTGCTTCCAATAAGTTTGGTCAAATAAACTTTGACAGTCGTGACGTCATCGAAAACTCATAAACGCCCACATACTTGTCTGAATAAGTTGGATGGATCCAGTTTCCATAAAACGTTTGGAAATCGAACCAGTTCTTAAAATGTATCAGAATCGTGCACGACAAAATTGGACGTCACGAAAATTTAAAATAACGAACCAATTGCTGGAAACCAAGTACACTATGAAGGTAAATAATTTATGCAGAAGATGTTTGAACATTAATGTTATTCTAAGTGGTAATTGAACATAATATTTAGAGCTCAGAGGCATTAACTTTAAACTCTGTGGAAAACATAAGTGATAAATAAAATTTTAATATAGTAAAGAAGTGAAAAATTATCACAAAATTCGTTACATTTCTCCCTGTAGTGGACTGCATGGAAAAACGAAACAGATGTACCTAAATTTGGAAATTACTTTTAAAAAAATTCATATTAGGTATTCCAGGAAAAATATTGAGTGTGTGACACATTTTCACATTCAAGATTATTCGATAAAATTGGTTGGAAAGAAAAATTTCATGGTTGCATTTCATCTTCGAATTTTACTGACACATATAATTGAATGCGAAAATTTGTCAATGTGATAGGGGCTTAAGTGCCCTTTCATAATTTACTGGGCCAGTTAGAATTATATTGATCCAATCCTGGATATGTGCATTTTGTGGGCGGATACAAGCAATAATCCTAAAATAATCTAATCAATTAAAGGAATCTGAGCTACAGTATTTATAAATAGTCAGTAGTGGATTTTTTACATCATAATTATCACAGTCATAATCATTGTATATACCACTTAGTTAGAATCAAACACTGTACTACATACCGGGAATAATACGTAATAATAGTAATAAAGTACATAACAAATAATAATATTAAATAAGAAAATTAAAATATAAAAATAAAAAGAACCATTTTACACTACAAAAATGTACTAAATATTACGGATATATATATCCACAATGACGCACCGACTTGATAGTCTGTTTCAGGTCTGGAAGAAGAAACCAAGCAGTGCAAAAACACAGAAAGGGAGAGCCTTGCTTCGAGGATGCAGGTACCAAGGGCCCCCAAGCACACTAATAATGACTTACTCCAAACAGGTTTGCACCTTTAGTGCCTAGGCAAAATAATTTTCACCCCCCGCCCCCTCCCAATACAAGGCAGTTTTGTAAGCTATCGGATTGTGAATAGAATTCAACAAATTTTCAATTCCAAGTAATCTAATAAAAATAATTCAACCTCAGAATGTATTATTTTGAATATCAACTTAAAGCTACCCACATTTCCTTCAGATAATGAAAGTAATCACCCTCAGCGCCAAACGTAAATGAAATGTATGCCATAAGCAAACGTTTATAGTTATATCTATTCCATTATATTAATTAATATGTAACATCATTTACTAAGCGCCCTCAGCGCATATTTAGGGGGGGGGGGGGAACCTGTATAAAACATTATTTAGTCATTTATAAAACTACATATATATAGTTGGTATTAAGTTTTGTGTGAACATTATTTTCAACGCTATCTTTGTCCTCCTCTTTTTATTGTTTCTATCCTTCTCTCCTTGTTCCCTTCTTTACACACTCGAGATGCAGCATTTATTTGCATTCATGAACTATGATATTATTTGATTAATGGATTTAATATTTAGGGGGGGGCGAAAACCTTCCTCTCGCTCACTACACTCTAAAACGATTAAACGTACCCCGTGGAGTTTAACTAGCACACTTACAAACAACAGACCAACATATTAGACAGACATCACGACACTAACATTTACTCCAGACGAGAGACTGGAGGGGAGCTTCACTGCTCCGCCGAACACAACTACAAGTAACTTTACTCGAAAATAGGCGGCAAGTTTAGCAGCCTTAACACGGGTCCGGCGCCCAAGAAAACACAGCTACACGGCCGCATTACCCTGTGATTGGAGTATACGTCGGGGGTGCAGTTGTCCCTACAACCACCCCGTGAGTTATGGGAGTCTAGGCTCCCGGTCTCAGGACAGACCGGTGGCGTACGAGGGTGACGATGACGACAAAAAAGCGCCCCTACCGTATAAACACTTTGAGGTCTGTTGGCACTTACAGACACCCCAAGCAAACTAGAAGTCAAGTGTGTACCTCCACCGCTTAAGAAACACTGCTAAAGTTGCGCATGGTAAGTGGTCCAAATAACACTACATAAAGGCTGTTCGCGATAAAGTGAGCACTTTTGAAATCAACCTTAGAAAAAGACACTGCTCCTACCTGCATATATTTTAACGGGCGCTCTGAGTGACATGCACCCAGTAAATTTGGTAACGATGGATGGAAAGTAGTCCCATATCGTAACGTTGAATAAAAAGTGTTAGGTAACCATTACTCGCTTTGCCTGTCACAAATGAAAATCTCTGTTTAGTGTTTCAGGTTTGCATTTAATAACTTGGGATCTTCACAAATAGTATTTACTCCTTTTTTTTTTTTTTTTTTTTTCATTCAAGCTTAAATGTGTTTCAAAACTCACATATTTTCGGAAATTTTCTGAAGTGATTTCTTGAAGAACAAATAACTAAGTGCTTTCGTTTGTTTTACTTATCATTGTTCGAATATTAAGATTTTTTTCCCCCACAGTATTTTGTAATTTTGATCAATTTAAGCAATTTTTCATTACATATGTGAGCTTGTTTAGATGTATTCAAAACTTACAATCTTCAGTACGAGCGATAGTCAGTTATTTTTGGAGATATTGTGACCCTAGGGTCCAAAACCCTTCAAAAACCTGTATGAAACATTATTTAGTCATTTATAAAACTACATATATATAGTTGGTATTAAGTTTTGTGTGAACATTATATTCAACGCTATCTTTGTCCTCCTCTTTTTATTGTTTCTATCCTTCTCTCCTTGTTCCCTTCTTTACACACTCGAGATGCAGCATTTATTTTCATTCATGAACTATGATATTATTTGATTAATGGATTAAATGTACAAGTTTCGAAACCAACAATATGTGAGTGTACAAAATATGATATATCGGGGGAAATGTTGATTGATTGCTAGCTTCTATTATGTTTTTCATTCGTATTGACTGTCGCGTATCTTGTGTACGCGTCTGCTGGCAAGCACGCGCGCGTGTATGTAAATGCATTTCCCTCATTATGCTGGACCAATGAGGATTCTGGTTTTCTAGTCCCGGACGTTTGCCGATTGTTTGCAAACAGTTAGAATGCGCAAAATCTCCGTACTCGGTAATCGAGGGAGCACGGCGAAACAATGTTTCCGGAGATTTGTTTGCGGAAATTGTTTTCGCTATTTTTTATTCTCAAGATGTGGGTAAAATAATGTTTTTGACTTTACTCAAATAGACGTTTTGCCCTACAGTTGAAACTGACGTCTGTAACTATACCATGCATTAATTATAATATTTTATTAAATAAAATATACGTGAAATTAATAAATGAAACTTATACACAGATTACTGTAAAAAAAATTTCAGAGAAAAACATGTGAAACATCTGCACAGTTGGTAGAGCATTAAACGCAAAATCCCAACACTTGATGGGAAATAACTTAAACGCTCCCTGTTAAATTTGCTGGAAATATTCAGCAATCTCCATTTGTTATAGTACTGTTCAAGATACCATGAGTCAGAGAAGCAAGCCACTCCATATTTCGACTTCTACAAGTGGAATAAGTACATATGTAGCTTCAATAATCTAGCGTTTACGTGTGTGTATAAGCAACTCGTAATAATCTCTTCTAAAGCAAATTGATCATTGGTTGCTCCGGTAGTGAATAGACAGATTTGATCTCGACCTTATATCCTTGTTACTGACGCAGACACATCCAAATTCTTTGAATAAAAGTGTATTCCTGTTGTAAAAGTAGCTCTAATGTACGATTTTTTTTTAATTCTCGCTATCCATTAAATAAATTCGCGAAATTACCAGTACTACCTATGTATATAAATATGGGGTATTCTCAACTGCAGGTAATTACAAACTATGTGAAGGCGTTCTTTATGGCAGATGGGGAGGAAAATATAATGTGACGTATGAACTAACGTAATTATTAAGGGAGCTTATAAAGTAAAAATTCATTATTTTATACACTCTAAATCTGAATCAGTGAGAAATTCACTATTTAAACCAGTCTGCAGTATCTGATTGATTCAATAGTCACTTCAGTGAATTAAACTGGTGAATCAGTGAAAAATGCCAGATTTCCTTTAGTTATTGATTCAGTGACAGTTTCCATTGTTTTTCAATGGTTTATTTTTGACTGATGGATCATTTAAACAGCATGTAAAAATGGCCATCAAACGGCGTTTAAAAATGGCCGCTGAACAACGTTTATCAAGTGAAATAACAACCAACAAACTAATAAAATCAATAGAAAACACTTTCTAAAATGTGTTCCGTCTTTCGAAACACAATTTAACGAGGTAATGTGAAAATTTAGTCTTCATTCCGCGTTTTTACGTCGTTCCTTTCGTTTTCATGTAATCATCATAGCGCTGTGTTCGAAGGTTTAAACTCCACATAATGTGGTGAAAAGTGTTCACTCATATATATATATATAAATATATATATATACACACACACGCGTTTTAACAATTCTAGCGGTACCAATTAAACCAAAAACAAAGTAAGAGTATATAATATAAATCGTCGCGATTTCGATAAGAAGTAAACGACGCATACTTTATTTCCCCTTAATATTTTTTTTCAACTTTGCTTGATTGCGCAGATGATAATGTAACGGCCTAAAAGGGGAGTTGAATGGGTGCGCGAGTTCAATCCTGGCCATCCTCGAGTTTTTTTTTTCTTTTTTTTTTTTTTGCTTTTATAAATTATGGTAAATTGCGCAATATAAATATTAAACTATCCAAAATATGTTTATTTTACGTAATTATTTGATTACATTCAATAAAAACAATAGGATTTTATTCGCCACTGAGTCTGCCGTCGCTAAATAAATCAGCGAAATTGTTTCACGCCACTAATTCAATCAGTGGAATCTTTTCACTGAAACAATCAGTGGTTTCCCTCTGATTCGAGTAGCTGAATTTCATTGCGAATTAGTGGTTTCCCACTGGTTTGAATCTAAGGTGTAAACGTATGAATTACAACGCAACTCGTGGATATTATTTACAAGTAATACTATATCGTCGCGTGAAAAATGTTTGGTGTGCCATTTTGTAAAAACATGTTACATAAATCACAATTGTAGTGAATAAGGAAGAGATGCATCTCTGAAAATTGGGAAATAAAAGAAGTTATTTGCACAATATCATAAAAGACATGTGATGAAAATACACATTCGTAAATAGCGTTCACCTAATTTTATATTTGCCATTTGTAGACATTCGGCGGGCGATAAAATCGCCCGTCATTAAGAAATAAGCGGACGTCTTGTTATTAACAAACGAAAGTTGTTACCCCGTGGGAGTTTACCAATTCACATGACATAATGAACGTGTGTACGTTGAAGGCTCACAAGACGTTGCTTTGATGTAGATCTCTCATACGACCGTTTCTCGAGAAAGCGCGCATCGTTGAAAGGGCGCCGAAATTCGCCTGTCGGGTATGCCACCTGTCTGCCAGGACCAGCTCATACAGCCGCGCGTTTGGTGCTGTGTACGAAGGCTTGTAATGTCAACAAGACGGCGTGTACAGTACTGTACATAAAGGCACTTAGCCAGGAGGATGAGGGTGGAAGGTGATCGTAAGTGGAACCCTATCGCCGTTCACCAGGAGTGAGAAACCCCAACGTGTGTTATTAACAAGAACTATTATAAGGGATGACCACTAATTTAAATACACAAATTGCAGCGTCGCGCTATCGTTTGCCTGACCCGGTCAAATATTTTTAAGTGATCTGATCTCGAAGTTCACGTTCTGTTTCTCGCGTACTGATGTTTTAAGAATAATCTAAAGAAATAAATGGCGGATGCGAGGTCTGGGGAGCGCGATGGCTGATTTTCCATAATCCCTAACTATGCAATGCATATCTTACATTTCTGCGCACATGTTAAGTCTCTCGACTTTGGGATCTACTGGCGTAATGCCGCTCTGCTACAAACGCCAGCAGTAGTACTTACTCGCATGTTGCACACGCACCGGACTCACAAGAACATCATGGAGTACTGTTATGCAGATTTATAAACATCAACTTGTACAGTGGACTCCAGCAGCGACAGCCCTAAAAAAAATGTGGTCTGGCTGTGTTGGCAACACGTCCGTAAGTTTTGCTTGAATACGTCTACGTTGACGCGCTCGGACGCCTTGATGTTTTATTTACGTCCCGGCTCCACTTCACTCGATCATATGGGATTTTATGAGTATGAGTGGATTGCTTTTGAGATCCATTTTCCAACCGTATACGAGTTCTGTATGTCGACTTGGCTTTTTGACGAGTATGAGCCGACATTGTGTTAAGTTTTTCTAATTCTTCACATTAAACGCATACAATTTCACCATAACCGCGCCACACAAATGTTTTTTATACACGCAATCGATTGATCTTGACGAGAGCTGTCGATTGAAACTCAAACGACCGTCATAGATTCTCTTAGTCAAAAGTTATGCTATGAGGAAGTTAAGAGACGCGGCGAAACGAACTCAAAATTGCGCCCCCCCCCCTTTTTTTTTGTGCGATACTTCGAAGTCCACCACTCAACGTAACATATTATTTTATCCTTTGGCCATCGAGTGGTGTAATTGAATTTTGAATGTAGAAGATAGATTTGGAGCTGCATTGTCAAACTGTATCCCCCAATTTTGTTATCATCGGTTTTTTTTTATGTATTGCCTCCCACTATGGTCGCAAATTTAAAGACGTATTCGCACCAAAATTGTCGTTGGCCAGCGACCTGTTGGGACGTCGTGCGCCAATCAGCGCCTTGTAACCCACTCGCCAGCAGGCAGCCCAGCCAATACGGAACTTTTACCAGCATGCAGTAGCCAATCAGGCATGAGTTCCGTTTTCAGAGCCTCGCGCAGTCAATCATAGAACGGGCACTCCCACATCAAAGGAACCGCTAGGCCATTTCGTCTCGGCGTACATTTAGTATAGGTTTTTTCACGGTAAAGTGAGCACTTTGAGGCATCTAGTCACTTCTTCATTTCAGGCTTCTCTCTTCCTTTAACCACCTATTTAAATAAATATTATTTCCATGTAAGTAACAAACATGAAGTGTTTATATTCCACCACACCTGAAAGTTTACATCTAAGGCTAAAAATAATATGTATTTATTGACTATCATTCAAAATGACAGGGCTTTAAAAAAGTGCTCACTTTACCGTGAATATCTTATATGTGGCATGGGTGTGTATTCCCTCCCCCCTCCCCCCCCCCCCCCCCGCCAACTTTCTACTTGGATTAGGGGTTACATACCTGGCAGGCAATCATGAGAACGTACGACTAAGAAAGGAAGGGATTACGGTTTTATTTTTTACCCCAAAAAGGTAGTAAATTTCCAAGTAAAACCTTCTCATTTCCGTAAAACTCAGTTGCTTCAGCATTCTGAAGAGGTAGTGAAAGCGTCACAAAGTTAGGGGCACTGTAAAGATATCCCAGTACAATTAAAACTAAAACATAATGATCCCGTTGTGCGTGTGTGCCGTATCGCGTGTTCGCACCTAATATTAAAACATTAAAAAATTTGATCACAGAATTGCAAGAGCAGGGAATCGTGGAAAAATTCCACAAGTTCGTACGCAAGCCCGTTTTTTTTTTCCTTCTAATTCCTAAGAAAACTCCGGGACAGTTTAGAATTATCTGTGATTATAAAACAATAAACAGGAGATTGCATGACGATTCCTATCCGGTACCCGTCATGGAAACGGTACTTCAACATATGCGCAAGGCAAAGTATTTCACTATTTTGAATTTAAATTCGGCATTCTGACAGCGTGAGCTGCATCCAAATAGTAGGGCAGCGTTAGCGTTTTGTACACCGCGGGGTTTGTACCAGTGGACTCGTTTACCGATGGGAGTAAATCCCATACCCCCAGAGTACGTCTAGATTGTTAACTCACGCGTTGGGAAAATATCTACGTGAGTTTGTATTCACGTGCATAGGTGACGTGTGCACATGCAGTCATATGTTAGAGGAACATCTTCAACACTTGCTAGCAGTGTTAGACACCGTTGCGTAAAGCCGGATTGACGGCAAACCCGCAAAAGATAAGTTGGGCACACAACAACACGTGCGTTATTTGGGAATCACAATTTCCGAAGGAAGTTTACAAACAGATGCGGGAAAGAAAAAATCAGTCGTAAATTTCTCGCAGACTAAAAATATAAGAGGAGTCAAAAGATGTTTAGGTATGGTCGCATTTTATAGTAAGGTTATTCCGAATTTTCCCGATCTTACAGAGCCGTTAAATAAATTGAAGAGAAAAAAACGTGCCGTTTCAGTGGAACGAAGACCAGGAAAATGCTTTTAAAAAATTGAAATATATGTTGGCAAATCCTCCCGTTTTGCATTTACCGAATTTTTCCGAAGAGTTCTTTTTTTGCAATGTAATGTCAGTTCTGTAGCAACAGGAGCGTGTTTAAATCAAAAGATTGATGGTCATTTTGTACCGATAGCGTGCGCCAGTAAATGATCGACTCAATCAGAAAGTAAATTTACTATTTAAGAACAATAATGCTTAAGTTGTATTTGGGGTATGGAAAAATTTTGCATATTATTTGGATCACGCACCGTTCACGTTGTTCACGGACAACCAAGCGCTCAGCTGGTTATTGATATCGCAAAAGCCTGCAGGCAGGTTGGCACATTGGCTGGTAAGATTGGCCCGTTTCAAATTTAATGTGCAACACATTCGCGGGGTCGATAATTCGGTAGGAGACGCGTTGACGCGCATGCATTGCGCCGAAGAGTTTGAGCAAGGCGACGAGAAGATGAAGAATGGGGCAACTGTAGAGAGTGTAGCGAGCGTCAATAGTCAGCTGTCAAGGCCAGCAGTAGGAAGCAATTCCAGAATTGAATATGTTACAAAAATTCCCAAGTGTGTTTACTGACATTAAAGAATACCAAAACGCGAATCAGGAATGTTAGAAAATTTTGTCTGGAGTCAAGAATGGGGCCTCGCCGTGTTATCCATAAAGGCTTTCTAGGAGAATGGACAAGACGAGAAAAATTCAGAGTTTTTGGAACCTGAAAATTTGAGGGCGATGGCGTTTAAATATTACCACGAATCTTATTACGGAGGACACGTAGGGCGTGATGAAACCATCTGTCGCGTGTTAGAAATTTTCACGTGGCCGGGGGTTCGCGCCGACCTTGAAAACTGGGTTAAAGGGTTGTGACTCGTGTAAACACGCTAGACCGAAAAATCAAAAACCAGAAGGCCAGTATGCAGGTACGGTAGCCACGTATCCTTGGGAATGTATGTATTTAGACGTCACGGGTCCGCTGCCCGGGAGTACATCGGGTTATGTTTGAGTCCTTGTAGTAATGGATAGTTACAGTAAATTTGGTCTATTTTTCCCGTTAAAGGCAGTTGAAATCTGTAAAGTTGTAATGCAACTGTTGTATGGTGTTTTTGGCGCACCCGTATACGTAGTAACAGATAACGCTACGTATTTTTTGTCGCAAGAATTCAGAGATTTGAATTTTTTTTTATGGGGAGTGAAAATGGTTCAAACTGCCCCGTACCATCCACAGGCAAATTTAGTAGAACGTGTTAACCGTAACATTAAGATTGCCTTACGCAGTTTTCAATCAGATACGCAACGTCACTGGGATGACGTATTATACCTCTTGTTTTTTGTGTTTCAATAATTTGATTCATAGAGCACACATTTATGCACCGGCTGAAGTGTTTTTGGGGCGGAAATAGATTCACCCTTTAATAAATGCGTGGTCACTCCGCGGTATTTGTTTGGAAAACGTGACTAACAAAAAGCTGGAAGAAATATGGGCGGATGTGACACGCAATTTGATTGCGTATCACCAGGAAATGGAACAGAAAAAGAAACTTAGCTTACAAAGATGTAACTTTGAAACCTGGTTATATAATTTTAGTCGAGGCGCACCACCTCACTTCAAAATTTATTTTAGTGCTAAGTTGGCGGTTAATTGGCGAGGGCCTTTTCAGATAGTGAGGTTCCTTTCGCCTATGACAGTATTGATGGAAGATCCACATTCTCCGAACAAATACAAAAAAGGTTCATATCTCCCAATGTAAAAGATATCACGTACCCACAGCATAATAGGGCTGTCCGCCACCCTTCCCTTTTGTAAATTCTACACTGTCTTCATTAAAGGATGTAAAACTGTTTTATTAAGCAATCTAAGATTTTAAGATTATTGTATTTTATAAAGATATTTTAGTTTTCCAGTGTTTTCGATGGAAAATTTAAAAGAAAGAGAGAGTATTATCATTTTGTAAGCAAGTATACTCTACTCAAAAGTTGAATGAGTACATAGTTAAATTAAAACGTGTACAAATAGGTAAAGTTGAATAAGTACATAAGTAAAAATGTGCGAATATGTGAAGTTATAAATATTTAAAGGTATACATGTATATAATGAGTGAAGTATTATGTCATACATATCTAAAAGGCATACCTCTATATATATAGTGAAGTATTTTATATGTAAATGGAAAAATGGTTCATAATTTAAGGAAGCCTTCCCAAACTTAAATTTGAAGAAGTTATGATTTTTTTCTACGTCTTCGTCGAGTGAGCCCTGGTGCTTGTCAGTTTTATGGTGATAACGTGACCCGTGTCCCACGCGGAAAGGAGCCTGGGGTAATGGCCTGGCCAGCCTACGCCTTATGTTCTGGACGCATGTGCGACACCGACTTCGTGGGTCTTTCTTCAGGGGCGGAGGGATGCGACGGCTACCCCTGCACGCCGAACGACAGTCAAAACCGACGGTGCCAGATGAAGTTGAGAAAATGCTGGGCCGTTCGGGACGGCTTACCTTCGCTGCGACTGGGGTTGTGTTTGACGAGCTCCGCCGCCTCACGTCCGCTGGGCGGGCCGGCTGGTCTGCGAGTACGGGCGCGCAGCCCACGGAAACTACTACTGCCTTCCCCCGTCCCTCGTACGTCACCTTGGCCACGTGACGCCAGCCAGTCACGCATCACCAGGGTGCCCTTCCAGGACTTCAGATATCGACGAAGTGAAGATCATTTTGTAATGTTCTAGATGATTTCAAATAAAATATAAATGCAGGTGTCTCGGCCAGATTCTGGGATACAGCACAGTGTTTCTACTTGGGCAGGAACTGCTGTTCTGTCAACATTTCAAGGAGGGGGTGGGGATTGCTGCCATTTTAGTTAAGTATGGTTTAAAGCAAAATAATTATTTGTAACCTGCATATAGCTGGAAAGAGATGTAATCTTGTAAAAATGTACACTTTGGGGGAAATTATATTTTTATATAACGTTTATTGACTGTTGAAATATTGGGTGGAAAATATTATAAATGATTTGAAGTATATATATAAACGCAAGGCAACGAATAATTTTCAAACCTTTTCACTGGAACCAACCCAAATCCCTTTTTGACATCTTGGGGGACTCTCAGCTGTTTTCCAACTTAAAACACAGATATTGAGAAAGCATTTGAGACAAGGACCTCGTCCTGTGTGTGTTGGTAAACACGTCACATAGCTAATAAATACATTTTATATTTGCCTAACACGTTACCTTTCGAGCCCGGTGAAACACACACATTGTGTTTATTCCTTACATGCCAACATTTATTTTAAAAAAGTGGTGGAAGGATAAAAAAAATGTGCGATAAGATAAAAAGTGCCTAGGGCCTCAAAAGTGCTCAAAGTTTGCACGCGAATTTCATGATAACTGTGCATATAGGCAGTTCACGGTAAAAGGAGCACTTTTGAAAGCCCTGCTTAAGATATATTTGTACGCACGTTGTGAATTCTCCCGCCTTGTGTAAAATTAACATTGGCACGGACCTCATCACTTTATTCATACGTCGAATAAGTGAAAATGTGAATTTATTTGAAAAGTAAATATTTTACAAATATGCTCATTTTACACTTCGATGCATAAAAAAAAACACAAAGCGAAAGAGAGCATTTAACTTATCACAAATGGTTACTTAACGCATTTTATTCGATGTTAAAATATGGAACTACTTCCCATCAATCGCTACTGAGTGTGTTCGTTAAAACATACGCAGGTAGGGGCAGCGACTTTTTCTAAGGTTGATTTGAAAAGTGCTGACTTCGTCGTGAACCGCCTTTATGCGTAGCTTCGTTGGCCACAAAGCTCAAGATAGTTACTGTACTTCCTCGTGCCTGCCAGGGGCCACGGTGGCTGAGCGGTTAGCCCGCTCGCCTCCCACCAAGGTGATCCGGCCGGGTCACTCGGGACTTTCCACACGTGGGAATCGTGCCCGGGCGATGCCGTCGGTCGGCGGATTTTTCCCAACGCTCGCTTCAATCACCACCGTCGGCTCTCAAGACCTAGATGTGAAGAGCCGCCCGAACATCTTCGCTCACTCGCGACTCGCTGCAGTGATAGGCTTCGCGCGCGCGTAAAACAAACAGCTGCCCGCGCCCCGTTGTCAATTGCGATCGCGAAACACGGAAAGAACGCACGTCCTCTCACGTACGCGGCTTTCTCTGGGCGGGGTTGTTGCTCACGAACCGCGCGCAATAACACTTGCCACGTAGCCGGGGAGGCGACGCGGCGAGCGCGGAATGGACCGTTTCACAACGAGGCGCCGCTTGCGCCGTGCGCGACGGGATGGTCGTCCCCGAAAACAATGCTGGGTGTGGGAGAGTGCGATGTTTGCTTGGCATTAGGGTCGGTGCTTATCCGCGTCGGCGTCCTAGACGAGCTACGGTTTTGTTTTTCCTGTGCCCCGACACTTCAGGGAACAGTCGTGCAGATCTTAGTGTTTCCCAGAAGGCTAGTGATTACGAACAGTAGAGGAAAGGAGAGATCTGGGCGGTGCTTAATGTTGAAGTAGAGCAGCCGCCTCTGGAGCACTGCACTTGACTATACAACGAGAAGAACTCATAATAAAGTAGTACAGACATCATACAATTTTTCAGAAAAGCGCGATTTTTGCTGTATATGAAAGAGGAATCTATACATATTTTCTAATTATAAAATATTGTACTGAAATATACTTTTTATATGTAAAAAAATCAATTTTTAAAAATCTGTATTTTTTTTTTTTTTTTACAAAATTTAAGCATATTTCAGAAAGTATTATTTGCAAGAAATGCTTCGTCATGGAATATCTTCATAATGTTTACTATCATTGTATGTAAGAAAATTGTAATAATAATTTGGGAAATAATTTTTATAATTGATTATATTTACAGTACATTCATTTGCAACAAACATCTATGGCTGAAACAGGTGTAAACAAAGTTAATTATAAAATTGATATGATACATTATTAACATGGTTTGATTATATATGGTCACAGTAAATATTATGACGAACTTTCTAGAAGAAGATTTTCTTATTAATTCTGCTTTCCGAAGCATCCAAAACGGAAATGTGTTTAAATTTATTTTAAAATGTGGACTCTGCCTATCGATTTATTTCACAAATATATAAAGTTTATTTTAGTAAATAATGTTTAAAATATATAGTTATATATTCTTCTTTCATATACATCATAAATCGCACTTTTCTAACAATTTTTATGGTGTGTGTACTACTTTTTTATGAGTTGTTCACATTGTACCATCAAGAGCAGTGCTCCATAGGCAGAGGCTTTTCTTCAACCTCCTTTGCAGACATTCTTATTGGAAGTATTTACTGACAATGCGTGGTTATGGGAAATTAATATTTCATGAATTGTTTAATATTTTTGTGTTAAATCTGCCTGTTGTGAAAAGTCAGGAACATATTTATATTTTATCAATAAGCCCCTGCCTTTTTTGCACACAGTTTATAACACACGGTGATAAATGGATACGAAAGTGTTAAACAGCTATTAAATTGTAAATTTTCTATGACAAAACATTTTCGATAATACCTCTAAAATTGGAATTACGACAAGAAAACGAAGCATTTCTGCATATACATAGTCTATTGTCGGTTTTCTTTGCACTTTTTTGGTCAAACCTTTGAAAAATCACCCCACGTATGCATTGTTTAGTTATTTCCTACGTAATCCATGTATCGCAAACGTTTTATACACCTGTTAAACATGAAAGAATTCTATGTTTAGTTAAATTGAATTTTTAGTTGTATTGTATTTTGTAAAGACAGAGAATCATTGACAATATTCGTTAGAAATGGTCCTAAACTCGTGCCAACAATAAAATTCTATACTCCAATTAATTTCCGACTCCATAATTATTCTTCTAATACTACTCCTTCGCCTTCTTTATACATTCCTGAGACATTCTTCCATCACTGGGTAATAACTGGGTAATAACCGCTGTCCGATAGAACGTTTATTTTTAATATTTTCGAGTCTCGAACTGTAGGCCCGACGACATGCCTAAACGATGGATATTGCCTAAATGAATATATTTGAGACTTATAAGCCTACAAACAGAAAGGAAATCAGGTACAATTTTCGTTAATATGAGCCAATGCACACGTCGGTATTCGAACTTTGGACCATATATAATCATATATAATCTTAATTATTCGCCAAAATTTGTCTAACAGCGTACTTTATATGTTTTATCCACCATAGTTAGTAGTGTATTACTGTTAGTTTTAGGACAAGAATAACAAAAATTTCCGCCATGACGTCACAGCATGATCGCCCATGTCAGTCAAAGGCGCCTTGTCTGTGATGCCAACCAAGATGACGGACAACTCTGAACTCAGATCCCTGAATCCTGCGCCAAAACGAAGATAAATACACTACTGATTGTCCATGGTAGCCAACTATGCTTACACGAAGGTATAAAATGTACTTGACCTGTGGTCCTTTTCGTCGTCGGAAGTAATGCCAATATTATGAATTTGGTGACTATAGCTTCAGTGGGTAGGAAGTGGTAGCATACTATGCTTATACGAGGGCTTAGGACATACTTGGCACTAGCATCCTGTTCGTTTTCGGTGGCGATATCTATGTTATGAATTGGACGACTATAGCTTCGGTAGGCGCGAAATGATGGTCGACTGTGCTTATAAGATGCATTAAAGTATACTTGACCCTCCCACCCCTGTTCTTCATCAGAGGTGATGTCTATGACATGAATTTGGTGCCTATAGCTTTGGTAGATGGGAAGTGGTGTTCAGATATGCTCATAAGTGGCTTAGTGCGTGCGTGCTCGACCCTGCTGCCCAGTTCATCGTCGGGGGCGATTACTATGTTATGAATTTGGTGGATGTATCTTAAACAGTTCGGAAATTACAACCAACTATACTTATAAGTGGGCTTAAGAAGGACTTGATGTGTGCGTGGTGCGACGTGTGGTAGGTTATGGCACGCCTGGCGTCGTGGCGTGGATCCAAGATACAGAAGTGCGCGCGCTCGACAGTTCGGAGATTAAAGCCAGCTGAAGGAATGAAAGGAGTTGCATGACGGGGCAATGAACTCGATCATTCTTCAGACAAGGCGGATGGTGCTGGGATGGAATGACAGAGCTTGAATTAAATGGTGGCCGTACAGTGCATGCAGACAAGTTGAAGGTACAGCAGTGAGTGCATGCTCTCGAATTCCCGGACAAGTTAGAGAGACAGACGTGCAAATGCTAATGATTCTGTATGAAGGCATATAACTTTCATGTAGAGGTATCACCTGCCCATATATATATATATATATATATATATATATATATATATATATATATATATATATATATATATATACATAAATTTGGGCAGGTCGTGTGTATATATATATATATATATATATATATATATATATATAACAAACTAATTTTTCTGAATGCTAGAATGACAGTATTTTTTATTAATTGGTATGTATATATTTAAACATATAAGACATGTGTATACACGCACATATTTGGTGCCTGCTCTCTTTTATGCGATTATGGGTTTATTGTCTGGAGAGTGCGTAGCCCATGCGAGTATTTACTGTACTTCTTCTCATAACTGTGCAATGGTGATTATATATATATATACTGTCGAGGACCGTCCACATTTTTTTTCGCACATGTCGGGATTGTAATAACTATACACGTATTCGTTGTTTTACATCATCTTTTCCTAGATGTCGCAGTGGTCTTGCAGTCAAGATGCCCGACTGGCGACCTAAGGGGTGTCGGAACAATATCTCACGTCCCCAGGCATTTTTTGAGTTCCAATACACCTACCGACTAAATTAAATTCCCAGCGCTCCTGGTGGCCACTGTTTGAACTACACCCCCAATGCTAGCTCACCACTGCAGGTGTCATGTGAACCAACACATGCACAAAATGGATGCGCCTATACCAACGCTCCTAGCAACGAACTGTAGAACGTCAAACACACTGGTGGCAGGTGTGAGCATCAAAGATGGCGCGGAAATTACAGATGGCTTAGCACACTCTGTGGTGGATATGGGAATCAGATATTGCCGCCTACAGCAGACGATGGTGATGAGGTAACATCCAATATGGAGGACAAGGAAAGCAAGAGAGACGACAGGACGACAAGAGAGAAAATAAAGGAGACCAGGTGGAACAGGAGAAAATCCCCAATGGATAGAACAGATGAGAGAGAGAGAGAGGCAAGAAGCAATGAGAGAGCATGATAAAATAAAGGAGACTTGGAGGAATATGAAAAAAACCCTAAGGGATAGAACAGACTAACAATAGCGATAGGAAGGGATGTCATATTGTTAGAAAAAATAACATCGGAATTGTAGAGTGGGAGAAAACTAAACGGAATGCAAGAGCACAAAGAGTCGAATTGAAATGGCAGAGCAGGGGAGAAAAAAGGAATATTCCAAAGAGAAAAATTGGGTTTGGCTGTGTTGGGGACACGGCCGTTTGTTTTACGTGAATACATCACTGTTGACGTGCTCGGACGCCTTGTATATTTTACGTTCCCGGCACCGCTTCACTAGATCATATGGAGTTTTATAGGTATTGCTGGATTGCTTTTGAGATGCTCTATCCAACCGTATGCGATTTCTGTATTTCCACTTGACTTTTTGACTAGTATAGGCCGAAATTGTGTTAAGTTTTTTAATTTTTTACAGTAAACGCATACAATTTCACCTTCACCACACCACATAAATGTTTTTATACACGCAATCGATTGATCTTGACGAGAGCTGTCGATTGAAACTCAAACGAGCGTTGTAGCTTCTCCTAATCAAAAGTTATTCTATACAGAAGTTATGAGGCGAGGCGAAACTATTTAAAAATTGTGCCTCCCCCCCCCCCCCACCCACCGCTCGATGTTTCGCAGTCCTTTCTCAACGTAACATATTCTTTGATCTTTGATCTTTCGGCAATCGAGTGGTGTAATTGAATTTTGAGATTGTAGACGATACATTCGGAGCTGCAATGCCAAACCGTATCCCCCCATTTTGTCATCATAGGATTTTCTGGATTGCCTTCCAATATGGTTGCAACTTTAATGACGTATTCGCGTCAAAAAGGGAATAAAGAGAAATCCAAGACGACCTAAATTGGAGAGGAACGACAGAGCAGGATGTTTCGACACCGTGGCACTGCATCCCCCATCCTCGGTCCCAGGCCACTTCAAAGCATCCTACTTCTGATGTGCAGGGAACAACACGCCCACGAAATACTTAATATTGTTACAGCTTCTTATACCGTAAATTCCAGCCGCACGCAACAGTGGAACGCCATTCGCAAATAAGTGCCATGTATCATACTTGACAGTCAGCACTCCAACAATGGCGAATAAAAAAAAAAAAAAAAAGCACACTTTCAGAAACGCTCGCAGCCAGTTAGCGAGTGGGTACGCTCACGTCAAAGGAACCGCCAAGCCAATTGACACATAATTTCTTACTGATGTTAAAGAGGGTATTCAGCACATTACTCAGATGTAACTAAATTACAAGTGCGTTTATTATTATTATTTTTTACTACTTTTCGAATTATCCCCATGGATGTTGGTCATAATCAGCGCTAGTGATATGAATAGGAACTGCAAGAATTCGCGTTTCGAACGACACAGACAGACAGGCTAGACTTCACTGTCCTGTGTAGGCCTATTTAGGAGCTTCAGCTTTTTCTTCATTGCATTGGATGCTGCGCCATTGTGTATCAAGATCAGGTTGCAAGTGATTTGGTTGTTGTTTCCGTGAAGATTTATAATTGGCTCAGTGTTCACATGGGCGTGTCTAATAAACTGTCATCCAGTTGCAACCATGATATAAATGCACATATGTTTGCCATATAGCTTGTCCTAAAATGAATTCGCGAAATTTGCCAGTCCCTAGAAATCATTAATGTTCATATATATATATATATATATATATATATATATATATATATATATATATATATATATATATATATATATATATATATATAGTAAGATGCAAACATAAGTGCGCTTGCTCATTTCTAAAAATTATTATTTATTTGCGTTTGTTTTCGGGGTTTGTAATATATGTGTGCGAATACAAGTATTGTCAGCTTATACGTGGCATAGTTAACGTGGTACGTAATCAATGTAATATTTAAATGACTTTTAAATAATGTGAAATATGGTCAAAATTGCGAAAAGAAAATAAAGAGAAATACTGCAGAAATATTATACCACATGTATATATATACATACATAAATACATATATACACACATATCTAAAAGTTTGATAAACTTTTGCAATATCATATTAAAATATCTGAATAAAATTAATATATATGAAAATAATGTCAAATACTGCCCAGATATCATAATATGTAAATTTAAAAATGTGAAATATTGCCAAAATAATATAAAATATATATTATAAATTAAAATAATGTGGACAATTGTTGAAATTATTTTCAAAATCGTCTAAAAAATAATTAAGTAACCTAACACATTGTAAATGTCCCATACAAGTTGGCAATTATATATTAGCTTAAAACTATTAGAAACCCTAAAATTAAACATAAATATATGTTCATTTCCTGAAGTGGACAAGCGTCTATATGTTTGTATTTGCCCATCTATAGGAAAATACATTTGACTCACAAGAGCTAAAAATGATTTTTTAAATATAGCAGCAATGTCCTATAATTTTAGCATCAAATATACATATATATATTATTATATAGGACATACGTGTGTACGTATATATATATATAAACTCAGTTTTACCATATAAGTTGTCATCTTGAAAAATACAAAAAAAGGCATATTAATTAAATAACGTTTTTATATAATAACATTTTTCATGGTATTTCGGATATGAATTCTGATGGCTCATATGTTCCATACTTGTAATATTTCCATTCTCTCGAATGAATCGACTTTCAAAATGTCAGAATTACCTCCCTTCCAGGTTAATATCCTAGCTTCATTATTTCACGCTACGCCGTCTTTTATTTTGCAGACATTTCTAAGCGGAAAATTTTGACGCGTGGGCAGTGGTGCTGATTGTTTTATATTCCTTGCAAGCTCTGTCTTCGGCCTCATTCGCCAAGTTTGAAATGAAAACCCATATTTCGGCGTGTTGTAAGGGAACTAAAAAATTCGCAATGAAAGCGAAAGTTTTGAAATTCCCAGCAATCCTTAAACGTGAATATTCATAAGCGGGTGTTGCACTTAATAATACAGACGTATGTTTCTGGTGTGCTAGTCTATGTACTCGATCTAAAAGTAAGAACACGTTACGCAAAACTGTCTATAGTCAATTCTGTATAATATTTCACCTTTCAGTGGCGGTGCCAGTGCATAGGGCTACAAAGTATAGCCTGTTCACGGTCAAATGAGCACTTTTGAAAGCGCTGCGTAAGATCTTCTTGTATACGCGTTGGGTATTCCTCTGCCTTATGTAAAATTAGCATTGCCATGGGTCTCGTCACTTCTTTCATGCGTCGATCAAGTGAAACTGAGAACTTACTAGAAAAGTAAATATATTACAAATTTGCTCATTGTTACTCATCGATGCATTAAAAAAAATATAACGCGAAAGAAATAATTTCGAGTTATCCGAAATGGTTAACTAAGACTTTATTTGACGTTAAGATATGAAACTACTTTCCATTCATCGTTACCAACTTTACTGAGATAATGCCACTCGGTGCACCCGTTGAAATATATGCAGGCAGGGGCAGTGACGTTTTTCTAAGGTTCATTTCTAAAGTGCCCACTTTATCGTGAACAGCCTTTACTTAAAAATACAGAGGCGAGACTGTTACTAATACTGTGAACTCCAGCCGCAGACGTCAGCACAATTACATCACTAGCCATGTTGGAACGCCAATAAGGAACTTTTCGCAGCATACAGTAGCCAGTCATGCGTAAGGTCCGTTCCCAGAGCCTAGCGCAGCCAATTATCGACTGTGTACGCTCACATCAAAGTAACAACTATGCCATTTCGTCTATGCGCACCTGTCACAACTGCTGACAAGACAAAGAAACTATCAGGCCGAACTATATAGCTTGAAGTTGTTATCCTCTAACCCCTTCTTGCCGTGACAAAGTAGCAGACAATGTACATATGTATTAAGGTGGCTGCCTAGTTGAAGGAATTTTGCACGTCTGGTGCCTAAACGTGGGGCAGCGCTAGGGGCGACCGAGACGTGCGCTTCAACTCTCTCATCGCCTCTGCGTGCAAAGCACTGCACTGGCGTGCAGCCTTGCCGGCGTTAACGCGCCTCTATGAGACTGTCCGCGGAGACCCTGCCATTTTATGACTTAATAATAAAAATAAAGGTTTGGCCCACGTCGCTATTCCTTTTGTAATGGTTTGTGCCAGTAACGTTCATACCTAAAAATTACAGAGAAAACATCTGTTCGAGCCATTTTCACCATCACAAAAACTTGCTTTAGAGAGAAATGGATTAACTGGAACACATATACAGACGCGTAACGTTTCTCAAACGCTTTTCGTAAGCAGGCCTCGGTCAGACACGTTGGACGGTTTTTCAATAAAACGTTTTCTTCTGGAGCTCTGCACACCGTTCGGCGGCCTGCGAAGGCCGCCACCTTAACTGAATACCCTAGAATGGAAGATTTAATTATTAGAGATGATTGAAAATCCTCGAAAATTTTTTGAGCCAACATATCTTCTATAACATTCTGACTTGTTCATTCTATAATGATTGGTTGAACAAAATTTTGACTCTGCTAAGTTTTGTGCAGACCTATCACGAACGTCATGCCTTATAGTATCAGAATCCTCATTGGCCCAGTGAAATCGGGCAACAGCTTCATATTGGCTGTTCACGATAAAGTGAGCACTTTTGAAAACTCTCTCATTTGGAATAATAGTCAATAAATGTGTTTTATTTTAGCATTAGACATTAACTTCCGAGTGCGGTGGAATATACACACTCAGTTTATTGCCTACATGGCAAAGTGTATTTATAGAGGTGGTTAGAGGATGAAAGGTGGCTGAAAGAAAAATGTAACTAGGGCCTCAAAAGTGCTCACTTTACCGTGAACAGCCTATACATGCATGACAGCCAATAAAGAGAGAAAATTGTTGGACATATGCCCAGTATGTTGAATCTTTGCAAACAGTCAACTTTACCCGCGATAAGCCATCCATCATCTCTACTTATAATATAATTGTGTAGAGCTCTAGAAATATAAATGGAAATATATATTGGTGAAATTATGTCTCGTGGTGAAAAGGCGAAGACAATGTGAGACTTTTATAGGAAAATACGTTAAATGATATGAGAGTTTGAAGAGTGTATCAGAGAGAATCCAGACGAAATTGTATAAAATCCAGATATGATAACAGTTTCCGAAAACAAAGTACCGTTACAGAAACTACGACAATAAGACCCATATACACACCTGAGAGTAGTAGCGGACCCACTACACATCTTGAGATGATCCCAATTAAAAGAGACATTACTTGGACAAGGGAACATCAGAAGTTAACTGATGAGTTGGGTTCAGGAGAAGGGTGGGGGCGGGGGCTGGATCCCCCAGTCTGAAGGACCTGAAACATTACTATGCAGACTCAGGCAACCAACAAGAACACGAGAAATGAATGAACAAATACCGAAGCAGGAAGCAAGGAACATGGGCCGGGAATAATATGCAAACACATGCAACGGGAGTTGGAAACGAGGTGGTAAAGACAATAATCCCGACTGATGGACTTATATGTGAGGTTTGAGGGGGATCGAAAAGGTCCCTCTCCACGATACAGTTCCAACTCGGATGAAAGGATTTACAGATTCAAAACACGTAGGCTAGAATAGTGCGACTATATAAGGCTTAGATTTATAATATACTAGTAGGATAAGTAATGATCCCAAAATGCTAATGGTATCAAGGTGATAGGCACAGTAATTAGCAACCACTCTCACCTTCCGGGAAACCTGTTTGTAGAAAAAATAACCAAAAAACTAGGGTATGGGGCAGAAAATCAGTAAAAAATAAATAAAACTATAAAAAGAGGCTGTATGTAAGCAGGCAAAATCAAAGCGAGAACTTACCAGGCCAGAGGGAAAGCCTAAGGCCAAACATAAGAAAGGAAAATCAAGAACAGACAAAAAAATAATGGATGAAACTTTAATATGGATGAAAGAGAAAAAACTTAAGCTATCAGTAGGGAAAACGGTTGCCATAATTTTAAAAGGAAAATTAGATAAAATACCACCAGTTATAAAGTATGACCAACAAACAATAAAAGTTAAAAAGGAAATAGTATACTTGGGTATTATTTTGGATAATAGATTAAGTTTCGTCCCACAGGTTAAATATATAACCGAAAAAGTTAATAATATATATTTAAAATAAAAACAAACGGTATGGAATATAAAAATAATAATAATAAAAGTAAGGAAATAATATAACAGGCATTATACCGTAATAGTCTACAATATGCTAGCACTTGAATTGAAAATACACACGTTAAAAGAATACTAAGAGAGTCACAAAGATATGTATTGAAAAAAATAATGAATTTAACACCAACAACATCATATGTATCCGCGATAGCTCTTGGTAAAGAAATGCCAATAGACTATAGTGTAAAAGATAGAAATATGATATATCAAATCAAAAATGAAGAAGTCGAAATAGAATACAACGGAAATACATGTAATAAGATAGTAGAGCACAATAATATTTGACTGAAAAAATAGAAACAATCAACCTATTAGTTTAAAAGAATTAAAGAAAGAAAGCTATAAACTAAGTGTTATAAAATGGCAAACATACGATGCAACAGTCAAGTAATAAGGTAATACAAGAAACGAAATAGCAACAGAAACAGACCTAAATACTAAAAATTATATCAAAAATATACAACAATGGTACGGAAGTAAAAGCAATGTAAATAATAGTTTGTTGCAAATAATAACGGGACATTCTCAAATTAAATAATATTTAGCTAAAATAAATAAAATAGAAGACGACAGTGGTCAATGTGAAAAGGGAGCTCAGGCGGTATACCATATTCTGTACTTGTGTGACATGTTTAAAGAAGAAAGGAAATAATTAGAACAGAAATTAATACCTTTTAATGACAAATGGCCATTACAAAAACATTATATATATGACAAGGAAATTGTAGAAATAATAAATGAAAGTATTAGCGAAATATATGATTTGTTAAAAAACTATGAATGATGATTTACCTGAGTAGTCTAGGGAGCTGATGAGAGTGTGCTGGAACTAAGGGAATTATTTAGTGAGTGTTTGTGTTTGTCTAGTGTTTTATTGTTCAAATTAAATAAAAATTATAAATAACTCTCTCTCTTTTAGATAAGAAACAGAATTTTCAGTAAATATTGAAGTTTTGCAGAATAACAGTGGGCAAGAAAAATTGAAAATCTCCAAAAGCAAAAAAAGTTATAAAGAAGAACACAAGATCTGAAATTAATGCGAGAAGAATTGAAGGGAATATGTAGAAAAATTGAATAACAAGAAGGAGGAAGAGAATAAAAAAAGAGAATGAAGAAGAAGAAAGAAAATGGGGAGGAGAACAGTGAAGAAAATTAGAACAGAAGAGAGAAAAAGAGGAGGAGAAGCAGCAAGAAAGAGGAGGAAAAGCAGCAAGAAAGAGAAGAAGAAATACAAGATCTGAAACGGATGAAAGAAGAACGGAAGGAACTGCGGAGAAGAAAATATAAATGAGGGGAAGATGTGATTTGTGATAATATGTTGGTTGATGCCTGTGTATGTGTCTGTGTAAAAAAATAAGGGGAGGGCGCCCGTAGGAGCGGAGCTCCATCCCCTCGTCCGCCGGGAAACGAAGCCCTGGGTGTCCAGAAGATGTACTTCGATGTCCTGGACGATGCTTAGGTTGGAGAAGAACGGTGGGCGAGAAAAAAAATAAAAATAACAAAATAGAACAGTACAGATAGGGAGGGGGCTGGGGGCCCTCGGGTTCGTGGGCGGGACTATTCGACCGTTGGGTGCCACGGCGGACTGGCCGAAAGGCTAGTTAGCTGTGTGCGGGCTCTACGGCGTCTGGTCGCGCGGGCGGATTCGAGGGAATCCCGGTATCTGGTCTGTTCCGGCGGGGGTGGCGAAATGGGGAGCGGCCGAAAGGATACCCGTCGGGTAGCTGTCTCGGTCGGGGCAGAACAGCGCACCACCTTCCTAAGATGTGTGAATGATGCTTTAGAATATAAATATAATTTGTAGCTTAAATTACGGGCGCCCAGGCGAACAGCCGCCCTCCCACAAAACAAAAAATTGTGAATCTATATAACTAATATACTGTTAGTTAAATTGTAGTAGTCATGATAGAATTGAACACCCTGGATGGCTGTTCTGCTAAGTAGGGTTAATGAAATAAATTTAAAAAAAAAAGTCTGACAACGACGCTTAAGAAGCACAACATTTTGAGTAATACGAAAATGTAAGTCGATCAAAAGTAAAATGTTTTGAAATACAGAATGCTCGGAAATTCCTCTTACAAACTTCTAGGACTCGTAGAGAGGACTGTGTAGACGGTCTTTTGAATAGGAATCAATGTTCGGAAACGTACCGTTACCATGCTAGCCATTTCAAATAAGGTGCATCACTCGTCCACTTCCACTGAGGGAAAGAGCAATATCGCGGATTTTCCTGTGGTGGTATGCAACGGGTAAGCAGTACATTACATCAGACAATCACCTGATGGCACGCGACGTCTACCCTGCCTCGAGCCACATTCACATGCCTTTGTGTCTCCGATTAACATGGTTGAGTACACGTTTGTGGAATACGCAGACATGGTCCTCGTGTACGGCGCACCTGGAGGTAATGTCTGTATCAAGAGCGTTATCCACAACGTGCGATACCATCGCATACCATTTCCGCCACAGTTATGCAACGGCTCCGAGAACAAGGTACCTTCACCGCCGACAGGAACGACTATGGCGCTCCAAAGAGACGTCGCACTCCCGAATTGGAAGAGGCTGTACTGCATCACGTTGAACAGAGTCCGTCAGCGAGTACGCGAACAATTGCGCGTGCAGTGGGTGTTGCTCCCAGCGTAGTCTGGTAGGTTCTGCATGAGCAACAACTACATCTTTGCCACCTCCAAAGGGTAGAGTCTTTGGGTCCAGCCGATTTAGCACCACTGTGTTGACTTCTGCACGTGGATCCTGCACCGCTGCACCGACGAGCCCATTTGACTTGAAACAATTGTAGCACGGAAACGGTACGTTTCCGGACATGGTTTCCTATTCAAAAGATCGTCTACTCAGTCCCCTCTACAAGTCCTGCAAGTTTGTAAGGGGAATTTCGCGAGCATCCTGTAGTTCAAAACCAGAAACAGGAAGAATGATTTTCTTTTAATTCCAAAACAATAGTATCTCTTCCCTGGGTTACAGCTCGAAAGTACTTATTGCAACATAGAAGAAAATTTTGATTGACTCTTAAGTATAGTCGATTCGTGATTTATTCACTCTTTTTTAATCAAATCTATGAGAAATCACCACATGTAGGGTGTGTTTAATTATTTCCTAAATATGACACGTATCACGAGCGTTTTATACCTCCGTTGACATACAAGTATCTTATTTATCGTTAAATCGAAGTTGTAGCTATATCTCATTTATAAATTACAATACATAATTTGTAATATATATGAATAAAAACGGCGAGAAAACATGTGTGTTGGTAGCGCTTAGCAAAAAATAGTTATCGTGCAAAATACCATTACAACTGAGTACACACGAATTCGGTGCGATGTCCTTTGGGATAATTTTCTAGACTAACACTGTTTCCGGATTGTCACTATACACGTGTAAGTACGCATGTACATACATTTGCGTACCTGCAGTGATGTGTACTTGTTGAAACTATTCAGACAGGTCATCTCCTATTCATGTTAGACTGGTCGCACGTACATTCTGGCGGGAATATCAGAAACCATGATACAACAGAAAAATGCGGTGCAGTATGGTGTTATATACACGTTACGACTTATATGGTTATACGTTTAGAAGACACACATAACATTTTTTTTTTTTTTTTCATGGTGTTGCACCTTGGCGTGGCTTTAGCCGGGAATGAGATATGAATAGGAGCATTAGTAGGCGCGTATTATTTACGGGAGGGAAATGAAAGGCGGCGCAGAAATATTGTTGTACACAGGTTGCTTGACAGAGCAGAAAGACACCGGGTGTGTGTTGTTTTTAACGAAAACTAATGCACACAAATATGCCAATATAATGCCTGTTTTTTTTGGTCGTTGTTCACTTTGGGTACAAATTTTACAGCAGAAAAACTACTCGCGGAAACCTTGGTATCTTGAGGTTATGTTTATCTGTTCAGCTTCTCTAAATTTCACAAGTATTCATACCACACCAATAGCCTTGGGATATTGCTTTATCACGTCAGTGGAAGAGTGTGAACAAATTAGGGCAGTTGTTATGGGATTTTTGCATTTATTTACCGCATGTAAGAATGAAAAAGAGGGGCTTACCCAGAATCTGGCATTCTTTCCTCGACCCTCGATACGTACCTTACCAAATTTGAAATATACACATTGAAAAAAAAAAAAAAAAGGAGAAATACAGTTCAATGGAGTTTGTGATAACTTCTAAATACGGATTGCAAATGCAATATCATTTGTAAACATACACCTGAGAAATATGATGCAGACGTCTATACAACACTCAGAATTTTATTCATAATTGGAAGCGCATTTATTAAACTGACAATTATTTACACATACTACAGAACGACATTTTGAAAATGCTTATTAACTTTTAAAACTTGCGAGCTTTATAACCACAAAACGTACACGTTGATTTTCCCACCTGAAATACAATATGGCGACTGTCTTAAGTACGCAAGTATGCCCATCAAGTATACAATTTCAAATACTTGCCACGTATAGAGCCTGTGTGTACTTTACTGGGAATTCGGGCAGCGCTAGTAGGCCTATAAACACGGCGATGTCACTTACGGGGACAAGTACGCACAAGTATGCATTTCTTGAGAATACGGAAAGCGTCTTAGTTAAGCTTAGTTTTCACGAGGCGGAGGAATATCCTGGAAGTAGAACTTTAGCAGGGTCTCAGAAAAGTATGAAGTAACCGCGAATGTATTATACGGGAAGATGGCCGCTAACATGATAGTTAACCTTCTTACGGTCGTTACATCATCAAACGAGTTTTAATGGGGAATTACAGAATTAATTAACGGGCGAACCTTGCTAGAAGTAAAGAACGGATAGGTGTGGCAACGGAATGCATAACACTTGCTCATAAGATGGTTGCGAAACAGGTATGAGAGAGGAGTGTTGAACCAGCACAAACCCGGCTGTTAATAATATGCCCGTGACTGGCGGATGAACGCAACGCATGCACATGGGTTCATACACCGGTGCAGATGTGAAGATATTTGTTATATAGACCTTCCCTCGCACGACTTGGATCTCGGGTTGACAATATTTCACTAATTTCTTTGAGGACGAACTGGGCCGAGAGAAAGGTTTTTGTTGAATAAACTGATGTTTGTTTGGCGCAACCAAATGCATTGGATGTATAGGGTCATAGAAATTATTTGTTGCTTGAAAACAAATTGTTTTGTTGTTCTTATGTGGTTGTCCTTGGCTTATTTGAGCCTTCGCATTTGTTCCTGGAGATAGTTCAAGACATGGAAGCTATTTTTCAACGGTGTCTGGGCCCTACATTTCGCATAAAGCATAGAATCACAAAAAAAAAATATTGCACCGCCATTTTGACAGAAATAAAATATGAATTTGCTAACGTTAGTGGTAAGTTCCATGCCAAAATTATTTAAAAAAAAAAAGTGTCATTGGTTTCCATCAGGAACATGGAGGTAAAAATCTTACTTTTACAAATTTGCAGCTAATATAGCACATAGGAATTCACTATCCCAGTGCATTGTACGGATGTTTACACATATTATTGCAGGCATTTCCCGTCGTTGAGATCTCAGCAAATAGATGTTTATCATCACCTAGCCGAACCGGGTTCGATTCCCGGCGTGTGATTTCCGCAAGTGAAAAACACGGATGATGTTGCTGGCCGTCGGGTTTTTCTCGAGCATTTCCCGTTTTCCCCGGCCATAAATTCCCCTGCTCCGTACTCGCCTCACTTCACCCTCATCGGCTCTCAATACCTCGATGTTATGAGCCCCTCGAATCTCTTCACTTCTCTCATCACAAGCAGAAAGCCAATAATGTACCACGATGCGTTTTTCTCGTACTAACTGGCCAAAAATAGTGCTACTTTTTTTTTTCTTACATGAGTGTTCTCTCCATATCAACTGCAACATATATTAAGGGCCCCGCCTGACTGCAGATTTTTTGCACGTTAGAGGCCTCGAAAAGCGCTAGCTCTAAGGCCGACTCTTGCTCACTCACCAGTTGCCTCATCGCCTCTACGCGTAAGGCGCTCAACTGAAGCAATGTATTTCCATCGGTGACTCGCCTCAACGTTACTTTAAACAGTGATCTTATATTTTTACGTCACGCTAATAAAGACAAAAATGTGATGCGTATCTGAAGACCACTCTGAGGTTTCTGTAAACAAAATTTACAAACTGGAACTTATTCAGGAATCACATGTTTTTACCCATTTTCAAGCCCAATAAAATATTTCTTATAGTTGAAATGAGAAATTTAAACATGTCTTCGGACACGAAACGTTTCTTAAGTGTCTTTCGAGTCTAAACACCGCTACAAAATATCAGACAGTGTTTGAATTGCGTGTTTATTTCCAAACCCCTGCAACCGATTTCACGCGCCAGCCAGAAGGAGCCCATAAGTAGAGCTGCCGGTTTTTCGCGAGACAAAAAAAAATATTCACGCGCAGACTGCACTCCGATGTACTTCCTGCACACTTGTAGCGTTTCTTTGAATACTGGTCCCGTGTCCTTTTAGGAAGACAGTTGTTTACGTAACAGAACAAATCAGAATCATGTAACGCTGACATTGAATTCCCGTGGCTCTCGGGCAGACACTTGGCAGGTGGAAGCATCCAATCAGGAAAGTGGACCTGATTTGTAGTGCAAGAAAACGCGGAAAACACGTGGTCTTATCTATAAGTATTTATCTTATTATTTATTCACACAATGCCTTTTCTTATACTGAATGATGTACCAAACGTACTCAGCGTACGTACATGTATAAAAAAAACTCTTATAAATGTGCACTGAGAACTCAATCGATCGAAAGGAACTATTAAAAACTCTTAAATCTTTTTTTATGCCTCAGGAACACTTAACAGTGATTTATTTCGCTGCGCAGTCGTGTAGAAACAGACTTCATAGCTGAGTGCTCTACCATTCGTCTTTCGTGTGATAAATTTTTTGTGGCCCTGGAACAACCAATCATGTCGACTTTAAATATAGTGCTTAACCCGCGGAACACTTTGAAGGAAGGAAATTCAGGCTCCACTCACTGTCAGGTGAGTGGAATGAAACGGTAGGACATTTGAGCCTATATTATTCGCATAAACACATGTCAAAATCACAATTGTACTGTTTTAGAAATGTACAGATAATAAAAAAATAACTTATGCACAAAAATGTGATTATTAGCAGTAAAAAATTCAGCCATGAGCTACACTTCTCTACGTCTATAAAATTGTGTAAGGGAATATTTATTAAAATTTCGAAAAATTTCGGAAAATAAATCAATTCTAGTACATTTTGGTTTTGAGGTTGTCCCTAAATTTTTGTAAAATAGCTTGCGCTAAGCGAGCCTCAAAATTAACTAAAACGATATGTTTAGGTTGCCTTTATTAAGTTTTTAACATATAGCAGACATAGTTTATTTTGTTTGTACTTAACAAAAACCTGCCGCTTCGGCATGACGTTTTGATAAAAACCATGAGATATGATAAAAATGTTATGAGAGGTAAACTTAGTTGTAGATAATGTCTACAAGATGAACAGTTTGACATACCTATATAAAATAAACCTTTTTTTTTTTTTTTTTTTTTTTTTCCTTGGCTGACTCCCGTGAGGAGCCATCGCGGCAAAATCGTGTACTAGTTTTAGGAATGTAAACCAGAGTGGTTGGAATGGGGGATTCGAACTCAAGTCCTCCGGAATGTGAGGCCAGTTTGTTACCACCGTGGTACCTTGTTCGGATCCTTCAGGCAATATCGATTGGTATCGTTATAAACTGGCAAATCCTCACGATAGTCGAATGCGGTTTCACAGAGTTCGTTCACGGAGACGAAATTGCGCGGCGGTTTCTTTGATGTGGCCTCGGCCATTCTCTGATTGGCTGCGCGAGGCTCTCGGACGGTATATTGCAACGTGCTCGCTGCTTCGCATCCCACGCGAGCGAGTGGAGGTGGAGGACAGAGCAGTTATATGGTAGCGGCAGCAGCGAGTCAATGGATATGTTTTGAATTTCAGGCTAACGATGGACCAAGGAGCTCGTACCCTGTTTCACAAAGCATCCAGCCGCACGTGCCTCGGCGTGGCGCTGTGATATCCCTTTCGCAGTGAGCGCCACTGACCTTGCTTGCATTACGTTCCTGCGTCTATCTGAGGAATTTTCTAGTGGTTTAGTTCCCCGGATTCCACCAGCATGACTCGGGGTGCGTCGAACATTCCAGGTCAAGACTAGCAGAATATAAATACTGCGACGGACCTCCGTGTTGGGAGTTGTTGTTGTTGTTTGTTGTTGCTGTTGTGATGAGCGGATGAGTGACTGGAGTTTTAACCCGTTCAGACACTGCCTCAGTAGCAACACACATAGGGCCAACATTGGAAGTTGGTTGGCAAGTTTGGCAATACGTTGTGTATGAATCCAACATAAACTTGACCTTTGGCCAACATTGGAAATGGGTTGGCAAAACTTGTGCAGGTATCCAGCATAAATGTGATGGTGGGGCAATATTGTTTGCCAATCAATATCCTACCTAATATATTCAATGAAAAGTATGTTAAAACATACAATAAATACATATACATAAGAAATAATTGTAAAAAAAAAACTGTTAAAATAGAGAATGTGATGATTTATGATTTGTTGGTGGAACGTTGGATAAATGGGTGAAATACAACGGTTGGTGTTTTGTAAATGTATGCGCGTTGGGTCAACGTAGTTGCCCAACCAAAATCCAACGTAATATATTTAATTAAAATAGCAACCTACTTTAGCCCAACGTGGGCACTTGGTTGGTAGGGTTGGCTATACGTTGGGTAGGGGGGGAGGGGGTGAAGCAACTTTCGATCTCCAACCACGCAGCTGGAATAGACTTGTAAGTATTCTGGAACCTTCTCACTAGCTTCGTCGTGCACCCGCGAGTACGCCTTCCTTCCGGAGCACACTCGCGGCCCCTCCGGAGCACACTCGCGGCCCCTCCGGAGCACACTCGCGGCCCCTCCGGAGCACACTCGCGGCCCCTCCGGCATTATTCACACCTTTGTGTTCAGCTTAGGCCAATATACAGGGATTCGTGCCACGCGCCCTCTTGCGTGCTTGTTTGTTTTACTGCACCCGTAAGATCTTTTTTTTTTTCAATACATAGCTGTACTAAGATATCGGACAAGTCAAACTACAGTACACAAAGTTTATACACCGGATATAGTAAACACACACGTATATACGCCAGAATGCACGTACGCGCATCATATCTTTCTTCATAATGTGAGTAAACTTCTTCCAACATTCTGTGGGGCGTCATCGTTCTACTGAAACAGAAGGAAAAAAAAAAGGTACGAGAAGACCGGAACAAGAAATACGTACAACGAAATGTTATGCAGTCATTTCTTCATTTTTGTAGTTCAAATATTCACCTATTCAGTAAAATGCACATTCGATAAAGAATTATTTCAGTTGTTTTTTAAAAGAGCTTTTGGTAAGAGAAGAAAATTTTTTGAAGGTTTTGTGGTAATTTACTGAAAAATTGGCAACCCAAAGCAGGACAGCCCTTTCTGGACTAGTTTCAAGTTAACTGAAGCCACGTGTGTTGTTTTTTTTTTTTTTTTTTTACTCTAGTGTCGTGCTTATGAAACGACACATTTTTTTCTGAAATAAATTACTGTTGTGCCATCTTATCTGGCTTTCCTAAAATACAAGTTTTTTTTTTTTCTGAACCGATGTTGTTGTGTACAATTATTACCGCCTCACGGGGATCGTAAGGTCGACGGCCCTTGAAACCTTCAATTACCTGCCACGTGTTCCGCATCAAGTAATAGCAAGCGTGCCGTGGAGCCATACTACCCCAGTTCGGGAGTGTGTATGTCACGTCGCATAGTCAGCCACCGACGTTAATTGTCACGCGCAGCCTTGTTAAGGGGGTAGTATTCACTCCATCTTCCAATTTTCTTACAAATCTTAGCAATGAAAATGTATTACCAGAAATAAAAAAAATAAAAGCTAGACATGACATGGACGACAATTAACATTTTTTTTTTTATTTGTATGGTTTCAAATATACCTGTATTTTCCCACGTGGGACTGAAATTATTAAATAGTTGGATAATGCTTGATTACAGTTACAGATGTGACACTAATCATGTAAGAAAAATAAGTGGGATTTAGAAATAACTGTTCAAATGTTCCCTATGTCATGACTGGCTTGGTTTTTAAATATTGACTCCGAAAATTAAGTTAATGAGGAAAATACGTAAAGCCGAGATAGCAAGGGTGCTTACCTGTTTAAGGCACAGGGTCAATTAGCCAGGGATTTCGAACACAGCCCACCTCAAAAGTCTCGGGCTTAAACGAGCGGATTCTGTTAACTGGTTGGCTGGCGCCCTCCAAATATTAATTTCTTCACCGAGACCCTCTGACCACTCCGAAACACTCCAGTGTGTTTTGTTCCTAAAGTGTTGAGACAATAGCAGTTATTGGCTGTTGGTTATTGGTTGTTTTTATTATGTAGGGACAAAATTGTATCGCATACATTATGTCATCAAAGGATATTATTAATTTTTTCTAAATAAAAACATATAAAATTCATATTATTTGCTTAACGGTTCAAGGGTTTTTTTTTTTTAGCACGGAGATTCTTTAAAATACAACTGGCTATCGTTGGTTGTGTATTGGTTATTGGTAGAGCTAGCGACTTTTCACGGAAAAAGAAATACGAGTACACGGTACACTTCAATACTATGAGCACCCAACAGCAGTTTGTCTATTGCCATTGGTCACTGTCAGCTTGAGAAGGCGTTTTAATATTTGACCGTCACGGCTCCTACGTGATTAGTGTTCAGACAGTTAACGCGTGTCAAAAAGTACTTCAGCCAATCAAGATAGGTAAACGACCCTGCGGTGTTTTGGAGTAAAACATGTCTTGAAATCTGTTCCCGAAATTTTACTACCTCTAGTTATTGGTTGGAATATATATTCTTGTAACTGGTATGTTTTAAATTCAGTTACAAAGTAGTAAAATTTGACTTAAATGCATACAAAATTTAACACTATAACGAACTATATTATAAGTATACTATAAGTGCCCATTTCTTCACCTGTGGCTAAATTAGAGTAGTCTAGTGGTTAGTGTCTCGAGCTATAATTCTAATAAGTGCACGTTCAAATCCTGTATCTAAAAACGAAATTTTCAAGTCGTAATTTGACGTACAATGGGACGGGAAGTAGGTTAGTTAAATTTTTTTTAAATTTTTGTTAGTGGATAAAATTTATTTTAAAAACTCATAACCAACGTTGGCAGAACGTTGTTTACTGGTTGTCATAATGTATACAATAACAGATCTCGCAAGCACGTTAAGAACTTTGGGTAAATGACTGTGTGATTGCCTTTCTGAAAGAAAACCCCTCTAATCTTAAAAGTTTGCACACAGCGATGAAATTAAGCTGGCCCAATGATGTATTTCAGTTGGCGACCAACATAAAAGTCATGTTGGGGCAACGTAATCCCTTGTGACGTTTTGGCGTTGGGCCAACGTAATATGCCAACGTTGGTCCGACGGTAGAGCCAAACGTTTGGACAACGTTGGCCCAAAAAAGTTTACTGCTTGGATGTGTCCACGGGTGTGGACATGTTGCATGTGAGTGAAACTTGTGATCAATACTGTACACAGCAAGACGACAGTGTCCAATACTCCAAGTCTCTTCGTTGTGGTTGACCTGATTTGTGGAATTTTCTAACCCTTTTTCACGTGAATGGTTGATGCCAATATCATCGAGCAAGCAGCACGTTGTTCGCTGGTTCTGAAAAGGGGCGGAGCGCAAGTACAGCCCGTACCAAGAAATTACGTAACTGCAACTCCTGAACTCGGAAATTACGTGACTTCAACTCCTGAACTCGGAAATTACGTGACTGCAACTCCTGAACTCAGAAATTACGTGACTTCAACTTCTGAACTCGGAAATTACGTGTCTTCAACTTCTGAACTCGGGAATTACGTGACTGCAACTCCTGAACTCGGAAATTACGTGACTTCAACTCCTGAACTCGGAAATTACGTAACTGCAACTCCTGAACTCGGAAATTACGTGACTTCAACTCCTGAACTCGGAAATTACGTAACTGCAACTCCTGAACTCGGAAATCAATGTGTGACCGAAGTGGTTAACGAAACGAGCAGTGCGAGAGGTGACCAACGAGGGTGAAAGTCTGCGACTGCGAGCATTAGAGCAGTGAAGATGTAACTGCAGGCTGGTCTATTGGACTGGATGCGTGAGTGAAAGTCATTAAATGCTATTCACAATAAAGTGAGCACTTCTGGAAATCAACCTTAAAGTAAAGTCACTGTTCCTACCTGCATATATTTGAAAAGGCGCACTGAGTGACTTGCGCCCTGTAAAGTTGGTAACAATGGAGTGTAAGTAGTTTCATATCTTGATGTAGAATAAGAAGTATCAGGTAACAATTTGTGATAATTTAAATTAATTATTTCGCTATCTGTTTTTTTTTTTTTTTGTAATGCATCGAAGTGAAAAAATGGGCGGATTTGTGAAATATTAATTTTTTTAATAATTTCACAGTTTCACTCGAACGACGCATGAATAAAGGGATGAGGCCCATGACAGTGTTAATTTTACATTAGGCTGAAGAATATACAACGTGCATACAAGTAGATCTTAAGCAGGGCTTTCAAAAGTACTCAGATTACTGTGGATGTCCTATACAAATGATGGCAACACATATACTGAACTTGTGTTTATGATGGGTATGAGTCATTTGACAATAATCAAAGAGAGACATAAAGAAGGGTATTAATTCGAGTTGAAAGAGACATTAAATAATGCGCTCACTGTGAAATAAATAGGGCAATAGCGGAAGTAGATAATTTAACCCTATAAATTACAACTGTGTGAATAAACTAAAAATCAAATATAGTTATTTTATTTGTATTAAAGCTTCTATCCCTCACTTACTCAGATATGCCCCTCAGGCGTCCATGTAACAATATGTTTGAAACTGGTCAATCAAATGTCAAAAAAGTATATATCCAAAACATTATATATCAGTTGTACCATTTATTATGTAAGATAGTTTTGAACAAAGATTTAAAATGCTATCTCAAGTCTTGCTATTTATTTAACTGTAGAATCCTCAACAGAGTTCTTAGTAAATAAATTTGAGACATTATTTATTAGACTATTTACTTCACACGCGTTGTGTTATGACAAATTTGGACGAACTTATATATAATGTTAAAAAAAAGAGCTGATTTAATTATTTGTTATTCATTATTTGTCATTACTAAAACAAAATCTCGATGTATTAAGAGCTTCCCAAATTTTTCCACTCCACCATCTTCATGTTCATTCGTCGCTACTTTAGTAAATGGCCAGTTTTGCACCATGTGAGGTATCACAGGATTCCAGCGCTTGTTTTCTTACACGAGTTATCGATGGGGGCAAAATTTTGTGGTGTTGTTTTAAAGCAAATTTCGTTTTTTTTTTTTTAAACCTGATTTCGGTGTTATCGTTTTTATTATGGAAGTCTTAGAAATTGAAACATCACAACTAAAATTGTGCATTATAAGAGCCAACATTGTACTGCGTTATTTCAATGAAAATTTTGATATTCAAATTTGTTTACAATTTATTCTTATATCCATATTTCTATTAAAATTTTATAATGATTATGCAATTGCTTAAACAAGAGAAAACAATTTATCTGAACAAAGGTAACGCAGAGCATTACTGTAGGTTTAAAAATCACATTTTAAAGGTTTTATTTCTTTGTTACTTGTATTTTGAGGTTCCTTAACGGGGTGAATTTTTTGTCTCAGTCTTACATGAATGGCTTGGATATTTTTATAGAGGAAAAAGCATGCAATTTTAGGAATAAAATGATCTTTTTATTTGCTTTTTCAATTTTGTTATTCTCATTAAATGATCATATACCATCCTCATGGTATTCAATATTTACTGATATTATTCACTCAGCCTGAACAACAACAGCTTAAAATTATTATTTTTTCCATCATCTGAAAACGGAAATTATTATCATCGCTCAGGTTGGACACAGATTGGTTTCTGGGATAAAATAATATATTTGGGCTAAATTTCATTAATTTTATGTTTTAACTGAAATTTCGGTGTTATTTCGGTTTTATCACTATTTAACCATATAACCTAGGCTCTAACTTAGACGTATCCAGGGTGTGACTAATAAACTGTGACAAAATTGCAAAAGTAACTGAAACATGCTACCTTGTGAATCCTAACTTGCCCTTAAAACAATTTACGAATTATCTGATCCCATTTCGGAGCCGCGGTGGTGTAGTGGTTAGACTACTCGCCTCCTACCAAGGTGAACCCGTTTCAATTCCCGGCGTAGTCGCTTCAGGATTTTCGCATGTGGGAAACGTGCCTGTGTGATACCACTGGTCGGCGGATTTTCTCGGGATCTTCCGTTTCCCCCCGCTCTAGCATTCCAACGCTGCTCCTCACTCACGTCATTTCACACCCATCGGCTCTCAAGACCTCGATGTTGAGAACCGTCCAAAATATCTCTCCACTTCACTCCGATCCCGTATTTTCTCACGTGGGAATCGTGCCGGACGATGCCGTTGGTCGGCGGGTTTTGTCGAGGATCCCCCCCCCCCCCCGGCTCACGCATTCTGGCGCTGCTCCTCACTCACCTCATTTCACACCCTCATCGGCTCTCAAGACCTCGATGTTAAGAGCCACCCAAATCTCTTCACTCACTCTTCCGATCACGTTTCGTAGCCGTCGTGTTTTACTTAAGGCCGAAACCTTATTGCACACACGGGTCGCATTACAATGGCCTGATCTAGAATGCCGGAGGTAGAAGAAGTAGGCGGGGAAATGTGTTTTACAACGGGGCCGCCGGCGTAATAAGACATCGCAGCCCTCCTTTTAATTTGCGGATCGCTTCGCACGAGCGCCATTGTCCCGATCGCGTAGCACCGCCGAACAGACCCCCCGAGCTATTTATTACAGCGGCTGTTATAATTCCAGGCTTGCCTTCCCCCTTCAAGGTCGAAGCCCCGTACCTTCTCCGTTGTAGTGCGGAACTTCAGAGAGGGACGCGAAGATTGCAGGTTTCCTCCAAGGCCTGTGTCAACGTATCTACGGGCGACCGGAATTGCCACATTCGTAACAAGGGAGCTCGCACGAACACGACTCACGAGTTGACCTTGTAATGTCGGAATCGCATAGGCCCGACGCGCAAGACACGACGGCCAACAGCCAATGGAATACAAGATAGATCGTCGTGAGCCCGACCTATTCTGTCGTCCGACCAGCAGTTTTGGATTGGAAATTATTTCTATTCTTCGCCGCGCCTTGCGGCACGGAATGTACAACCTTGCAAAATGAAATTGTATTGCATACTTTACCTACAATAGTAAATACACAGCTTAAAATAAAAATAAATTGAAAATTACTGTATCTAACTCTTAAAAATAATTATTTTACCTTTCTATGCATTAGCGATGCCAATTTGTCACCATTATGTATTACAATTTCCCTCTTGTTCGCCGCCTTTAAATCTAACGTATAGTCCCATTCACGCTTTCTTCGGCCTTTTGGAATCGAACCTTTGAAAAATCACCCTAGGCGTAATATGTCAACCTGTTTTTCCAATAACGTGTACTCCACCAATATTTTACACTGATTAACTTTAGAGTACTGTATTATTGAATAAATGAAACTTTACCTAAGTATCTTATATAAATTGTAATATTTATTTCGTGTTAAACATGAATTAACAACAGCGAGAGCAGCGACGTGTTGGCAATGGCCGGTAAGAAATAGTTCACAGTTACGATATTTTTTAACGCCGTTTTTATATATACTATTTGTAAGGTAAACATTGCCAATTGATATATTTGTATTGTTAGATAGCACTGACGGAAACACATTTAATTTTTGCAGTTAAAAATATCCGCTCAAATTCCCGTGTGTAGGCTTGTGTTTTTTTTTTTTTTCCGTCCGGAATAAAGGTTCAATAAGCGAAGCAGAGTGTGTCGCTCTCTCTCTCTCTCGTTCTGTCTCTCTTCTCTCTCTCGGGAAGATCGTGCCATCTGTGTAGGAACGGTACACATTTTGTTATTTCTCATTTCAGCACATTTCATACTAATTACAGCAACAATAATGATGTTTGAGATTGTAATTTACGACTGAAACGATATTTTATTGTTTAAATATGTATTATATGGTATTTAGATGCAACGACATATTTTATATGCGATGGCGCGACACAGCTCGTTGCGCGACACTTACAAATCCAGCAGGTTGGCAGACGTGGCCTAGCCACGCGCTTGTCCCAATATGGCGGGCAGGCCGTTTTCATAGCGCCTTACGATTGCCAGTTGTGTGTGTGACGACATGACAATGACACGGCGTGTTTCTGAACGAAACGTCAAGTTCGTACTCGAGTTTTTTGAACATCCTAGGGAAGTTACAATGTTGTGATAAATATGTGTTTCCAGGACAGGGATGATTAATATACTGTAGCGAGTGTCGTGATCGCCACGTGTGCAAGGGCGTAGCCTGCCATTTTCGTCTGTGGTGGCTGTGTTGTAATTGTTTCGCACAGGCCAGATGTGCGTGGATTTCAAATATGTGCAAAGTTTATACGTTTTAACCATGAACTGATGTTATGACAAAAGTACTTATTAATATCCACGTCTGTATCACAACGTTGTACCTTCGCGCTAGGGTGTTTGAAACGCAGTTGTATAACGAGCTTGCGTTTCTGTGATTTGAATGTATGCAACAATCCCAACAAAATACTAGGCCCACCCAGATATATTTAAATAAATAATGAAATAAACCTACAAACCAGTAAGTGCGGTACCAATGCATGTAAATATTAGCGGAATAGATGTTACGGTAGGCCGATGTGTTTGCACGTTCACCACTATATTTTACGTTTGTCGACGCAACGTAGTACAATAAATAAGCGATACGAGTTGCGTGCTTGAATTTACTGTGTCGTCTCGTTGGACTGGTTGTCCCTTCGTTTTAATTTTTATTCCAAACGCATGTTAATAACAACAGGTTAAATACTACTTTTGTTTCCGCCACAGTTGTAACAAACACCGTCGTGGCAAAATATTAATGTGTATTATGTGTAAGGTGTTATATCGTGTGTAACAAATAGTTATAAAGCTGACCTAAATATTGTTATAGGCATAAATTTTGAACATTGGTAGGAAATATGACAGCGTTCTTCGAACAGCTGTACAATCAATGCATGTGACAGTTATAAAAATAGAAGTCATATGGCAGTGTTTATGTTTACGTATAGCTGAAGGACACGTAATCAGTAACCAAAATAAGAAATTTAGCAGGGCTTCTGAAAACGCCGAATTTATCGTGAATCAACTATAGCCTATCTGCGCCTTCTAAATAGTTAGGTTAAATGCCGCTGAGAGCATGGTGTCGGTCGTGCTGTAAATTCAAGTAGTCACATTGAAATGTGTCGTGGTTGCGTTTTTGGTCGTGTCGTGCTGTGTTGGTCGGGGATGTGTGATTCCGGCATAAGAGGCCAGAATTCCACTAAAGGTTACTTTTCCGCCAGCGACAGGCGTAAAGGACACGCAATCCGAGATTCCTGTAACCCCTACAATCATTTTAGCTTCAATTTTAAATACATAATTTATAATACTTCGGTTTATTTAGTCTCAAGCCAATACGAGAAAATTCAAATAGAAGCGTGGTAAAACATACAATCCTAAATTTAAATTATATGGCTGTTCAAGGTAAAATGAGCACTTTTGAAAGCCCTGTTAAACATCTACTTGTATGCATGTCGCGTATTCTTCTGCTTTATGAAAAATTAACATTGGCAAGGGCGTCATCACTTTATTCATGCGTCGGTTTAGTGAAACTGTGAAATTATATGAAAAGTGAATATTTTACAAACATGCTCATTTTTACACTTCGATACACAAATAAAACAGAAAGCGAAAGAAATTATTTAAGTTACCACAAATTGTCACCTAACTCTTTTTATTCGACGTTAATATATGGAACTACTGTCCATCCATCGTTACCAACTTTACTTTACACATGTAACTCAGTGCACCCTTTAGGATATATGCAGGCAGGAGCAGTGATTTTTTTTCTATGGTTGATTTAAAAAGTGCTCACTTCATCGTGAACTGCCTTAAATGTTAATATTTTTTTTCCTAGCATTCCAGTGTTGCTGACTGGTGATCTGAAAATTGAACGAATATTTTACTTGGGTTTATTTAGCAAGAGCCAAAATATTTTTATTTGTTTAAAAATTGCCATGACCAATTAAAGTTCAATGTATAATGCGTAGCGGTAATTGTGTTACAGGGCAAAGCTAAAGACAAGAGAAGACACACATTGCTTCCACATCGTTTGTAGACTTTCGTAACTACTTCCCGAACGATGTTTTAAAGTTTATTGCTTCCGATAAACATTCACGAGTGATCCCACCGGGAGTCAAACCCGGTCACTCACTAGGGTAGCAGCGAATGAACAAGTAAATTAAGATTTAGTATACAGTGCACTGTAGCGTCTAGACTACAGTTCGTGAAACACGAGAGATTAAGTTTTATGTAGGTGAGACCGTTCATCTTAAAGAGTGAATATAAACATGTAACGTAGATAAAATTATTTTTAAAAATACTTGTGTATTTTCCCTTAAAGACTTATGAAATGTGTACTATCCCAAAGACACTCTACTGCAGGTAGTTGGCCAATAGTGTAATTATTTATGCCCCACGTAAGGGTGCCAAATATGAAATATTTATTGCTACCCTACTCTAGCTGGATGCTTAGAATGAGCGTGTAGTACGGTGTAGCAGGCCAATAGGATAACTATGAACCACGTAGGCAGTGTTAACAAATATTCTACTGAATATGAGCGTGTAGAGTGCAAAATATGTGAAAGTATATTTAAATCTGTCTTATCAGGCCACATGCAATAAATAGGAAATACTTGGTAGTATAGACATTGCTAACTTACACAAATTAGTATGTTACTCAAAACTTAACAATATAAAAATTAATACGTAACATTAAACATATCGTTAATTACCAATCAACTGCTGCTTGTATCTTAATACAAATGTAAAATAAAATTGCTAAATAACAGTCTTACATGTGGAACACGTCACAACAATAGCATTTTTTATAATATAAACATGCGTGTACTCATATCTCAAATTTGCATACTACTGTAAGGTTTGATGAATGTGAATTAGAAGCGCCACATAACCAGACGTTACACTTATTTTGAGCATATAATGCGATCTCTGTAACACAGCCTCACTGCTAAAAGACAAGATTCCGAAGTTCCTGCAAGGACGACGGCTGTCACCTTCAGGACACCGTTATAAGAGTCACGAGCAGAAACCCAAGCACCCATTAAGAACCCTTACAAGGTAAACCCCAACTTTCGTCCTTTCAGTGTATCATAATTACACCTGAAACCATTTTTCCAACACGAAGATCTTATTTCCGCCCACACGACGACCTCATTACTTTGTTGCATTTGCGTGTGAAATATACATTAGGGCTAGTGAGTCATCGCAAAATAATCATAGTGCGGGATTATTTTCAAAGACCTTGAATAAAATTACCGGATACTGTTGTCATGTTGCCAGGTGTTTTGGTGCTCGGATATGCACTAACAGGAAACCTCCGTGATTGGTGTGTACACTACTGCTGCATACGGAAAATATAAGTAGAACGCTGTTTTGCTGTTTTACTGTAAAATAAGAAGACCTTTGCAGTGTTTTGGAAAATATATATTCTGGAAAAATATTTCAACTAAAATCTCTGGACCTACATATCGTACAATTAATGTGCGGTCATGTAAATAGTCCTGCTAACTTACAGGTGTTTTGTATATAACAATTTAAAATCAAGCTGTATTAAACACATGTAAATACGTGCGGCCAATTATAGTGTAAGCTGCTAGGATATTTACGCAGATTTTCTACTTAATACGAGCTACTGAGATCTGCTCGCTGCTGCCTCATTTTACGGATGGAAGGTTGTGGCGCTAGCTGTGAAGGTGTGTGACCTATCAAGGGGTCATACATGTCGTTGCGGTCAGCACAGTGAATTGATCACATGAAACTAGGTTGAGACACCAATGGAATGATGGCGGAAGAGAAAAATGGAGCAGCCGGAGATAACCGCCGCACTCTCCACGTTATGGGCTAGTTGCTGTCCGAACATTTGCCGCTTACCGCGACACGTAATCAAACATGACCCCCTAGCGGTCGCGCGAACAGTGATTCGCCTCCGGTATAACCCTGGGAACATGAGATAGTAGCAGTTATTAATGAAGACTGTGGTTGCACGTCGTCTCCTCTTGGGTAACAAAGACCTAAACAACGAAACTAACACTCTGTGAAAACACACACGTCTCTATAAACATCAGTACTGAAAGAAGAAAGCCAAACTAGAAAGGACACCATACGTCTTCAAGAACTCTGAACGGAATTTCTAACGACAAGCTTTCGGTTAACCAGGAGTAACAAATAGAAAATAATTTAGCTGCTGATGTTTTAAAAAATACGTGCCCGAATTGCTTTTGAATGGCTCGAGAATAGCCGAAGGGCCAGTTCAGTAACCAAAAACCAAGAACCAAGTATCAGGAAATCCCTGGACGAAGCAAAGGAGGGAATCGGGTAGAAAAGTCCCGCGGAAGAACTTGGCAAAGAAGGAGTTGGAGAAAGGGGGAGGTGCACGGAAGACTGGGCTGTATCCACCTGCGGTCCGTTGGAATAGAATATCCATGGGGATCACAGACAATACCGTTCGCAAAATAATCTCAGGGAATGATGGATTACAGTAACCTGTTTCACACACATGAAGCATTCGCCTGCTAATGTCTTCCGTTCTGTGTGTAAAAGCAACATCCTTATTCTAACAGGGGCCGCAGTTGTGTAGTGGTTAGACTGCTCGCCTCCTACCAAGACGAATCGGGTTCGATTCCCTGCGTATTTTCGCGTGTGGGTATAGTGCCGGACTATGCCGCTGCTCGGTGGATTTTCTCGGTGTTCTCCCGTTTCCCCCGTCCTTGCATCCAGCGCTGCTCCATACTCACTTCGTTCCACCCTTGTCTACTCTCAAGGCCCCAATGTTAAGAGCCGCCCAAATCCCTCCACTTACTTATTCCAGCGGCCCGTGCTGGCCATCAGCGATACGTACGCACCTGAACAAACAAAACGCGTCATAAAACACGTTATAAAATCCAGAATTTTAATTAAAGCCAGTGCTTTCACGTAAACTTTTGCACAAAACCTATCGAATAAAAAATAATAATAATTTTCTCTACTAACAGAGATTCTGAGACAGTCGCATCTTCAAAAACTGCGCATGTTGCGTTCTCATTGCGAATTAAGCGCATCTTCTACCCTGCCGACGTCATACGACTATACGTTCAGATCAACAAGCTCCCCGGCTAGAATCCCGGACAAGCAACCGATGGTTGTGCTTTTTTTAGCCTCTTTCCTTGGAAGTATATTATAAATTTAGGCTTATAAGACCCGCTGATTCGGTCTGGACGTAGGTCCGTATGCCGCCATAATAACTTTGTATTTGCTGAACATATTGAAAAAAATAAAAAATGGAGGCTCATGACACCAATAATGTTCGTTGAGACAACACTTCTTAGAAATACACTTTTCTCTTATTGTAAAATAGTTCTTATGACGGTGCATTACGTCTCGAACCTCACGTAGAGCCAGTAAATGATGCGAGTTAATTAATCTTTGGATATTACCCTAATCGTTAAAAGCGCCAACGAAACGAAATTAAATTAACTCACGTAATTGTTAGATGGCTTAATGAAAGAATCGTTCATAATAATTTAAAATGTGTGACTTACTCAGAGTTTATTACAAAACAATACGTGAGTAGGGGGAAAATATGAACTGGAAATCATAACAAAAGTTATTAAAAATACGAAGATTTTGCAGAAGTTCAGTGCACCAGAGAAATTGGGCCATGAAAAAATAAGATGTGTAATTGAAGCTAATATCACTTTACAAGTCTCGCAACCCATGCGTTGCAATCAACATTATGTCACAGCCGTTATATAACATTTAAGACAATCCAGTATGTAAGATGAGCCATCGATTTATTATTCTTTTGAAGAGCCAGTTTTAATTTTAAAAAAAAAATAACAGTTATCGAGTAAGCTTATTACAGGCAACCACCGTATTTATTATTTGTTAGACTGGAAGTTTCTAAACCACAGAGCGAAATAAGTATACTGTCGATGTCTGTTAAGTATCAGCTTGAAAGAAGACAATATGCTAGCTCGGACTGGGGATCTTACGAGGGGAGTCAAAGGTGCGCCATTTGGTGTGGCGGTGTCATACTGGCAATAGTTTTGATAAGTGTACCGAATATTCACTAATTCCTTTTTGAATTTTACATCACGTCTTCTGAGCGATATTTTTTAAAGATAGTGTAAGGTAAACTGACAACATACATCCCTGGAACACCTTGCTCTACCGGAATCAAAAAGTGGACGAATAAGATAAACTAACAAACTCTGAAAAGGCTAACTTTTCAGTGCGTGAGTTCGGTATTATGCTAGAGATGCTACATAAATCTGGGTGTGTGGTGTAATATATGGCGTTGTGAGCATTCCGCAATAACGTATAACCTGGCGAAAATACCAACACACATTAAATACTAATGAGGCAAAGGAACTGATGTCATTAGGAATAAATAAGGCAGTGGTTAAATATTTTCAACTTAACGCATGTTTAAACAGCAAGCTGGCGCTAGATAGAAATTATTTATCATTAAATATTATTCCTTCCTCTCAGCTACCGACAACGAGAAAACCTTTAAGTGTGTGTATATATATATGTATAAACCCGCAGATGTAGTAATACATTTCAGGTTATATTGTGACTGAAGGGAAATAACCCATGTATCGTCTAATGGAAAGAAGGCTGCATGAGCTTTCCTAGTTTCATATCCATCCGGCATAAACCTAGGGACGTTACTAACCCCAGTCTTAGAGAAGAAAAAATATTCCAGGCCTCCTCGAAGACTCTTAGCCACAAGTAGACTCTACTGTACATTTCCTAGACACGTTAATACCTTCCATCATTAAATGTCGCGACCGGAAAATTTCTCAGATCCAACGCCTTGTAGACTAGATATCACCGTCTGTTATTTCTTACCGAAAATTCATATATTTCTTCATTGGTTGTGTAATATAACATAAAGAAATAATTGGCTATATTTTCGTAACTTTAAATAATGTTACAATTTCTCTTAAATTTTGCTTGACAAGTTTAAATAATACAAATTAAGTTGTCCAATTTATAAAACTGAGCTCGTTGAGACATTTTTATGCCTTGTAATAATGAAAGTTAAGAAGGTTAAATGAAAATCCGCCTTTGAACATTCTGGATAATAGCTTTCGGCTGTCAGCACTTTTAATAATTAACAGATGTAAACAGGACAAATGGTCAAAGGCAAAAACCATATTCAGAGTAACAATCAATAATTTATTCACTGACAAATCCAATGAACCTGGAAAATAAATCACAAATCTAGGATACAATTCTTCCTCGGTAAGCAATTTTAATAAACTTCTTTACTTAACATACTCAATAACAACTTCCTGGAGCACAAATTCCACAGACAATAGCCTTGAACACTGCACTTCCAAATAAAATGAATATTATTCGCTATACGAGTACAAAAAATCAACAACAGAGAGGAACGTGTGTAGCAAGATGCGATTTCTAGCTGCCAAACAAAGCGTTCAAATAATATTCATAGCGTGGGAGGAATAATCACACAGCAATTGTCTTCTTGATGTATTTTGGCAGCATCCGTTCCATTTCAGTTGCCATCACGGTGATTGTCACTGGACCATACACATACAGGACTCGCCCAATAGACTGTGACCCAGGTGTAAGGGAACAGGAATATATCACTAGTGCAACGAGCAGTGGGCAAGACTCCATAGTCTTCTGTATACTAGAGCCTTAAGCTATTTCTAATTGTTTGTCGCCCCAATGAGTGAACAGTTTTACTTCAAAAACAAGTAGCGTGTGATTCGTTCTTTATTTTATCACAAATTTGGCATTGACTCGCATTACTTCAGGGCGTGTCTAACAATACATCGTCCAATTGGAAAAGTTACTGAAAGAAACGTGAACGAGTTTAACGTCAAGATTGTCCTTAAATGAACCCTTGAAATTCTCTGATCTATGGTAATTGCACAAGTAACACAAAAGTACGCGTTTCAAGATTTTAGCGCGTCCTTAAAATAAATGTGATAAATTTTATCCGGCCATCAGTCAATACTTGCCCAATAAGAACGTTTCTTAATGGGAAGTACTGTTTTACCGAATATTTCTGGTTTCACGAGAATTCTAAAAACCAGCCAATTGTCAAGACTAATGGTCACGGTATTTGCAAGAACACAAACGGAAGTGTACCATTCTTCTGGAGTGTCTGGCTAGTTCAATTGTCTGAACTGGAATGATCGTGACCTGACATAACTGAAAACACCCGTACGAAGGCGAACTTTGAACTACACGAGGTAGGCTAACTGTTACAGTTTATCATCGTAACTTTTATATACAAACCTAAAAGGTCATCATAACATCTATAGAGGAAATTTTCATTTTTTCGCCCGTGTTTATAAACTATATTTTGCTCCCGTTTTCCCCGTTTGGAGATTTCTTATGTGAGCAGGAAAAATCTTCGTAGGATGACCAAATGACCATACTGCACTCGTGAATGTTTATCGGAAGTAATAAAAAAAAAATTCCCGTTAAAATATTTTCGCTGCGGGAACCTGTAAATTTGGCCAACTAAAATAAAACCGTCACACTGCCAGGCTATTAATATCATAAGTTAATTAAATACGAAAACCAGCATAAAAGCAGTGGGCATACCCAAGGCATAGGAATAATATTGCATTGGCGGGATACATAAGCTCCACGCGAGGAAACTATTTGACATTGTTCGCGAAATATTGGCTCTTAAATGGGCCACGTCTATGAATTTATTGACAGTCTGAATTTCCTTTATTACTTGTCCTCATAACTTGAAAATCAGAACTCTTATTTGACAAAACAATTTTGTTTAGACATATTATACATTTATTCGTTCTTTTGAAACTATTATTGATTAGTTTGGGATTAGATATTAACATTTATTTACTTGTGAGGTGAGAATCAATAAATGAAAAACAAAGAGTGTGGTATGCAGTAAAGGAAGGCGACCGGCAAATGTTAAGACAGGAAAAGTTAATATCAGCCAAGTAAGAGCATTCAAATATCTAGGAAGTACGATAACTGAGGACTTGAAATGTCATCAGGAGGTGAAGACTCGTATTGCGGTAGCGAAGGAAGCGTTCAATAGGAGGAGGAGATTGCTATGCGGAAAACTAGATAAAGCACTGAGGAAAAGACTTGGCAAGTGTTTAGCATGGAGCATGGCACTCTATGGGGCAGAGACGTGGACACTGAGACGTGAGGACGCTATATATATTTAACATGTTGTGTTTCAAACAACTTGCTTAAGTTACAGAGTTGCGGTAATGTTGTCTTTCTACTGTTTTGAAGTTTTCGAGGAAGATTGCATTTAAGTTTATTGAGTGAGTGTTGTGTAAATTGCAAAAGTGATACACTTATAGAATTGCGATTGTTGAGTCACGAATTCCTTTTTATCTTGTTTATTGGTTTCGCATGTGATAATGTGCTGTCACTCAGCTTTTAAGTTGTGAAAAAATATAACTACGACATAAAGTGGAGAGTTACAGCAGCAAATTGCAACTAAAATTTAACAGAAAAAACTCAGCTAGCTGATATGACTATCATCTTTTTAAGGAAAACCTACCCTTAATATGAACGTAAAAATTGTTATGTAACTATAGTGAGTATTAGATTCACAAAGTGTACCCTGAATGTGTTTTATGACCGAAGTATTTTTTTTTTTTAAAGCCACTTGTCTCTGCATCACATTTTTGTAACTTTTCCTTAGATGTTTCAAACAAAATGGATTAGAGTGGCCGGAGTCCTCTACGATTTGAGCATTTGTCAAAGCTCCAAAAATTTTCTGAAAATGCTGAAGTCCAGTAATAAAACTATTTCATAAACCTGAACAAAATTAAACAAACGTATACAGTATAATCTTTTAATTTTTACGTTCCGCGGGATAGTTTTAACTGTACGCACTTACATAAGCACAAAGATTTATAGCGACATAGGAAGATGTAAAAATCTATTATTTTTGGGGCATAAGATGACATGTTAACATGTTCGGTTTCCACGCTGCGCACTATAAAAGTGAAAGACAGCATGCCGGTTCAGCATTTTTACTTATAGCGCTGCCTTGTTTCACGCTTCCAGACAAACAATAAAGCAGGCATACTGGCATGATAGCTGAATATTGTAGCCATATCTATTTATTTTAAAATAGAACAGTAATATCAGATAGGTGCGGTTCACTGTACAATTTCAAGCACACAATTTGTATTTAACGTTTCTTATTTACGCATTGCTAAGAAGGGACTTAAAACCATACTTATTGCAGAATATAAGCAACGAAGATGTGGGGAATCATTTTCCGAAAAAAATTTACATGTAAATGTAAGTTACGATGGAAAAAAGTTAATAATAATTTTAGCTATCGACATCGTGCACATGTCTGACAATTTTAATTATCCCATTACGAAGGAAAGGACAAAATTAACATATGATAATTGACAACGATAGTAAAAATAATTATCATTTTTTTTTATGATATACGTACCCAATTTTCGTGTGGGAAATAACCGGATTAACAAATTTAATTTAAAATGAAATGTCCACCTTTTTTTTTCTACAGCTTCTGTATATAGTCTACGTTTTCCGGGTTGGTTATATCCTCGCACGGGGCAGTGAATGAGAAACTCGCGATTCATTTGATACCATCTCAGGATGCACAGAGAAGACGTTCACAAAATACATTTCTGAGCTAAGAATTGGTCAATTATTTTCGGTCCCTGAAAAAGTAGCACGTATATTTATGAAGCCTAACTGAATTTTGTGTGTGACGATGGCCATGTTGTTTAAGAACCACTTGATGTGTTGCTAGCAGCGAAATAATTTTCTAGGGTCATGTTGACGGTTCATATTATGCGTGGCACTTTTGATTCTGTTTACTTGTTTATTCTGTCTCTCCATTCATAAGGCAGTTACGTGGCACTGTATCATCATTACTCCATTTGGAAAACTTTTGCTAACAGTTCTAAAATAAAACCGCACCTCCAAAACAATCAACCACTTGTTTAATGAATTCTGCTCATGTCATAAATATAGTGAAAAATTACGCAACATTATCCTACATTATTTTATCTTTAACAAACAGCCTGACGATACAGCGTTCAGATAAACACATTTTTAAGCTTTACTAGACGATTCAGAAAAAATATATATATACGGGATAGGGTTCCTATTTTACGGGCGTTGTAATGCCGTTCTTTATTTTCATGGCCAGAATAAATTCTGCGGAATAAATAAATCTCGGAACCAAATGCTCTCCAGTGGCCCCTACGCGAATAAATAAATATGGGCATGTATGTATACACATAGGCTACACACAGTTAAAGGCCGTTCGCGATAAAGTGGGCACTTTTGAAATCAACCTTACAAACAAGTCACTGCTCCTACCGGCATATATTTCAACGGGCTCACTGAGTGACATGCACGCAGTCAAGTTGGTGACGATGGATGGGAAGTATTTCTGTATCTTAAAGTCGGATAAAAAGTGTTAGGTAATTATTTGTGATAACTTAAATTATTTCTTTCGCTTTCCGTTTTCTTTTTAATTCATCGAAATGTTAAAATAAGCAGATATGTAAAAAAAAAAAATTTTTTTTTTTTTATAATTTCACAGTTTCACTTGACCTAGGCATAAATAAAGTAATGAGGCTCAAGGCAAGGTTAATCTTATAAAAGGCGGAGGAATACACAACGTTTATGCAAGTAGATCTTAACCAGGGCTTTCAAAAGTGCTCGTTTTATCGTGAATAACCTACAGTTAAATTTCCCCGCGTCCAAATTACAGCAGAAAAGAGCGGAGATACAATTTACGGTATCGGTACATTTTACTCCATAGGCAACATAATTATTAAATTACTACAAAATGCGAGGCACCACACTTTTTGCGTGCTGATACGATAGAGTCCATTAAACTGCGTCTGAAGTCCTGTGTCAAGTTAACTTTAGCCACAGGATAGAAAAAACCCACAGACGGGAAACAGACATATTTACGCCTGTCCCAACAGCAAACTTACCCTGTAGTTCGCCTGCAGTAACACAAGGGACCGCGGCCATGTAGTGGTTAGACTACTCGCCTCCAACCTTGGGGGCGATTCGAGTTCGATTACCGGCGAGGTCGCTCCCGGATTTTTGCATAAGGGAGTCTTGCCGGACGATGCCGCTGATCGACGGGTTTCCTTGGGGGTCTCCCTTTTCCCCCCCGCCACCAGCATTCCGGTGCTGCTCCAATAACCTCGCTTCACCCTCATCGGCTCACAAGACCTTGATGTTAAGAGCCGCCCAAATCACTTCTCTACACCGTTAACATGTTCCGTATGTTTACAAAAATTCACAGTAAATATACGGAAACGCAATCCGTAATGACGAAAAACGGAGTTAAGTGTGTAAATACGAAATACGGAAATCTCCGCATTTTCTATAACTTCAGGTTTCGGGCACGAACAGTGGCAGTCTACTCGAAGTTTTCTCCGCCACTGTAATCAGAAAATTATAGTTTCAGCGGCAGTTAAGGTTATCCATGTCACTAAGACCTGTTCTTTCAAACATTAAAGAGTAGCAACAGGCGTCTGTAACACGTAGCAACACTTAAAATACACTAACTTTAATAGAAACTAAAAAAGTTGATTATGTGACTAATATAGAAATTCAAAAGTTATACAAATCACCATGTGGGTGTAGGTAAGTGATTAGGATCGTGACCTTGTAACTTTTTTACTCGGGTTCAAATCTTGCTTTAGTATAAAATACTTTTTACTGTTTTAAATACCTTTTTTATACGCAGTAGAACACCCACATAATGAAAATTAAGATAAAACAGATATTAAAAATTATTTTAACTAGAAGTTCAGAAAACTAACTAGGGAGTCACCCGAGAGGTTCCGTGAATTTTACGAAAAGTCCGTTTTTGAAAATCAATGTGTTACGGAGAGTTTACGGACACCTCTGGATTAATTTTTACCAGCACTTTTCCGCAAAATGTAGGAAATATTTTTTAACGGTGTATATGGCACGCATTCGTACTCAGTAGGGACCAACAGGTAATCTTCGATTGTATGTCATAGTCAGATATTAAGAAACATTTGCAGATCACCGCACATCGAGTTCGCGACAAAGTACGCTACTATTACATCAAAGGGTCCGACTTATTATTTACCTTCCGACCGGGTGACCTCCAAAGCTAAGGCATTACTTTCGGACCTCTACGTTCCAGAATTACGTGTGTTTTTCGCTCAAGCTATGAGTATATTCTGCGGTCAAGCTGTGGGTTTATGCGCTCTTATGGTGAAAGACTGAACATTTCTGTATTCCAAATCAGTACGTTTTCGCTGCAAATAAGTTGAAATTGCTCCTCGGGATTCAGAAATACAACATATTTTCGTCAGTTGCATAATCATGGTTTTGGCAAAATGCCACTACAAAATGCTTTACATAAGTTATGGTGTCCGGTGTCAACTTTCGACCATCTCCACTTTCTCTCCAATGTTTCGACATCACGTGAAAGCCACCATATTTAAAGTAAAATTTATAACTTTAAAATGTTTCCTATCAACATCAGTATTTTCTGTAGGTAGTCAAAAAGATGAATAAATTGCACATTTAACTAATACGAACTTATGTAGAAAAATTGGGTTTGGCTGTGTTGGGGACACGGCCGTTTGTTTTGCGGGAATACGTCTACGTTGACGCGCTCGGACGCCTTGATGTTTTTTTTTTTACGTTCCCGGCACCGCTTCACTCGATCGTATGAAGTTTTATGGGTATCACTGGATTGCTTTTGATATGCTCTGTCCAACCGTATACGATTTCTGTATTTCGACTTGGCATTTTGACGAGTATAGGCTGTCATTGTGTTAAGTTTTCTTAATTTCTTACGATAAACTCATACAATTTCGCCATAAACAAGCCACACAAATGTTTTTAATACGCGCAATCGACTGATGTTGACGAAAGCTTCACCTAATCAAAATTATACTACGCGGAAGTTATGAGACGCGGCGAAACGAACTCTAAATTGCGATCTTCCCCCCCCCCCCCCTCCCCTTCTCGCGCCACGCGCGATGCTTCTCAGCCCTCACTCAACGTAACAAATCCTTTGATCCTTTGGCAATCGAGTGGTGTAATTGAATTTTGAATGTAGACGATATATTCGGAGCTTGCAATGCCAAACTGTATCCCCAGATTTTGTTATCATCGGATTTTCTAGATTGCCTCCCACTACGGTCGCAAATTTAAAGACTCATTCGCGGCAAAACTGAAACCGTGTGGACCTAACCTACCCTAGCTGGAGTATCTTGTCCACAGCTGTAGCAACGTTGTCCACAAGAGCCATTCATCACCATTTATTTTCTAGATTGCCTCCCACTACGGTCGCAAATTTAAAGACTCATTCGCGGCAAAACTGAAGCCGTGTGGACCTAACCTACCCTAGCTGGAGTATCTTGTCCACAGCTGTAGCAACGTTGTCCACAAGAGCCATTCATCACCATTTATTTTATCGGTCATCTCTCGTCAGTAGTAGTATTAGAGGCGATTGTTTACCGACTGTTCTCTTTCCTCAATGGCTGTCACGCATGTATGAAGACACTATCCTATTTCAGTGGGCCAATGAGGATTTCGGTACTCTAGAGAGGAACGTTCGTGACTGGTCTGCGAAGCGCTTGGACGAGTCGAAACTAAATCACCCGGCTTAAATAATGGGATCTTTCCTCAATGGCTGTCACGCATGTATGAAGACACTATCCTATTTCAGTGGGCCAATGAGGATTTCGGTACTCTAGAGAGGAACGTTCGTGACTGGTCTGCGAAGCGCTTGGACGAGTCGAAACTAAATCACCCGGCTTAAATAATGGGATCTGCGGTGACGTAGTGGCTGGAGCTCTCTCGCCACCAGCCAGAGCGATCGGGGTTCGATTCCCGGCAGGGTCGCTCCCAGATTTTCTCACGTTGGAATCGAGCCGGACGATGACGATGGTCGGCGGGTTTTCTCGGGGATCTCCCGTTTCCCCTTCCTTCCATTCCGGTGATGCTCCATGCTCACCTCGCTTCGCCTTCCTCAGTTTTCGAAGGAGCCCCTAAACTTCTCCACTCCACTCCAACATACATAGAATGGCAAAATAGCTAGAACTGTACCGAAGATACATTGTCAGAAAAAAAAATCGTGATTTTTCAGTCTCTCTTTTTAAGTTTTGTAAATTGGGAGAAGTTGCTGATTACTTTCAGTACACTATATGTAGGTTTAAATTTGTTACTAACACTTGGCTGTGAGTGATAATTATCTTACACATGAGCTACGGCAGTATGTACGTGGTCCATCCGAAACCAGCTGAGGTGTGTTAGAAATATACCAAATTCGCAAATGCAAGAAAATGTTAGTGGTAATCAGAAAATATTTTTGTAATAATTATTTTTGCTATTTTCGAGAATAATTACTGCATTTCAAGAGGATTTTGTGGAGCAACCACAAGGTTTTCATTATAATTAAATGCAGTAAGTATGCATTTCGGACAAAAAAATGATATGGATTCGGTGACCTACACGCTAGATTCCATAGTCCTTCAGTCCTCTGTATACTCGTAGAATAGGAAGGCTTACAGGAGCTTAAAGGTTGTTCATGATAAAGTGAGCACTTTTGAAATGAACCGTAGAAAAAAGTCACTGCTCCTACCTGCGTATATTTTAACTGGCGCAGTGAGTGGCATTCGCCCAGTAAAGTTGGTAACGATGTATGGAAAGTAGTTCCATAACTGAATGTCCAATAAGAAGTGTTATGTAACCATGTGTGGTATCTTTAATTATTTATTACGCATTATTTTTTTTTATGCAGCAAAGTGTCAAAATGAGCAAATTTGTAAAATATTTACTTTCCTAATAATTTCACAGTTTCACTTGACTGACGCATGACTAAAGTGATTAGGCCCTTGCCAATGTAAATTTTACAAATGACAGAAGAATACATTACGGGCATACAAGTAGATCTTAAGCAGGGCTTTCAAAAGTGCTCATTTTACCGTGAACAGCACATAATAACGTGACGGGTGGTTTCATTTGAGCGTTTACATTCGCTGACTGGCCTCGAAAGTGTCTGGGAACGGGCCTTGTGTCTGATTGGCCCATTCTGGGCTGAGAAAGCTTCCCTATAGGCTGCGCTACTAGCTGTCGGGCATGTTTCTGGCCAGTGCGGCTGGTGGCTGTTTTACTTCTGTATTCTTAAGTATTCTGGGACCACGGTGGCTGAGCGGTTAGACTGCTTGCCTCCCACCAAGGCGGGGTAGCAGGAAGTAGACCTAAAATCAGTTTTCCTATCTGTCGGTGAAATAGATTTAGGTCTAGTAACACTAGGTTAGATGCTGTTTAGGTGTCGTGTCTATAGGCTAAACGAATTTAGGTCTACTGCATGTAGCTCTAGTGCATGTTGTTGGAGTTAGAGACATAACAGTATACACAAGTGTTTTAGGAATGAATGACTTTAGGTCTAGTGCATGTTGCTGCGGTTAAGACATTTCCTCCAAGAGAATTTATCTGTTTTTTTTTTTTTGTACAAACGACTGCACACTGTAAAAAAAATAGTCTGGTAAACTTCCTAAACTGTTGTGGAAGTTTTAAACCTATAAACTATATGGTAATAATACCACACATCAAGCTGCAGATATAGGAATGTTTAGCATCGCTACTATACAAAGCTGGGAACTTCCCTATGTATTTGACTGCTGAGCAAATATAGGAACGCTACAGTGGATGTACGGGAGAAACTATTGCCATTCCTGCTTTCTCAATAAGCGTAGACACTGGTATGGTAAATTTCCGTACAATTTCTTAGAGTGTAGGGAGAAAGGCCGTTAGGTCTACTGCCGAGTCCCCAACTGGGAATCCTGCACATCAGCGTGTCCTACTGTATAAGTGTAGTTACGGGCGAGTGAATATTTCCATTGATTGGTTTCAGAAGTGCTCGCTTCACTATAAGGTTGCCGAGCGCTGGTGTTCCAGAAGTTGGACCGAAGTAATAATAAAAAGTAAGCTGTCCTCGACATTTTGACAAATAGTTGCTGTCGGCGTCAGCCTACGAGTGTCGCCGAGGTAATGGATTTAGCCTTCATCTCAACAGTACAAAGCGTTACGTGGTATTATTTTCCAAGTCGCCCTTAAGGGCTGGTTGCACCACCAAAATCGCCCCCGATTCGAGATCAGATGATCCTAGTTCCAGACGAGGATCCAGTTTGATCTTGGTTCCAATGTATTCGTCGATCTTGGTACCAAAATGTGAGATCGAGATTAAGTATGAGACGAATTTTGCTATTGGCTCGTAATATATGACGTCATGGAAGTAGGCGTATAGATGCGCGATTTTATATCTGTTTTAAGTGAATTACTTTAGTACGAATTTTACTGAATAATTTTCAAATACGTATAATATTGTTTTAATTTCCCAAGAAAACAATCGAACGTAGTGCTATCTGCTGGCGTATTTTCAAACTACATTTGTCGACGATGGCTGCTGATCTCCAGTCCAGCTCTGAACTCGAATGGTGGAACAGTCTTCTGTGTCGATCTTAGGTACGATCTCAGATCGAGTTTCAAACCACGATGGTGCAACCGGCCCTAAGGCTGCCTGACAGGGCGACATCGTTTCGGCTTCGACGCCTCCGCATCCAGGCAGTTCCGCGTTTTTTTCCCAAACCCACGAACGGCGCCAGGCGCGGGGCCAGCTACGTAAATCACGCGAACAGCACGTGGATAAGAGGGGTGGGAGGGGCGCACGCTTCCGGATGCCGGGGTCTCTCGACGAGTATTTTATTGGCCCTTTCGAAAAAAAAAAAAAAAAAAAAAAACGTTGCGTAAACGAAGCCGTTCGACGTCTCTTCACTCGAACTCGCCGTCCGGCTCTCGCAACTATTTTATACCTCTTGACCCCACACGAACCCAAGTTGGACACGAGTAATTAAGATTTTCTCGGGACAGTCTGTGTGACGCGTCTGCAAAAATAAATAAATAATTTCCCTGCGACGAATCGCAATTTCACCGAACGGAATTTTCGTTTCACTTCCTGTCTCGCAGGCACACTCTAATGCTTAGTTAGAGTCTACTCGTTTGTGGGAGTCGAAGACTTGCTAATTACTAAAAGCGAGTTGCCTTTATCCAAAACTACACCGCAGGCTGGCCGCTGAAATTCCTTTTCGGAATTTCCTGACTTTTCCCTGTTTTCCAAGACAGAATCTTACCATTTTCCCACACCTATTTTTAGTACCGAAACCTTCGAATACCATATTTCTTTACAGCTGACTGAACAAATGTGCAATCAGTAGGGACAGATGTATTTCGCGAAAATATTTATGGCCATGCTAGACTTCAATATCTTACGTCCAAAACCACAATCCCCTTCGGTCATTGGCTGCGTGTCTACGCAGGAAGATATGTTTTTATTCGACTGGGCCAATCGTAATAAAGTATTCCAATACTGAACGTCCATGATTAGCGGACAGACACTTGAGGCACGTGACAGTTAAAATCATCCAATCACGAAAGTGCATATGAACGAAAGTGTTTTGGAGTCTTAAAATCTTTTAACGAACACCTGTCCCTAGCTATCAGTCAAGCAGAATTAAATTGCACTGCAATAGACCAAGCAAGCAGGGCCAGCATTTTATTCAGCCCATCAATATTTCTCAAAATATAAGCTATTGACTTCACAGGAGTGTCCATTACAAACACAAAAATACTTTATTTTCTACATATAGGCCCTGAGTTACTGGCTACTTCTTATAATTATATGATGCTGTATTCACACAGCCAAAAATTTCTGCAGAGTAGCATATTATTAACATTTTCCCTGGCACAGGTAAAAATTCCCTGACCTTTACCTGACTTTTCCCTGCCACATGAAATTCCCTGCCATTTCCCTGTTTTCCGTAACATCCTGTACAGGAAACCCCAGTGGATTTGGACATACTAACATTATATTTGCTCAAACTACAACAAGCACGATACATTGAGTTAGTCCCTTAACGTACACTTTAATTTTTCGTTTCACATGTTGCAAAAGAAGAAAATTTCTGGTGTGAACAGTAGTTACGAACTTCTTACGACATCTGACACTCTGGAACCTGTGGAAAGGCACAATACGCAACATATTATAACATTATTATTTGTGTCAGTAGCAACCAGTACGGTAGCTTTGCCAAAGGAAAGGCGACGTCCGTATTGGCTCTTATTTCTGGATTAGCATACCACTGATCGTGATTTCGCCGAATTTGCAACATGTCATCACATAAGTAATTTCAGTTTCCGCAACTGTAAAGAAATTTTCATGAAAATGGAACAGGAACCCTATTTGTCCTAATTTTTGGTTGAAAATGTCGGTAATGTAAGGAATTTAACAGTAGAACAGATGGATCTCTCGACCTCTCCGCTTTTATGTTTTAAAACAGCGCTCTTAGCCAGCAGGCCTTACCGCGCTTCGACCGCCCTATCGGCAGGCGAAGAGGAATCAATCGCGTCCTCTCGGCGCGAGGGGGCCGTTGCAGATTAATGCCGACTTTGACCAGACCCAAAGCCCAAGCTTGCTGTGCTTGCGCATCCGGTTCCCCCCTTCCACAGAGGCTCCGGGCCCCTCGCCCTCAGAAAACCGTGGTCTGGCCGGGGTTTCATCCATACTCCTAGCGCCTCTCCAGGGCGCAACCGGAGCAGGTTGTCACTCACCCCTCGGCCTGTCAACGAGAGTGGGAATCTCTCTCCAGACCTCCTCCAGCATACTGAGTCAACCACCGCCAGCGCGAGTCCAACCACAATGATCGATCACCAGAGAGAACCTCCAGTAGGACCAACCGATCGTCCCGTGCTAAAGGCTGTTCACGATAAAATGAGCACTCTTGAAATCAACCTCAAATAAAAGTCACTACCTTTGCCTGCGCATATTTTAACGAGCGCACTGAGTGACATGCGCCCAGTAAAGTTGGTAATGATGGAGGGAAAATAGTTCCATACCTTAACGGCGAATAAAAAGTGTTGGGTAACTATTTACAATGACATAAATTATTTATCTCGCCTTCCGTGTTTTTCTAATGCATCGAGGTGTACAAATGAGCATGAACAATTTGATGTTGACCAAGGGAACGTTAATTTTACATAAGGCGAAGGAATACACAACGTGCATACAAGTAGATCTCAAGCACGACTTTCAAAAGTGCTCATTTTACCGTGAATAGTCTATAACACTTAATTTCTATGGCACTTGTGTGTTATCAATGTACCAATCGTCCCACCGCTGGCAAGTTTGGCGAACAGAAAAAACTGAGTTCACGACGGTGCAATAACATAAAGCGTGCTACAATTCATACAAATCACAGATGTGCCGTTAATAAGTTGTGCACTGTTTGTAATATTTCAAATAATTATCCATGTCATCAGTTGTTACCTTTAAGTAGAAATTATAATATTGTATATTTAAATTTTCTCAAAATTTTATTTTACTCTAATAATTATTTAACTTTCAAAACTTATTACAACAATATTATATTATTTTATATCGTTAAACTTATTCTATTTTACTTCTGCCTTCCTTATGTTGTCTCCTATCCTCCGATCAGCTATCGTCTGACCATGACACATCTCTCCGCCAATCAGCAATGGCGAGACGAGAGATAACCAGCATAATTTCCTCTAGTACTTTTGTTTAATAGACATTCAATTTCTTTCTACTATCTAGGGAGGAAATGAAAAGTAACAAACAAAATATTAATACTGAATGCTTTCCAGAAACAAATGAAAAATACTTACACATGATCGGTATATGAGTTAACTATTGAAATAATCAAAGATTATAGTGTTTACTCATATAATAAAGCGTAATTTGGAGCAATATTAAATGAATGGACAACATACGTAAGGGCTCTGTAAGCATATATAATTAAAACGTCTATAATGAACGGTAAACATAACTCCGAAAATCTGCAATGTCACAAGCGTAGGGGAATATTCCCATATAGGTAAAGAAGGGAAGGTAGGCAGAGCACACCTGTGCGTCTGCAAAGTGTTGACAAGTGCATAGATACCAAGTATGACTGAATGGTTAATGTTTTATTTTATTAGTTTATTAGTTTATTTATTTGTTGCAATTTCCCACGAACCACCCTGTTCATAAGGGGGAAATGGTACACAAATAACATGATGGCAGTTTGTGATGCATACATAGTAACATACAATACATACACAATAACATACAGAATTAAACAAGATAAAAGAAGGAGTTAAAATAGGGATTTCAAAAATACAGCACAATTACATTTTTCACAGTAGATAGAGAAAGATTGACTACAGTTTCAAATAATACAAAATAATTTTATAATAGGGGAGATATTATTCAAAAGATTTTTAAAAACGGCGCTGTAATTAATTACAATAAGAACACGTCATTTTTAACTAAACGGTCAATTTAAAAAATTATATACAATTTTATTATGTTTATTCGAGGTTTAATTTCTGGGTTTGATACGAAATTAAATTATTTGCTGTAGCTTACCGTCGTTTCGCCATGACCACGTCGCCGATTCACAGTTGGTGGCCCTGCATCCGTTTAATCGTTTGCCGCTCGTGGTGGGCGTACAGTTGTCTATGGTTTTGCGAAATTAAGCGTATCGCCTTCGATTTGTACTTTGAAGAACGAATAATGAACTTGGCACTGGCACTGCATGTATATACACATACATTATGTGGGTAAGTAATAAGTATATTTTATTTAAATACAATAATCAAAGAACAGGGATGGTGAAGCCAGCCTTTCTCTCATAATATCATCATGATCAGCCAGTAAATTGACAGTAACTTAACTAATCTAAATACGGCAAGTGGTCATTATAATCATGCGGTTATTGCTTTATTGAATGAAAATGTGTTTTTTTTTTTTGTTTTCATTAAATTAAATTATCACAGTATTTATGTGCATGAGTTTATCTTTCCTAAGCATTGCAGAACTCCAGTATCTACAAGGTGTTCTGCCTAAGGTAAAAGTTGGTAATATTTAAGTGCAAAAATATAGGGCCTATGTTTGTTTTTTACACAACTACTCACAACACTATTCTTATTACATATTAATTTCTGTATAGTTCCCTATACACCAGCTAAGCGATCACAAGTGGTGCAATAATTTTTAGGTTATTGATCGTGTGGTTCGTGCATTTATTTATTCTAGAGGTACAGTTCTAACTTTTAAATACTAGGCTTGTTCAAAAGTATCATTGTAATAATAAATGTATTTAAATTGTACTGTTATTTTGTACAGTTGTTTTAGGTTATGTTTTCGGGACTTGCCGGGTCAAGTTTACTTCGCGATACCCGTGATTAGTTTATGTGTGTGATGTAAGTAATGACATAAACAATCACGGATATGTTGGTAGAGAAAAAAAAAAACCGAGAAAGAATGACAGGCAGCTGACTGCATGTCTGCTTATTGTGGAAACCCGTTGGCATACACTGGAGTCAAGTTGGATTCAAATTTCAGATTCACTTCACAAGTACACTTTAAAACCTAGTGACTACAAACCTTTAAAAAAAATTACCTGCATCAATGTTATAACATATGAGTATGTATACTTCCCTTTTTTCCTGTTACACTTAAACAACTATAGTCCGTTACCCACTGGAAGCAACTTTCTCGGAGTCCTGCTAAATATCTACTTGCAGGCCCGTTTCGTATCCTTCCACCAAATGCAAACAAACATTGCCGTGTGACTGCAATGTAGCATCTGTCAAAATCATTGGTTACATGCCATTGTGTGTTTACATGACGTGTTCGTATATTTTCGCTACAACTAAACATAATATTGAAATGTGGCCTCTACTTTTATACCTGTCAAAAGTGTTGTTTACTATTTATAGCTTTTCAAAGAATTCTGTCGCAGGTCTAGTTCAAAAACAATTTCGTACGAATATTCACAGTTTAGGCCTATAACGTTATTTAGGTCATCTTTATGACGTTTTAAAAATGCCTGAATTGACGATAGTTATTACGGTAATGTTACATTAACATTTCCCCCCCCCCCCTTCCCCGAAATTAGATGTAATACACTTTAATATTTTTCCGCGACTGTGTTTAACATTGTTACAACCATAGTATTTAACTTTTTGTTATTGATATGTGTTGGGTTATTTCTTTAAAAGGACGGCCTCAGTTCGAATAACAAAGGAATAACCAGCCCAACGAAAAAGAGACATTAAAATCAAGCACGCAACTCGTGTCGCTCATTTTTTGACATGCAAACTTAAAAAATAGCCGTGAACATGCACACAAATAAGCCTACCATAACTTTTAGTCCGCTCATATTTATATGTACTGCTACTTACTGTGTATTAGGTTTATTGAAATTTATTGGGGCTGAGCTTGTTATTTTGTTGGGATTGGTGGTAAATCATGCTACACGACTGTGTTTCAAACACCCAGGGCAAAGGTACAACGTTGTGATAAATAAACAGACGTGGATGTAAATAGATAACTTCGTCATAAAAACAGTTCATATCAAATATTTTAAATCACGTACACACACATATCCAGTGTAGCGATCACCACGCAGCCACGCCACGCTATTTCACACGCAGCGGTTAACGAAACACACCGTAATAGTATATTTATTACTGCCGCGGAAACACAGATTTATCAAAACGTCGTAACTTGCTTAGGTAGGTTTAAAAAACACAACGTCTACAAACGTGATGTGGTAATTTGAAGTATTTTTCGTAGTAATTATAATTTACGCTTCGTTTGGTAAAACAGCAACACGCCATGTCACGGCTCGCCACGTCTGCCAACTCCACTTTGTTTCTGCCCCGCCATCATATCAAAATATATTAAAATAAGTATTCAAACATTAAAATCTCTTTTCAGTTGTAAATTAATAATTCAAAAATCATTATTTTGCTGCAATAAGTATGAAATATGATACAACTGAACACATGTATAATATTTTTCCGCTTACTAGCGAAGTAAAACTTCCCGTGTGTGATAGAGACAGACAGAGAGAGAGAGAGAGAGAGAGAGAGAGAGAGAGAGAGAGAGAGAGAGAGAGAGCGAGAGCGACTTGCCTCGCCCAGTAGACAGTTGCGTTCACGCTCGATAAAACAACACCGTAACATTACGGCCTACTCACGACATATTCCGCTGTTATTTTTAAGTGTAAAAATGATATATACTGCCATCGGGGCAGCCCAAATATATAAATATTTCAATACGCACCGTTCGTTTAATTTTCAAATAATGTACTAAAAAAACTAGGTTAAAATAATATTTTAACTGTGAACTATTGCTTGCCGGCCGTTGCCAACACGTCGCTGCACTCGCTGTTGATAATTCATATTTAAAAAGGAATAAATATTACAAGCTATAGAAGATATTAAGGTAAAGTTTCATTTATTCAATAATAGATAACCCCAGTGTTATATATTTGTGGAATACAGGTTATTGAAAAAACAAGTTGACATTTTATGCCTAGAGTATTTTTTCACAGATTGATTTTCATAAGTCGCATCCAAACTTAAAAACGTAGGGTTGAAAAAAAAAAAAAACCAGATAACCCGTTACGTGGGGCCACGAAGAAAAGAGAAAGTCTGATTCTTACTGCACTGATATTAGAAAGGATGAGATTTTAAATTATTCCTTATATAAATTGTGCAGCGAGAAAGGCAAGAAATGAACAGAAAACTTTATTTTTATTTGTAGTGCAGCTTGTAACCATAGACTAAAGCTGAGGTACACCGCTTATTCGTCTTCTGTGCGTGTACCCAACATTGACCTACCCCAATCCTACACAACTGTCAAAGTTACATGGTCAGCAGTGATGAACGTGTTTGTTTACATCCTAAATTTTAAATGACAAGTACTATTATATTAATAAAATACTTTTATCAGTTTGAATGTAATCAAAAAGCATTACGAATTGATTGGAGGAAGTATAAAAACATCTGAAAAGCACTTGTTTACTAAACTGTGTTCTAACCTCAAACCCAATCCACGCCATTATTGCCAGACATGTAGACAGAAAAGCAGTTCAATGTTGGAACACGCAGAATGAGTGTGCGCTGCCAGCGAGATCAGCCTCCCTCATCTTTAGTCTATGCTTGTAACAGCATTATAAGTAAACATAAGTTATTAATGCTAGCAAGGAGAATGTAACTAATGAGAATGTAATAAACAGTGAAACTAGCCAAGCTTCTGCTTTGGATTTAACCCCAAATACTGGAAGCGTAAATTTACCTCATAATGAAATTAATTTGTCTGACATTTAACCACTGTGTAGATAACCTACATATTCGCATGCCTCACCAGTTCCTTCGCCTGTAATTTCCGACCTCGGTCAGGAACATCTGCGAAATGACCCCATTCACATTATAATAAATTTAGTCAAAAGAATCCAAGAGGGTCAGTCGCAAATGAAAAGTTAATTAGCTCATTTCGAATAACAAATGAGTCCATTTCGACAAAGAACAGAGTCGGCGCAGGCCGAAATGACGGCTACATTGCGAGCTGAAATTGTTTTCTTTTCTTTTTAATTTAGACCTGCCCTAAAGAGCTGGAAGCTCATAATAAAGGCTCTACAAACAAGTCCGACAACGGACATGGCAAGTTGCATAGTAATACATCTTATAGCAGTCTACTGTGATAACATAACATAAAATAAACAATTCTCTTTTAGGACAGTCATGGGCAAGTATCTCACATTTTATTTGCAGACAAGAACTAATTTAAACAATTATTATCTAACACAGTTATCTGTGAGCACATAACATACAACTAAACAATTATCTTCATCAGTAAATACATATTATAACATTTCCATAAAGCAACTAGACAATGTTTTTTCTTGAAGTTTAGATAACCTATACATGACATGTTTGCGCAGAAATTCCAGTTAGATCAGATTTAAATCAATTTCTTAGTAATAGGCCTACCTTCGTATTATTATTTGATGTGTAATACTGCAACAAAATGAAGGAACCAATGAGTTATTACGTAACACCGTACATAAAAGAAGAACATAAAATAAACATACATGTTTTATGTGTGACATTATGAATAACTGTCTGGTGATTTTGAGATTAAGTATTTTTTAATATCTATTTTAACTAAAGCAAATTATTTTTCTTCAGAAAGCCTCTGGGGGAGTTCATTGTATATATTGTATATAAGTTATTTTTAAGGCTTTTGGTACCAAATTTAGCTGTTTTACTGGCATATAATGTAACTTCTTGGCAGCTCTGGTTTCATAATTGTGTACATCTGAGTTTTTAACTAATATAGTTCTTATATGTGTTAATTCTTAGAAGTGCTTATAAAGCATAAGAATTGTTGAATACCTAACTATATAGATTATATCATAATTTCAGAATCAGCTCTTGTCGTTTCTTGCTGAACCCGTATATGAGATTCCTGAGAGCGTGGCCCCTCAGATTGAGCAGATAGGCTGTAAAATTGATGAGACACCTGAGAAATGCCAACCACGTAACGAAAAGACGGAATCGGCGATCGCAGAGCTGAGGGATAGAATGGATAATTTACAGATCAAGCGGGAATCATGCTTATTCGCGGAACAACTAGCTATACAAGTTATGGGCAATGAAATCCATGAACTGGAGAAGTTCAGTGTTTTGAGACTGGACAGCGAGAACCTATTCTGTTGTTCCGGCAGCAGTCGCCCAGCCAACTATGGGCTATCTGCGGTAAAATGAGCACTTTTGAAAGCCCTGCTTAAGATCTACTTGTATTCACGTTGTGCTATTCTTCAGCCGCATGTAAAATTAACAATATCATGGGCCTCATCACTCTATCCATGCGTCAGTCAAGTGAAACTCTGATGTTATTATAAAAGCAGCAATTTTATAAATCTGCCCATTTTAATATTTAGATGCATTAAAAAAACACAGAGTGAAATAAATAATATAAGTTTGTCATAAATGGTTATCTAACACTTTTTATTCGACGTTAAGATATGGAACTACTTCCCATTTACTGGACGCACGTCACTCAAGGCGCCCGTTAAAATATATTCAGGTAGGGGCAGTGACTTTTTCTAAGGTTGATTTCAAAAGTGTTCACTTTATCGTGAACAGCCTTTAGTAAACTTATGCCACTCTTGCATGGACCCTACTGGGTGGGCTGAATAATATAACATAATTGTATCAATTTACTGACGGTAGAAGAAGACGTAGTCGTGGGAATGTATAATGCCATAAGTTTGAAGAGATACCACAAGAGCATTGGTCTGGTGCAATCACAAGAAAACGAGAAGCATTTAATGGAGATGAAGTAGGCTTGACACTGTAGAGAATTGTAGTTTTTATGTTCCATCGGCGTGTTCTGAGCCTTGGAAAGTAGAGAGGAAATCCTTGACCGGAAGAATATGCGCGTTGCACAATTTTGTAATGGCAATACCGCATGTCTGGTGAAAGTGTGAGGTGCACGAGTCATGGTAATTCGACTGCGTTCTTTAAATTCGTTTATATATTCCCGCCGCTAAGCAAATTTCCCTCTTAAGCACAGCTTGCAAAATGCAAATTGGCTTCCTGATAAATCATCTAACTGATGCCGCTATGTTTTAGTCAGTGTACGCAATTGAGTAAAATAATTAAGGCATAAAGAAAGTCAGAATAAATTAAACAATGCTCAAGCTTCAATATTGCGTGCGCCTGCCAAGGAATAATTTATTAAAAGTTTGGCCGTTCGAAGAAATTATAATCGCATATAGTCGATTCACGGTATTTCCGGCCCTTCTCTGAAGCCCTGTTAAAATTCTGCTTCCAGGATATTCCTCCGCCTCGTGCAAACTAAGCTTAACTAAGTCTGGAAGATTACACCAGAGGGACAACGCACCGGATTCGTGCGCACTATGTTGGAACAGTATTTTGTATAAGAACTATTTCTTACTAAGAGCTACCAACACACATGTATTCTCACTGTTTTTATTCAAATTATTTATAAATGAAGCATTATAATTTATAGATAAAATATGAATAACATTTCAATTTAACAGAATAAAAGTAACTTGTGTGAAGAAAAGTATAAAATGTTTATGATACATGGAATATGTCGGAAACAACCAAGCATGTCATACGTGGGGAAATTTTTCAAAGGTTTGATTCAAAAAGGCCGATCTATAATTATGATCTCCTGTCAGTGTTTTTCTCTGAGCTATCATGACAATTTAAACCTAATGTCAAGCTATATGAGTTTGCAGAACACTTTATCTGTTCGCTTTGTGTAAGTATTAAAGGAGTATCACTTCAAAGTAGCGAATTTGCTCGTAGCTATGGCCGTGAGTCTCAGTGAATTTCCAAGTAAACGCTCGGGTGTACGTGACAGCCATCACTCTACAACTGCAAGTGAAGGTGAGCAAGCAGCGGAGATGTGTCGGGGTAGTTCTGCAGCAGGTTGCTTCCGGAGTTCGTGCCGCAGATTCGCCTGTTGGGCAGCGCCTGCCCCTACCAGACACTGCTGCCTGGCGCAGCAGTGTCGGTCGGCAGCAACTGACCCGGTTTGCACGTGTTCGAAGTCAATTATAATGTTACCGATTATTTTGTTTTGATTCGTGTTATTAAATAACTTTCACGCGAGTGACGTAAAAAAACAGAGCGAGAGAACCCAAGAAGAAATGTAATGAGATGGACACTCATTAGACCGTTTTAGTATGTTTATGTATCGTAATTGGCTGAACCCTGTCTTAAAGTTTTTTTTTTTTTTTTAAAGCCTGTCCAGTCATGTTAGCCCTCGTCAATGTTTTATGATCGTACTTCTTAAAGTGTGACGCTTTCTCTCATTTTTTTGTTGTTTAGTTTATTCCACGTTGACTCAGTTAATGTTACTGTATGAGATTAATTTTTTAATTTTGTAATCTTTAAAAAATCATTTTTTGACAGTTTAACTATATTAATCTGAAATTTAAGCTCACTGTGACAGGTAATTCAGGTAATATTCCTTTTTTTTTTTTTCTTCTATGACATTAACAATTTACTATAGAGAATTGCTATCTCAAACTTATCAGACACTATCGTTGAGCAATGTCACCACAGGAGCTAACACACAGCGTACTTCGCTGCTTTCGCCAACTCACACCTTCGCTCGTCGCCGTTCACCCGGCACTAGTTATCGTTTATAGTTCAGCACAGGAGGTGAAACTAAACCAGTAATTGGTCGGCACGTGTTGTTTCTCGTCTCGCCGTACTGTTCCTGCGTTTGGCGCGTCGTACTTCGTCTATGGTCAGAGCGTCACGCAAGCGAGGCAAAGCTGGAACATCACGCCTTCGCCGTGATTTCAACAACATTTTCATTTTATCTTTTCACGTCCATTGACGTAACATAAGTCGAAATGGTTTCACTTTTTCTTGTAGTGTGTTACTTCCTTTTCTTTGATGCACTACTCCTTGGTTGCTATGGCGCAAATAAACAAACAGTTCTGGAAGTTAAAAATATATGCCTAAAATATAAAATTTATTGTGACCTCAATTGCGTTACGTCCAGAAGAAATGGTGACTAAATTTCGATACAGCTATTACTAACGTACTTCGACATGTGAATAATAATCCACTGCTGGATAAAGAACTGTGAGTGATAAAATATTTCTATATATTTACCTATGTTGACAATTTGTTTACCGAAAAGAAGCGATAGCATCAGGCATGGTGAGGCTGGCGCCATTACTGCTGGCCCTGGCAGTGAAGTGCATGCACTCTGGGTTGTTGCGTCCATCCACGCTCTTCAGCGCGGCTGTCGCCGTGCTGCTGCGACGTCGCTCCTGGAGCTACCTGGAAAGGCGAAATCCTCCGGCACTGGTGGCCTTCCTGATCGAGTTCTTGCTGAGCCTGCTGCAGCTGGAACTGGCAGAGCAGCTCGTGTGGTACTACATCACGGTGTTCGTGCGCCGCAAGCTGCCCGCCATAGCCGTCAAGCTGCAGGACCTGGGCTTCAAGTGGTGCAAGGAGGACCTGTACTACGCTGGAACGTCCTTCCACCAGTTCGTGACGGCGCCGCACGCGGACTCCTTCCTCCTCTACCTGATCGGCGTCGCCATCCTCTGGGCCACGCTCTCCGCCCACCAGGCGGACTTCCGCCCGTGGCGGCAGGTGCGCGATTGGGCGACGCGGGCGTCGGGCAACGCGCGGGAGTGGCTGGGAGACCTGCAGCGCGGCGGTGCACCCGAGAGCGTCCAGTTCATCGAGATCACCATCGAGGATGACTACGAGTGCACAGTGTGCGAGGAGTGAGCGCGCTGCGTCGGTGGCCTCGGTGGTACCTTCATACGGCCAGAGAGCAGGCGTTGCGTGGCGTCTCTTTCATGCTCGTGCCAGGCTTCGTTCGCCAGCAAGTTTGTGTAGCCTACGGAAATTTTCAGTTACTTATGTAATGTCACATTGTTCGGTGTAAAATATTAAATTGATTATTAAATTTAAAGAGAAACATTCTTAAATGGAATTCATGATTCCACTGATGTTATTACATTTTTCGTTTCGTGATTACCAATATATACCTTTTATTCATGGTAAAAATTGTATGAAAGGAACTGCAATATAATTAAAGGCTGTTCACGATAAAGTGGGCACTTTTGAAATAAACCTTAGAGAAAAGTCACTGCCCCTACCTGCATGTATTTTAACGGGCGCAATGAGTGACATGCACCCAGTAACGTTGATAAAGATGGAGGGGAAAGTAGTTCCATATATCAACGTCGAATAAAAAATGTTAGGTAACCATTTGTGATATTTTTAATTATTTCTCATGATTTTTTTTTATGGATAGAAGTGTAAACATGAACAAATTTGTACAGTATTTACTTTTCTAATAATTTTACAGTTTCCCTTAACCAACGCATGAATAAAGTGATGAGGCCCGTGGCAATGATAACTATACATAAGGCGGAAGAGCACACAACGTGTATACAAGTAGATCTTAAGCAGGGCTTCAAAAGAGCTCATATTACCGAGAACAGCCTATAATATATTTTATTAAGGTTATAATAACTGCAAACTTGAAGCTACATTACACTTATCCTTCGTTGTTACAGTACCCTGAGCTCCTACATTGTAAAATAACTTTTATCTTGGTATTATTCAGGACCATTGATATAATTAAAAGAGAATTTTGCCGAAAAAAAAATTAAAGAGAAATATATTTTTTCATTTACGGTACTTTATCCAACAGTGAATTACTATTCACATGACAAAATTAGTTTTTAATAGCTGTAGCAAAATTTAGCCACCATTTCTTCTGGACGTAACGTAGTTCAGTTTTTATAAGTAAAAAAAGTTCACAATAAACTTTATATTCTAGGGATATATTTTAATTTTCAGAACCGCTTGTTTTTTGCACCATAGTAACGAAGAAGTAGTGTATCACATAAAGGCAGTACCACATTACAAGAAAAAGTAAATCCGTACATAATAATTTCGACCTGTTGCATCAACGGATGTGACAAGATAAAGTGAAAACATCGTTCAAATCACGTGACAAATAAGTGTAATCTTGCCGAAGACGTGATGTTACAGTATTTGCATTATCGTACGCAATGCTATGGAGAAAAAAAAAATTTAGGCCAATTGACCAACCCAAGTGAGATGTCACAGTGTGACAAACGAAATTCGGAAGTGCATAATCCATATTTTAGTCATATTTCCAAAATAAATACGTGGAGAATAGAAGGCAAAACGATTTGAAAGCAATGCGAATCGCAGAACTGAGGACAAATTTACAAAATTAATACTACTTAATTTGTAGGCAGGTGTACGACCAGTCTCTGTTACGAAGGCCGTTTTTTGACAGATGTGTGCAGGGAACACATAATATTCTCTGAATAGGAGACCGTTCGTCAAGACAATTTCATTTCAAATTGACAAACACCAGCCAGCATGGCTTCCACGTGTTTGAACAGCTCAAGCGGAAGTGTATGTGGTCAAAACAACTGCACTGGCGCTGCCTCAGAACTATCGAAAAGTAGATCTCCGTAACGCAGACAGTGGTAACAACAAACTAAAGGAAAAAGTTAAGACGAAAATTTAATCGAAATAGATAACTTTTGAAATGACCTGGCGCAGAAGAAACATAAGGAACTAATTGTATTTTGTATAGTCGTAGAACGAAGGGTAGCGACAAAAATAAAGTTAAAATGTGACAAGGAATAACAACGAAACCAGATAGTAAAAAGCAAGTAGTATGTCATCCCGCTACGGGAAATACGATCTCTTCCGATATTCCAGCGCGACTAGACTTACTGTGGTTGAAAACATTCACTACCGAAGACAACAGAGGCTTATTTATGCTCGGAGGTAATAAATTAGCATTATTTCATTAAATGCAGTGTTGCGAAAAGACGTGTGTAACAAAACTTCCAGCAAATTAAATAAAACTCGTCCCACGTGTTTGCAATGCCACGTGTAAATTAAAAACAAAGAGCCTTTAAGTAGGATTATTTACTCTGAAAAAATGTTGTATTAACTACAGCGAGAACAAATTTCACCCAGAAATTCATGACATTATGAAATATGTGGAACTCTCGTGTAAGAGAATTTCCCACATACATATTTTTGAGTCTGACCCAGATTTTTTATATCTGTAAGTATATGAAAGCAGTATCGCACAGCTTCTCCAGTTACATTTTCGCAAATGAGGCGCTCTATTTAACTCGTGAGAAACGGAAAAAAAATTTAATGACTTTCATATATTGAAAGCTGATTATGCAGGAGGCACAGAACGGATGTCTTTAGTTGCTCGGAACAACATAATTTGTAAATACTGTTCGCGGTAAAATGAGCATTTTTCAAAGCACTGCTTAAGATCGAATTGTATACACACTGTTTATTCTCGCACCATATGTACGTACAATTAACGTTACAATGGGCCTGATCACTTTATTTGTGCGTCGGTCAAGTTCTACTGTAAAATTTTTTATAAAAGTAAACATTTAGAAATGTTTTCATTCTTATACTTGTATGTATTAAAACGAACAAAAACTAGGATTCAATTTTCAAAATTCACAAATGTTTACTTAACACCTGTAAATGAACGTTAACACATAGAACTACTTTTCTTTCCGTAGTTGCCAACTTTACTGGGCGATTGATGGTCAGCGCGCCCGTTAAAATATATCCAGGTAGGAGCAGTGACTTTTTTCTAAGGTTGATTTCAAAAGTGCTCACTTTTTCGTGAATAACCTTTAGAGCATTTGCACGCGCGCCGATATTATCGCAGCCCGATCCGACACCGATATCGGACCACGTGAAAATCCATGTGTTTCAATGGGAGACTGGCACACAGCATCCCGAAAATGTCGGATCCGATACAACGATCGGTCCGACATCCGACTGTCGGAGAGCACAGTACGCTGGATCTCAGACAGATCGGGTGTCGGCCCGATGTCCGGCTGTCGAGAACAGTGTTTCGCAATGGGAGTTTGCACACGTCACCCGACATGTCGGAGCCGTCCACGACTTCGCAGTCTGGCGGCGTGTGGCGGAGTGGCAGTGCCCGAGTGTTGTTGGTCGGTGCAACAAGTATTCGGCGCAAAAGTGTCGATAGTTAATCACGACGTATCGTCATTAATCGAGTTGGTTGAATGCAAGCCATGCTTGTGTGACAAAACTGCAGACGAATTCAAAGACAACGTGGCGAAGCAGAGGTCGTGGAGTAAAGTATCCTCGGCGGTAGAAAAAAGAATTTTACAAAATGGACAACAAACAGCAACAGAAAATAGGAAAGACTAGCAACAGTATATTATTATTTAAGTCACATCCATACTAGCTCACTTGTCCATACCTAACAGAGTATACAGTATGGTCAGCATAGGCCGTTCACGGCAAAGTGAGCACTTTTCGAAGCTGTTTCATCAGACATAATAACCAATAAATACATTTCATTGTGGCCTCGGACTTTTGGTTTTGGGTGTGGTGAATGTGTGCAGTGTGTTTATTACTCACATGACAGGGTTTACATTAACAAGTGGTGGAAGGATGTAAATTGGTTGAAAGAAAAAAGTAACTAAGGCTTAAAAAGTGCTCGCTTTACCGTGAACACCCTATATCAATAATCTGCATTGAATGCTCACCACATGCATGTAACACCAACACCTCCGGGCCCTTTTCACCCTGGTCCGCTGGAGTCACCGGGAATTTTCAATTGTTCGCAATTGTCATCGCGTTCTCCATTGGTATTGGAAACTCCTACAGACGATACGCCTGTACGATATTTCCTATTTATAATTTGCTCTTTCTCCTTCCTTCCAGTTACTCACTTCACCTTAAGTGGTGGTAAGGGTGTTCGGGGGTTTACTCAGGGAGAGCTGAATAAGAGATAGGATTATAAAAATGTACATTTAATTAATAACAACGCTAATCTCATGAACAGCAATTACAACAAGAATACAAGGTAGAACAAGTCGTATCCTTGATACAAATAGCAAGTTACGTCTAGACTCAATCACAATATGCTAACTCCAATTACCACGTCGCAGTTAATCCCTATCCTTGCCAGTAATATTAATTACAATAGGGGTTGGGGACGATGTCGCGATACAGGCACTGGTCCCTACCGCTCACCCTTTACCTTCTGCTTGGTTGGCCTCGGCAACCCCTCCGCCCAGGGGTAAGTGGTCAGCCTCGATCACACACTGTTCACACGTCGATGTCGTGCGGTCAGCTGGGAAAAGAGGGGTTGGGGGGGGGGGGGTTGAAAGACTGCTCGGAGAGCCAATGCACGGGGATGATGGTCTGGTGCATCGGGATGACAGGAGCCCGCACAATCACAAATACGGGTGGTGCGAATGCGGAAGTGGTGACTGTGCAGCCACACGGAACGTGGAGTTCAAGCGCTCCAGCAGGGTGTGTGGGAAGAACAGTATTAAGGGATGTGTTGACACACGTGACAGCGGCGTTGGGAGGGAGGTTAGTGAGCAGGAATTGACGCGGGTAAATGTCGGCGACCGTGGAAGGGGTGGAAGAAGTGCAGTGATACCCCACAAGAGTGAAATGTCTAGAGACTCGTGATCACGCACTTACTCAGTACTGCCCATGTGCAGTGTTTGATATTTCGTGCCTGGTTTTGTTGTATGAAAACAGTGCATTTTCTTAATGTAACAAAATATAGCAATACAATCCTTGCTATTGCACACAATGTGATTTTGCTTACATTATTGTGACTGCCATCATTTTCCTACGAGGCACAGATGCTCCCTTTGTGTATAAGCTTTTCACGGTAAAGGGAGCACTTTTAAGGCTCTAGTTACTTTTTCCTTTCAGCCACCTTTATAAAATAAATATTGCCATATAAATAATAAACACGGTGTGTATATTCCACCGCACTCGGAAGTTAACTTCTAAGGCTAAAATAAAATATACTTACTGACTATTATTCCAAAAGAGATGGCTTTCAAAAGTGCTCACTTTACCGTGAATAGCCTAAGGTATCCTGATGCTTGATGACGTTATCTAACCGTTCCACTAGGTAACTGGGTGAGTGAAGAGATTCGGGCGGCTCTTAACAGCGAGGTTTTGAGAGCCGATGAGGGTGATTAAAGTGAGTATGGAGCAGCATCGGAATGAAGAGACGGGGGAAACGGGAGATCCCCGAGAAGACTCGCCAACCAACGGCATCGTCCGGCACGATTCCCACTTGCGAAAATCCTGTGAACCGGCCGAAGATTGAGCCAGGTTCGCATTGGTGGGGGACGAGCGTGCTAATCGCTCAGCCACCATGCCACTCCCCCCGCCCCCAACCCCCCCCCCCCCCAAAACAGGTCATTTATGGTAACTGTACTCATGCGAAAATAATTTTAAAACTTCGATTTATGCTTCCACAATTTTTCAAACAGAGTGTAAACGAGAGCCCCTCCGCATATCTAAATTCAAGATTAGGATGCACCCAATGCCGTATTTCAATGTCCTTCCTATGTTTCCGCATGAGGTATAACAAATACTGAAAGTAACGTTTTCTATTGAACAAAGAACACATCCTGCTCGTCACGCAGTCAAACTCATACTGACCTCCGGCTCCGAAAGCATGTCGGTGCGTGCGAAAACTCTGGGCCGATAAACATCCCGATATGTGTGTAAACGCCCTTAAGTCAACAATTCAAACAATAATCGGCGCAAGAACAATATAACGAAATGTTTTCAATCCCTCGCCACCGGCAAGTTTCGGCGTAAAGGATTCCTTACTGAAGGCAGCCCGTGCTGTGCGCCCTGGCGTACCGCGCCCTCCAGATATTGTTTTCCTTGCCGAAAGGGCCAATGCATCAAGACGTAAAGAGCTGTTTTTGGGAAAGCGCAAACCCCGATGGCTCAACCTCCGTCTCGCATTTCCGAAATAGGAAACTAGGGGGAGGGGAAAGGGGAGGGGAGGGGGTTAAAAGAGCAGAAACTGAGACGAAGCCAATGCATCACCTCCTGAAACTTTTATCTCATCTTTTGATCTCCGCCACAATATTGCCAGGCGTTTCATCCTTCTTGTTTGTTTTTCTTGTCCTCGTCGGCTACGCGTAGATAAACATTTTTTCTGTCTTCCTCGCTCCAGCTCTGCTGTTGACTTTCTTACAAAAGAAGCCATAGTACCTTCCTTCCACGATAATCTAGAGAATTATTACATTTTCCCTGTCTGCGCTTAATCTTACCGGAAAATAAATCTAAAACATCTCATATCTATCAGGACATGCACAGTAACAATAATATTATTTATTATCACTTTCATACCGATAGTTTCCCACGAACATGTGTGTAAAAAAAAAAAAAAAAACTTAATTTTCATGTGGGGGTCCATAAGTTGGCGTCGTTTTTGGAGTACTTATAATATGGATTTTGGAAGAGGCAGAGAGATGAACTGGGAAAGATGTGTAAAATCCATCGGCTGTTGGCAACGTCCGCCATGTCTCCACACATACGGAAACTCAAGACTTCGAAACACCGGGACTCGAAAACCGTTAACATCGTGTGGCTGGTCGACGCGGCACAGGCACGTCGTCTGAGCCTCCAGTCCAGGACTCAGTGCTGTAAAATACTTTTTCGCATTCGGGAGGAGGACACTGGTTCAATTCCCGCTCCGGCCATTCCCATTACGGTTTTCCCGAAATCGCCCTGGGCAAATGCTGCCTCCAGCAGCGACCTTTTGTGCGTACCCACGTTGGCCCAACATCTGGCTATGAGGTCGGGCCAACGCCAAAATGTCACTCGGAGCAACGCTGGCCCAACGTGTATTTTTGTGATGGCTGCCGACTGAATTATGGTGCTCGGCCTGCATTATTGGCATTGACGTGTGGTGAGTTTTTTTTTTACAGGGTAAACAATGTAATAGCCCCACATATACGAGTATTCTAGATAACATCTGCTAGTGCCGGGCTGTGGTTCCATTTTCAATTTCTACTAACAAACGCAACTTCCAATTTTGCTTACCCCTCACGTGTATTTACCGTTTTATAATACCTAGCATTAGTTACGAAAACGGAAACGAAACGAATGTAATAATAATTAAACTGAATATTATTTAGAGATCGTATTACAAATTATAAGAAAACTCCCGTTTCCCGAACACTCTCATCCACTTTACAAGGAAAAATGAGAACTGAGAACGCAAACAGAACGATCCCATTTGTGGAAATAAATACTAGATAGCAGCACTGTGCGTGTACGGTACGGGAGTTGCGAAAACTCTGTTTCTCGAATCGGAAACGGGAAACTCAGAATTAAATGGGTTTAAATTTAAAGTTAAGGCGAAAACTATAAAGAGTCAAAGATTTCCATTATGTGTAGGGTAAGCGTTGCTTACCTTGCGTGTATGTAATAAACGCCACTGATTATTGGTCCAATGAACATTTATGGTTTTCTGCCCGCTTTCCTAAATTCTCTTTCTTTCAAACATGTGACATATCAATCAAAAAGCCAAAATACTGTTTGTTGGCTTTACGTTGGTTTATCGTGTGTATAATATAGAACACCAATCTAATATGACAGAAACCCAACTACTAACTCACGTTGGTATTACGTCAGTTATTCGTAGTGTTTCGATCATTTGCCAAATAATATTTTCTTTTTCAGAAAGGCATTCACGCAGTCATTTATCCACAGTTAGCAATGTTTTACCAATATTTATTATTGCATACGTAATGCCTATTATTAAACAATGTCCTGCCAAAGTTAGTTACAATTATTTTAATCAATTTTATCTGATAACAATAAAAATTACAAAATGCATTAATTTTTTTATTATTAATCACATACCGCTTTACATTACGACCCGAAAACTCCATTCTCAGAAATCAGATTCGAACCCACTCCCTTATGGTAATCAGCCTGCTGTCTTCTCCACTAGACTACTGTAACACTTTGCCGCTTGTCGTAGAAATAGGTACGTATCGTTATATACCAATTCGAATATACTGTGTTATATTTGTTATGCATTTAAGTAAGATTTTACTACTCTGAAACTCAATTTAAAACTTGCCAGTTGCACGAATATATTTTCCAACTATAGGCTGTTCACGGTCAAATGAGCACTTTCTAAAGCCCTGCTTAAGATCGACTTGTATGCACGTTGTGTATTCTTCCGCCTTATGTAAAATTAACATTACCATTGGCCTCTTAACTTTATTCATGCGTCTGTCAAGTAAAACTGTGAAATCTAAGTAATTATTACACAAATCTGCACATTTTCACACTTCGATGCAATAAATAAACATAAAACGAAAGATATAGTTTTAAATTATAGTAAATAGTTACATAACACTTTTTATTGGACGTTAAGATATGGAACTATTTTACATCCATCGTGACCAACTTTACTGGGCAAATGTCACTTAGTGTGCCCATTAAAATACGTATATACGTTCAGGGGCAGTGATTTTTTCTAAAGTTCATTTCAAAAGTGTTCACTTCATCGTGATCAGCCTTTAATAACAAATACATAACCAAAGACAGCTAATTTATTTATTAAGAAAAACTGTGCTAAAAAAAACTTCAAATATAAAGCAATTGATATTAATTATAAAGGTGTTTATTTCGAGAAAAAAAAATCAGTACACTCCTATGATAGCATAGGTAAACGAACATTATTATTGCTGAACGACCCTAAAAATACATATTTAAACTTTCACTTTCTGAAACCAAAAGAGAAATATTATATACTCACAACATAAACATGTACTCCGAAATAGTTTACAGCAATGATCTCGCAAATGTTTGCTTACTGATCTTAATAGCAGTGGCACCTAAAACACGTGTTCTTAAAGAGGAAAGAGCGGCATGCATGCAGGCATGGAGGATATCAATGAACAGAGAACAAATGTTTCCTTACTAATCTTAATAGCAGTGGCACCTAGAACACGTGTTCTTAAAGATGAAAGAGCGGCATGCATGCAGGCATGGAGGATATCAATGAACAGGAACAAATTCGAATGTGCTTTGGTTTGAGGTCAAGCCCCATCCCCCTGAAAATGGGGGCAGTGATGCGAATACACAGCCTCTCCTGCTCAAGTCCATCTCCACCTCCACGTTGCTAAGGGCTGGAAACACAGTGGACAACGCCGTGGCTGACGGAGTGAGGACGATTGATGGGCGATGTGGCGGTCCATCCTGTGCACATGAGTACGACCACGGCGAGGTTATGTGCAGCGTTGGACCAAAAAAAATTAGACTTTCAACTAAATATTTTGTTGAATCAACTGTATATATTTGTTTGGCCACTAATTTGACTGCCTTCATTCGAAAATACAGCTCGAGAGTTTGTTTGTATTTTTTTCGTGACAATTGGGATAGTAACTGTGTTTGTTAGTGCATCTATCGATGCTTAAAAATCGCATAAACACATTAATAAAACAATGCAACAAGAAACTGACAAGAAAAGCTGTAACTATTGAAAAAATTTGTTTGCACATGTTGCCCAATGTTTGCAGAATATCTATTTAAAAGCTTTTAGGTGGCTTCAGTTTTCATATTAGCTGAGATTACTGAGGCGTAGCGGTCGTTCGCAGGTATTCTAGGTTCGAAAATTGGTCGAATTTGTAAAAATTATTATATCGGCGCAGAGAGTTTAATGTTGGTGTAACTAAACAAATATTTAGTTGCACCAACCAAATCTTACAGTTTGGGGCAACCAAATGAGAAAAACAAAACGATTTGGTTTCAGCAACAAAATATTTCATTGCCCCTATACAAACGAATGGTTGCACCAAACAAATCTTGTTTGATTCAACAAAACTATTTTGTCAGTGTGGCCAAACGAGGGTAGTTCCTCCCGGAATCGATAGCTGCCCTACCAGGCAAGACATGACGTTTCCATTGTTAATTACCGGGCAGCCTATCCGGCTTTCACGCAGTACTCCGCCTTTACAGCCTTGCACCGCACATTACAGCATGCGATTGCTGCACCGCCAGCCCAGCTCCAAACAGGCACCCAGGGCCAACTGATTTAAACAGTGACATTTCCTCTTATTCAGATTATGAGCCCATCTCATCCACCATATTGAATTTGTTATTTATTTGTTCCTGATTAAAATTTTGAAGGATTATTGACAATGTGACAATAGAAGCATAGCTAATTACCTTGGCCATTAATACGGACATAACATATGAACTACTAACGCATATTTATGGAATAATTCACTTAACGCAAAACATTCTTTTAATTGTTTAATGACGACCGAGGAGCGCCTTTTAACAATTAGGTACACAAATTTCCACAGAACCATGAAATGTAACGCTTCTATAAAGAAACATTTTCAGTAAAGACACTAACTCTCCTGTTGTGACACCAAAACGAGTAACTTCTCTATAAGGGCCGATGCAGCTCCTTAACTGTCATTTTTAGCGCTGATCCCAGATCGGCAAAGCTTAATTTGCAAAAATTTATTTAAAAAAAAAATTACAATGGATTTGAATACGTGAGTGAAGAGATTTGGGCGGCTCTTGACAGAGTGGTATTGAGGGGTGATTAGGGTGATTATGGAGCAGCGCCGGAATGAAGGGGAGGGGAAAAAAGGGATGCCCGCGAGAAAACCCGCCGGCATCGTCCGGTACGATTCCCAAATGCGATAATCCGGTGACCCGACCGGGGGTTTGAACCCGGATCGCCTTGGTGGGAGGCGAGCAGGCTAACCGCTCAGCCACCGCGGGCCCACGTTTGATTGCGTGATTACACCACAAATAATCGCGGGGTAAGAGTGTGGTGGAACGGTCAGTTCGTGGCAGCTGAGCTTGCTGAAATCACTTCAGCAGCAATCAAATCGGATCTTTCGGCCAGTAATTTTAAACAATTACTCTGCAACACCTTTGTTAGTAACATTCCGCCGATTAAGGTTTCGCACCTAATCGTGTGGAATAAGGTCTAAAAAGTAAAGAAAGATTATAAAATACGTAATGTCAGTGATCAATAAAAGGTTGCGCTTTGTGTAAATGGGAAGAACGTTATATAGTCCAATCCTGCACACTGCCCTATAGAATTACTTGTGGGATTATAGCTATACACCTACTCAGTTTATTATCTCGAAGTGGTTTGGTGCTTACTAAAATTGCAATTCTAGCCATTTGCCGGCCGGAAAACGGAATATACACCGGGTGAGTCACCCGCACACAATACTACCCATCTAACAAAACATCGATCGTTGCAGAACACCACGTGCGCGTTGATTCGATGTCGTGAGTACAGTAAGCTGTGAACGGATGGTGTTGTGTCATCAGTGCTTTGAGAAGCAGTCACGTTTCAAGGAATGCACACCAGTTTGTTGTGTTGAAACAGATTATTGCGATGTCTACCGAATATGATGTTTCGTGACGATTGCGTCCTTAGTAACACGTATCTGCCTCGCTACGAGCCATTGCGTCCTTAGTAACACATATCTGCCTCGCTACGAGCCATTGCGTCCTTAGTAACACATATCTGCCTCGCTACGAGCCATTGCGTCCTTAGTAACACATATCTGCCTCGCTACGAGCCATTGCGTCCTTAGTAACACATATCTGCCTCGCTACGAGCCATTGCGTTTCTTCGTCTTAACTATAGTAATAATATAAATGCGAAAGTTTGTATGTTTGTTGCTCAATCACGTCATAACGTCTCGACGGATTTTGATGAAATTTCGTACAGGGGTAGATTATATTCTGGATTAGCACATAGGGTATATTTCTTCCCGAAAAAAAAACCGTTTCTTAAGGAATATAGAAAATATGCTACCAACCATTTGAGTAGGCGCTGGTTGATGGTCTGTTTTTTTATATTTTGCACGTGGGTAGAGCCGCTAGTGTGATGTAAAGTTACAGTCTCCGCTTACTTGTATTGAAGAAAAATAATCATCGCGCACGTACTGTACTGTACATATTCTCTATGTTCGCGGCACGTACTGTACTTTACATATTATCTATGTTCGCGGCACTGATTGGCGCAGGTCGACAACGAAGTCGATTGTACAGCTGACAGGCGAGGCGCCGCAACGATTACGTACACGGCATGATACTCGGCTACACAAGAGACGAGAATTTTTACAGCGGAGACGTTTTGTAGATGGATAGTATTGTGTGCGGGTCACATAGATACGGATAATAGGGCCGGGGTGACTCACCCGGTATAGGGATATTGACAAACCAAACCTTACCTCAAAACATCATAATTAGTTTTGTCTTATATCTGGTTGTGGTCTGACAACCAACATTTTCACATGCCCATCATTGATATCAGCTCGTTCTGCACTCTGCTTGTAACGATTTTAATTTCTTTCCGTTTCTCCGTGTTCTCGTCTCGGAATCTCCTAGTCGCTCTTAACAACTATTTCTTGTTTTCCGCTGGATTGGTTTATACTACTTATAACTGAATCCTTGGTTCCAATAAGTAACTTACTACCTTCTAAATTTCGGTGAAATACGCTGCGTTAATTTCCAGAAAAATGTACATTTCTACAATCTACTTTGAAAACGATTGAATTCCACTGTAATTCCCAGCAGGATTTCAGAAAGTCGAATAGGAACAATTTTTACTGTTTTAAAGACAAACTTTATGAATCTGGAGCATTCACTGTGTCGTTTCCGGCATGCGCTATATAATATAAAACACACCGCATTTAACAAAACTTTTCGTAAATCCAATGTTACGTTCTCAAGTAACTGGTATCGTGTTGCTCTCCTAGATAGAATTCCTTTGCTACCATCTACAAGCCATCGTATGATGTCCCTTTAGATTGTGGCATACTCTCACGTCGACTAAACGTATGTAGACTGTAGCGAGGTAAATGTGATGTAAAGATGATGTGATCAGGTGGTTGTTAGAATAAATTTACATTTCTTGCTCTAAAATTCTGGTTCTATACAAACTCGAAAAAAAAATTAAGTCTTTAATTTTTTTACGCGAAGGTAGCCACTGTGTTCAGGTGGCTAGCGAATTGACTGAAACCGCACTCAAGGTTATCCTGTTTCGATTTCCGGTCGAGTATCTCCCTAGATTTTGCATTTGGGAAACGTGGCGGACGCTGCCACTCGCCGGAAGATCCTCACGGATCACTTCCCCCGCCCTGTACTCTCTCGCTGCTCCATCCCCATCTCATTCCACTCCCATGAGCACTTGTGATTCAATTTTAATTGTCATCCAAATAACTCAACTATTAGTTGACTGGCAAAGGCAAAAATAAAGTTCTGGAATCCTTGTACTTCCATTTCTATTTCACCTAAATTTTCATAATGAAAAAAAAAACGAACTCAATATAACTTTGAGGTCTGTACACAATAACTGGCACTGAAGGCATATAGAAATGAGCTACCTATTTCCTCCGTCATAAGAGCGCCAGTTCCATTTGTCTCCGTGTTTCCACTCACAATAGTCATACTGGTTCACACCGCGCATCTCGGTTATAGGCTGTTCACGGTAAAGTGAGCACTCTTTAACGCCTTTGCAAAAGGCATCAACCCCTGATAAATATGTTTTATTGCGGTCTCGCGGGCATTAACTCTTGAGAGTGATAAAACGTATACACTGTGTTTATTAGTCGTATTGCAATGTTTACATTGAAAAGTGGCAGAAAGGTACAAATTAATTGAAAGGAAAAATTTAGCAGGGCCTTATCAAGTGCTCACTTTACCGTGAACAGCCTATAAATATTCATTCTTTTCACAGTAAAGTACTGGTATCAATTTATCCACAGCTGTCCGTAAACTCTCTGCAAAATCACTAATAAATTAGTTTTCCAAAACTAAGTTTCCGCAAATTTCACAAAATTCTGCGAATTCACGGAACCTATTCATTAATCACCTGTTTGGTTTTCTGCACTTCCAGTTTAAAATAAAAATATATAATGAAAAAGTCTTCAATTTTCGATATGCGGGTGTTCTACTGTGTGTAAAAAAACATATTTTAAAAAGATAAAATATTTTACTCTCCTGCAAGATTTTAATCCGAGTCAAAAATGTCTAGTACGCGTCTCTTAAACCATGCAACTTCAACTCTCATATGTTGTCTGTGGCATAACTTTGGAATTACTAGCACAGCGTTACATTTTCTACTAAAGTTAGTGTATTGTAAGTGTTGCTAAATGTTACAGACGCCTGACGCTACATTGTATGCAAGAATAGGCCTTAAAGCTGGGTTCACAATCATCCGTCGCTCCTGTCCGTCTGTCGTCCGTCAGTCAGTCATCCATCGGTGTTTTTTTCGTCCGTCAATTGAAAGCGACTCACTACAATCTGTTTTCCGTAGATCCGTCGGGCCAGAAAATGTTCAGTGTTACCACCCAACAACACTAACTTTCTCGCGCAGACACAAATGTTTTGAATGAATGTCATAAATTTATTCTCTTTCCCTAACATGATTATTTATCAGCATTCCCTTTGAAAATCTACAAGTCATATTCAGTTCAGTTCAAAAGTGAAACATAAAAAAAGTAAACAACTGCACTGCCTCGTGTATTCAAAAAGAAAGACATTCAGATAAATAAACAAGCGACTGTTTTCCGACAGCCATATTCGAGGAACGATATTCAGTGGTGATGCCATCCGACGACAATCGTAGCACTTCCTCCGCATGCCTCAAAGAGCCATTCAATACGAGATATCTACTAACCCGTCACTGACTCATTCGTAAGTAAATGTCGGCCTAAAAGAGAAAATCTGTCGACATCTCGAAACGTGATCTGTCGCGAGGTTGTGCGAGCTTGAACGGATCCTCTCGCAAGTACACTCTACCGAATACAAATGGCACATCAAAGGGAGACACGTCGTGTATACTCAGACTCTGGTGACAGTCCCAGGTGATTTCCCTGGACGAGTTTCGCAAACTTCAGAGTACGAAGTAACAACACGATATGAGAGTTGGTTCACTTGCAAAACATATTTTGTTGACCCAACAAAACTTCGGTTGAAACAGTGACAACAACATTTAGACATTTCTATATTGACAACATGCTTCGTCTGAAGTCATATTTTGTTAGTCCTGCTAGGTGTTTTAAATTAGCAAATTTTCTTCTAGATCACTACAAAAAGAGGGCCGCGGTGGTTGAGAGGTTAGCTCGCTCGCCTCCCACCATTACTAACCGCTTCAATCCCCGGCCTGATTACTCCCGGATTCTCGTATGTGGAAATCGTGCCGGACGATGCCACTGGTCTGAGGGTTTTCCGAGTAGATATCCAGTTTCCCCCGCCCTTTCATTATTTAAATCAACCAACCACAGTCCACCAAGAAAATTTATTTCCCCTTAGCAACAGCTGAGGGCAAGCGCGCATTGGCTACTGACATCACACTGCAGATGCACTTCCTCGGAAATCAAGCGGGCGACATTGCAGGGGTTATTTCCAGGAAGCGGCGAGCATGGGTGCCAATTGGTTAGTTGGCAACATGACAAGCGACAGCCACATTGTGGCCCGCTGCTGAGATCGCCGGCGGATCGCAATTACTGCTTTGCTGGTGGCCACGCCCCACGTTTATGACGAGCTGCTGCGCCGAGAATGCGTAGCCGACATTTGGCTACGTTCAAAATCTTCCATCGTTCCAAGATACTGTAGGTTGGTGCCAAGGTAGAGTAGAATTATAGCGTAGCTAGCAGAATTCTTGACTATGGGCTGCCAAAATTATGTGCTTCCAAAAACACGCACGGACTATGATTTTTCCGGGATCGTGTAGTAGGTCGGGAACAGAATATGTAAATTGCCATTTTGAGGCAATCAACGTCTCAATATCATATTTAAGTAGAATTATTATGGCAGATCTAGCGCAGGGGAATGGGGAAGTGAAGCCAGGAGTCAGCCATCACCATCTTCAATTTCCCTTTCTTTAAATTTTCTCCGAAAATTTCCCTTTATTCCCCAAAATTTCCCTTTTTACCTTAAAGTTCCCCTTTTACCCCTCAAAAAACCCATCATTTTTTTAAATTGCCCCTTTTTTTGCAAAAATTATGCATTTGAAGGAATTTGGGGGTACCTTTTTACCTATGACCTTGACCTTGACCCTGTGCCCAGAGACCTTGGATGACCTTGAACACAAAATTTAAAAAAAATTTCAGAAAAATTATAAAATACATAAAAAATGTTTAAAACATTAAAAAAACAATTTGACAAAAATCGAAAAATTATTCAAATATGTACACATAGGAGGGCCCGGGTTCGATGCCAAGTGGATCGACTAAGCTCCAGACATGACCACCCTTGCCAGGTCTGCCAGTTTCCATCTCGTCAGCCATGTTACACGTTGATGACTTTAACCCATGACCTTGACCCGATTTATGTGACCTTGAATGACCTCGAATGTAAAAATTCTAAAAAAAAATACAAAAATCTCCAAACAATTCCAATAAATTCCAACGAATTCCCAAAGAACCCTTGCGATTTGACTCAAGATTCAAGACTCAAGTCCCGAGTTCCAAGACTGGAGACTCAAGAATCAAGACCAAAGACTCAAGACTCAATACTTAAGACCCACTAGACTCAAGAACCAAGACTCAAGACTCAAACCGGAAGACTCGAGACTCAAAATTGAAGACTCAAGACTCAAAACCCTTGACACTTGACCCAAGATTCATGATACTTGACCCAAGACTCAAGAACCTTGACCCAAGTCTCAAGACTCAAGACACTTGAATCAAGAGCCTTAACTCAAGACTCAAGACACTTGAATCAAGAGCCTTAACTCAAGACTCAAGACACTTGAATCAAGAGCCTTAACTCAAGACTCAAGACCCTTGACCAATAATCAAAACTCAATATTTAAGACTCAAAACCCTTCAAGGAAGACCCTTGCTCGAGACTCAAGACTCAAGACTGAAAACCATTTACTATAGACCAAGTGCGGAATGTATACTATTAACCTCCCCCGCAAGACAGCAGACAATGAAGGAAACACAAACGCTGCAACGTACAGATGACTGCAAAGTTCAGTCTACAGGGCAATGAACCGATAAACTTTCATGTGTGTATTTATAATTAGGGAAACGCGAATTTCTTAAATGAATTTAAAGCTTGATAGTTTTTAAGTACCTTGCTTATTAATAACTTAAGTCTTAATATCTAACGCCCTTTGTTTATTGGTCACATTTATTTGGGGGAACACACCGACACAGTGTTAGATAAGTACACACAGAGACAAAATGGCGTGGCAGTTCCTATCATGTGGGTGTACCCATTCTCTGATTGGATGCGCGAGGCTGTGGGAACGACTGGCTATTGCGTGTTGCGAAAGGTTTCATACTGACTGGACTGCCGGCTGGCGCATAGGTTACCATGTGCTGATTGGCGAACGGTGATCCAAAAAGGTTGCTGGGTGGTAGCGCCAGTTTTTCTAACGTGTGAAGCGGCTGTTTCACCTCTTGGTGGAAAACCCACAAGTGTCATGAAAAGGAAGGAGCAGCATGGGGTGACCTCCGAGCCAGTGACAAGGGTTTTCCTTGGCCACTGGTCACAGCAGTGGTTTGGAAGATCGCACCGGCGTATTTTGGTCAAGACAAGCACACATTCATAAACGTTGAGAGTAAACAACTGGTCATTCCCCCCCGACCAGTCCGCAAGGTCTGGAAGGTGGTATTCAAAGCCGGGCGATAGGACATTTATTCGAAATACGACCAATATTGCGGATACTGGTCAGACTTTGTGCGGTTGAGACCGAGGGGCCCCCCTGGTGTCCAGCGCGATTACTGTACTGAGGTCGTTGCTGGGCACCTGGTGTGGCCTGTGTAAGGAGGCTTCGTAAAGCTGGCCAGTACCACTAAATACTCAGACATTAAGAAAATAAAACATAACTCTAGTGATGGCTTAACGCTGGGGACTGAAGCAATAATAAACTCCTTGTTGTTGTTTCCCATCCGTATTCCTAAATACTCTGCGGCCTCGATGTTGTGCTGCGACCAAAGTTCTCTCTCTCTCTCTCTCTTTGAAACGTTATCCTTGGTGCGGTCCAAGGACCTTGTAATTGCCCTGTCGTGTATTCCCGTGCGGACAAGTTGAGGGACACCGTCATGGTTTTCTACGAAATAGCCCCGCTCCTTCCACGAGCCTCCGTTCCGAAACATCTCTATCCTCGGGTCGTCTCGTCTCATTAACATTCCCGGCTAGTTGGGAACGATAGGTGTGTTCCTTGTGTAGGACAGCCAGATGCAGCATCTTCTCATCTAATACTGACGTCGACCTTGCCTTAAAGGCGGTACTCCCAGTTATAGGCTGTTCACGGTAAAGTGAGCACTTTTTAAGGCCCTCCCAACAGGCATTAACCAATAATAAATATATCTTATTGCAGCCTGATGCATTAAATTTTGAGGGTGGGGAAATATGTACACTGTGTTTATTGGTCGCATTGCAATGTTTATATTGAAAAGAAGCAGGAAGATGGAAATTGCATGAAATGAAAAGTTAGTAGGACCTTAAAAAGTGCTCACTTTACCGTGAATATCGTATACACACATTCGTTCTCATGCCACAACTCTGCTTACAGGGTAACTATTGAGCATTTCACTATATTACAACCTAACATTTAAATAATCGTTACATTTTTAAGCTTATATCCTACTGTATAAATTCGGTTGGATGTAATAAATTATATATATATAGTTTCGTAAATAAATTATGTAAATGTGACAAAATTAAAAGATACAATTTGAGATACCTTGTATTTATTGCAAGTTAATATGGTAAACAGATGAAGCTTCCAAATATTATTTCATATATATATATATATATATATATATATATATATATATATATATATATATATATATATATATATTCTTAGCTCAGAAATAAATCAAATAATTTTATATGACGGATAATATTGCTGGCCAAGGGAGACATCAGTTAAAAAAAAAACATTATTTTTTAGATTTGTCTCAAATTAGTTAACACTATTCGACACGAATGAATTAAAAAATGTTAGTTTGATTCGGACAGTAAAACTTATTATTTTTTCAAGACGCCAGATTGGCGTAATGTCAGTTAGTGAGGGCTAGAGGACCTAAATAAAATAAAAGAACTAAATTTTATTTTAATTTGTTCACACATCTATTATTTACAGCATTAATCTATAGAACTTCAATATTAATCTTTTTATTTATCAATGGGTGTAATATTTTTTTTTACTCTAATTATCGTCCTTCTTAAAGTCTCTGTTGGTTTATAGTCAATTAACTCGTACTCATCAGTAATGCACTTTCAGTCTGTCTGTTGCCATCATTTTTAATGCCCTCCATTCACGCACCTAGTCCAATAGTCCAGCCTGCCAACCACACCCTTCACTTCTTCATACTCGCAGTCGCAGATATCTCTTCCGCTGGTAACTTTCGCCCGCCGCTCGTCGTCTATCGCTGAAGCTCAGCAGCTCTTCCATTCCACAACTGCCTGCCCGGAGGCCCATCGCACTATTTTAACTCTGCTCGCCTCGACCTGGAAAGTTTCACGGACCACCCCCTCCCCCCCCCCCCACCAGGTCACGCTTGAAGAAACTAGGGCAGCAAACCACTGGAAAATTCTTCAGATACATACAGAAAGTCGATACAACGAAGGACAACAAAAAAAAAAAAGGATTATCGTGTCGGCTCCCTTTTTGTAACAGATACGCGGCTTGCTCGCCTCTCATTCAAAACATTCCATTGATATGCTGCCGCTATCATATAACTGCTATTTCCTTCACTTTCACTCGCACGCGCGGGATGCTAAGCAGCGAACGCTTAACTCTATAAACAGTTTAACTACTTTTTTCCCCCAAAATATGTTATTGAAAAAGCGTTTATTTTTGTCAAGAATAAGTAATGTAACTTTTATCATTGTTTGTAGCTTGAAATTAAAATCTTTCTCTAGAAAAGTATATTAAAATTTTTGTTTTCATGATATCAGTAGCACTATGCTGCTTCACACAGCATGAACTCTTGGCAAACCAATATTCGGCGTGTTTGTGCTTGGATACGCTATACGGTAACAATTTTTCTATATGCGGTAAAGAAAAATGCGCGGCCATACCGGAGTGTAGCACGTCGCGAGAAGATACTTTCAAAGACCAACTAGAAACCATATGTTTAACACCATAACGTTACAAAAAAAAAAAATCAGATATATGACAACTTAAAAAGAGAGGGGCGTGAGTTCTAGTCGCTATCGAGATCCCAAGGCCGAGTTATAAAAGTAGGGGTAGCGAAATTCCGCGACAAGATTTCAAGACAAGTTATACTTTAAAACACTAAAGGGCAGTTTACCTATCATGATCGGCTGAATTACTTTTTGACGCATGTTAACTGTCTGCATAAAAAAATCCACCGATTTTGCCGAATTCTGAGTGGCCCGGTAAAATACGAAAAACGCATTCTCAAGCAGACAGCAACCAATGGTAATATAATAGACAAACTAGAGTTGGGTGCTTATAGTTTTGAAGTACGTGGTAGCTCTCTCTCTAAATGACACGTGAACGATAATTGCAGGATAATAGACTCACGCCATGTTACGAAGGCTCCGTTCGGATAGAGTTGGGCTGTTTTCATCTTCGCGCGTCAGGCCTGCTTTTCTGCAGCTCGAGTAGAAAGCTGTTCTCGGAAAACTATTCCCAGGCGTGCCGGTCAGGTTTTTGCATAAGATCCAAGAACTTATCTGTTCGATTACCGCCGCTTTCTTGTAGTCGTTTACTTCCTCTGTCTAGATAAAGGCCGAACAATCATAGGTAGGGCCAGTGATTTTCCGCGAATACTTTCGGAGGCGAGGTAGAGTCCAAAAACGTGTTCCTTTCTCCTAGTGTTGTAATTTGGACGACAGTTCTTTAGACACACCCCATTTAACTGCGAGCAAGTAATTAGCTGGAAGCAGTAGTGCGAGTGAGTGTTTAGCAGTCCTGTACACATGCCTCACTTTATCGCAGCAACCAATAAGCAAACGATAATGTCTCGGGTGTATAGAGGACTGTCCAGCCTAGCTTGCTGTCAACTCAATCCGCGAAATACTCGGGGCTCTACTCATAGGTAGGGCCAGTGATTTTTCGCGAAAAAAAATCGGAGCACACAGACAGTAGACTTCAATAGTGTATATGAACCCCTGCTGTTTGTATACATCCATTGACTGCTGGAGACGTTTCCGCATTTGACCAAGCCACTCAGGATTCCTTTAACTCCAGCATTGAACGTTCGTGAATCGTGAACAAACAGCTCACACGTACCAGAACGTTTCCACCGATCAAAAAAGCTGGGCGACCCCCTACAGCGCTTTGGACTCTATCTTGTCCCAAAAGCTTTTTGCGAAATACCTTGCTCATACGCCTCGCTAATTGTCAAACGAGTCTTTCTTAAAATAATTTTCATATTTAAAAATGTTTAAAAACTATGAAATATTTCAATGTAAATCCTTTTTTCATGACAGAAGGGAAAGTTGACGTTTTGTTGCCCATTAAAAAATTAGGTTATTGAAACACAAATGGGAAGTATAGTCGTTGAAGTCATCAAAAAAATTGCTTTAGGTATTTCCGTGTTTATGATATTAAGTTTTCTGTAAAACAGTGTTTTGAGCAATAGCAACACTGCTGTATCGTTTCTGAGCATATTTCTGTGTTAAAACCCTAAGGTTGAAGCTTGAAATTCTGCGGGGCGGGGGGGGGGGGGGGGGGGAACACACGCAAAGCTTCTTTATGCTACTTTCCATCACCGCCGGAATGGTTCCTTATAAACCGACGTGACCTTGAAGCTTTTAATACGGTTTATCAGTGACTCCTTTCAACGTAGCTTAATGTCAACGCCGCGTGTGCTCGCTGCATATTTCCAAGTCGCATGTGCAGGGCGGAGTCAAGCTCATGGCCAACCAGGGTAGGTGTTTGTTCTTGTTCAGCGACAAGGCTTGGTCTGCTGATCTTGTCGCCACCTTGGCGTATGTGCAAGTTGTTATCATGGCATATAGGCTGCTCCTCGCTACTTTGCAACGAGGAATTTTCCTCATTAAATATGGTACACGCACGAATGTATTTTTTTTTATTCTTTCGCTGTTGCTTTAAATGATTTTACGTCAGGCAACTTTATTTTACATGGCATAATCAAGTAAGAAAAAAATGCATTGCTGTAATGAGTAACTTATTTTTAGAGAAGCTATCATTTCGCGTTATAAAACAGTACCATTCTAGACTTTACAATACTATGTTTACTCGAACAGATGTCATTTGCTAATGCTTATTGGCTGATGCCATATTTTGGGCTCATCCTACTGCTGAATGTATACTATAGGCTCTGAATTCTGCAGGGCGTGTCGCACGAGCAGAGGTCCAATGACATATGAGTGAAGAGATTTGGACGGCTCTTAACTTCGAGGTCTTGAGAGCCGACGAGGGTGATTGAGATGAGTATGGAGCAGCGCCGGAATGAAATGACGGGGGCAACGGGAGGTCCCCGAGAAACTCGCCGAACAGCAGCATCGTCCGGGACGATCTCAGGATTGCCTCGGTGGGAGGCGAGCAGGCTAACCGTTCAACCACCGTGGCCCCTACATTGACATATGCGAAATTTACGTATATTTGCGTGACACCTACTGTTACCAAATTACAACGCGATATTATTGGGTCTGTACTCTATGTTGAATAACAACATGCATTTTATATTGAAAACGACTGACTTGTAGACACGGAACGGTCTGTAGAGCAGAAATTCTGTCTGTACAAATAGGATTGCGAGAAATTGCGGATACAGCAAAAAAATAAAGTACTGTTCCTGCAGGGATATATCTGGGAGGCTTGCTTCTAGCGTAACTTCGCGGCAGATACTGTGTTGATAACTAACGAAATCCTTGCTCACTTGTGGCCAACTACTGTGGTGGCAAAAAAAGGCAAAAAAAAAAAAAAAAAAAAACGAACTGTCTAAGCCATGAGTGGAATACTTTACTAAAATTCAGCACCTTAATTGGTGGAATACGTTGTGTAGACAAATTTCGGTCACCAGTGGTCATGAGAGAAAGATTTTTTCTTCGAATGAACTATAACCACAGCACTGCTATATAGCACGCCCCACTTAAATTGTTATTCTTTCTTCGAATTAAAATGTATACTTTTTTTATTTACAGATTTATAATTTCAATTAACTCATTTGGTCACTTCACCTGCTTCCGTTTATGCGCGTCATAAACAAAGGCCATTAAATCTCATGAAATGATGTGTCAGCAAGCTCGACATCATGTAACCGTGTAACACTCGAGCCATTACTGCTTATTTATTGGCAGTGCCTCATAGAAAATCTTTCGTGCCGAGTTATTATTTTCCGCAGTTACATAAATTATTATTTATTATTTTCCGCAGTTACACACAACGTACTGAAGGAACCGCTGCCCAGCCGCAACAAAAGGGAAAGCCCTTCAAGTCCACTGGCGCGCCGAATTAATACGAGGATTTTACGGGGAACTTGTCATGGACGACAAATCAGCTCAGCAATATTGATCTCGTTGTGACGTTTACGAACCGGATCTTAACTCGCGAACAGTGCGAAACCACGTTCGTGGCAGCATAAGCGAGCAGGAATATATTTATGACACACGCCGAAAGCGAACTGTGGAGTAATGGCGTACACGCTAATGTCAGGGCGCGCAGCTGAACCGATATACCAGAACTTGTTTAGATGATAGACGAGTCACTTGGGGGGGGGGGGGGACTCAAGGACAAGGCAGGGCCATAAGTCATCACTCCTGAACTACCAACCAGCGCTGTGTTGCCGTCTGCAGTAACATGTTAATAACGTAAGAACAGTGGAATCATATTGTGGTCAGGAGTTTGAACCATACATCTTAAAAACGATGCTCCTAACTGTTTACTCCATTTAGTGAAACAAGATAGTTGCGTTGCGAAACAAGTTTAAATTAAAATTTCCTGGTTCCTAATTGAATACATTTCAACTGGCTTAAGTTACAAAAACCCTTGACCGGACATTGCTTGATAAATATCTTAATATATACCTCTGGTAATTTGAGGTTTTCACCAGTTTACGAACAGCAATTTTTTCATTGGTAAAAATGAAAAAAATAGTCCAGCCAGAAAGTCAAAAGTTCAAAATCTGTAGTAATTAATCGTTTCACATATTTTTGCTAAATGCCTCTTATTATATGATGGAAGGGTTTAAAAAAAAAAATTGTGTTCTGAAATATGATTAGTGGAGTGTTGCCTAGACTTAGAAAATCAAAATTAAAATTTTTTTCCCAAATATTCGACAGTTACTATGTAGTATAAAGGCATAATAAATGACACGTTTTATATAAATAAAAACATACTATTTAGTTTAAACACAAAGAAAAAAAAATTTGATGTGAGGAAAACCCAAATTGTGAGTTACGTATGTAATACGCAGCCCAACGTGGTACACTAGCTACAACAAAAGCAATTACTCCTTTGATCGCGTTTACTTTACCGCCCTTTTTATCTCAGAGCTAGAGTGAAGACGAACTTCAAAGACTTAATTAAATTTCCTAAACGTTTTCTGTGCATCACTGCACCAACAACAACAATTCAATCTCACGCAGCACTTCAAATTATATTTACATCATATTATATGTATATTGAATTGTCTGGTAAATTGAAGCGAAGTTGTGTTATATATACAAAACAAATCATTGTTTTAGAAATTTTATAAGCTCAAGTTGTTGCTACAAAAATGTTGAAACTCGAACAGAAAATCTAACGTATGCCCGTGGGCTTGTAAAATATGTGGAAGGTAACACTTTGAGAATAATGACTAATTATTATTTAGTTCGTTGATATCATTGCGTAAAATACATTCCAGCAATACACGTTGCTAATACCCTACTATAGCATAATATAATAACAAAAGTGAACACAGGGTTTTTCTTTCGTTCGATGAACTAGAATTCAATGTAAAAGAACAACCTTTTCACTTTCCGACGGAATGAAAGGTAGGCACCCGTGCAAAATACACTTACATTCTCTCTCCGAGTCCAGGCAACTAAAGCTAAACTGGAAATACAGTACACTCGCAGCAGTTTGTGAGGTGAAACAATGCACGCAAACCTTGACATAAATCAATTACCTGGAGAAGAAGTAGCAAGTTTCACGATTCTCATTGATAATATATATATACCAAAGTGATCTCAGCCGTGGAGCGGCGATTTTTTTTCTTTGCGCCACAAACTGTGCCAGAGAAAGTTCGTTCATATACCATTGTGAACGTCCAGAAATAGACGGGCTATTTAGGTACTCCGTCCGACAGGAGGTATGTAAACATGAAAGTTTTCCCTCAACGCCCAGCTCCCGAGGCTCATACCTAGCATCCCAACGACGGGTTGAAGCAAAACATTCATACCATTCTTCGGCGGCCGCAGACTAAGGATGCAAAACTGTTTTTCATCTTCTTTGCAGGTCACCAACATTTCCTTACGGATCAAGGCTTTGATATAGACATTTCTTCAAGTTCAATTCTTCAACACAATTATTATAATACTAGTCGACCCCCGCGACTTCGTTCACGTGATATTTTTGTAAAATAAAACCCACCATATTTTCAATAAGGTTATATGTTTAAAATACTAGTATTTCTTCTTTCAGGTTTAATGAAGTTATTAAATTACACACTGTCATCGCTTCGTACATGTTTTATGTTAGCATGATATTTAGGAATTTGAATTGATATAGCTATTGTTATTGGGTTCTCTACTCACTGAGCTACTGCGGCCTCCTTCGCTTTTGTGCTCTAGCCACTGAGATACTACAGCACAACTATTGGGTGCTCTAGTCCCTGATCAGCTGCGGTCCCACTATTCGGTTCTTTATCCACTGAGCTACTTTGGACCTACTATTTGGTGCTCTAGCCTCTTACCAGCTGCGGCCCCACTATTGGGTTCTCTAGCCACTCAGCTACTGCGTCTCCACTATTGGGTTCTCTACCCACTGAGTTTCTGTGGCCCCACTATTTGGTTCTCTACTCACTGAGCTGCTGCAGCCCCACTATTGGGTGCCCTAGCCTCTGACCAGCTGAGGCCCCATTATTGGGTGCTCTACCTACTGAGCTACGCCGGCCTTCTTATTGGGTGCTCTAGCCACTGAGCTACTGCGGCCCCACTATTTTGTGCTCTAACCCCTGACCAGCTGCGGCTCCACTATTGAGTGCTCTAGACACTGAGCTACTGCGGCCCCACTTGATATATATCTATACACTGGGCCACTACGGCTTTTTTGAAAGAAAGGTTTACAACTCATAGACAAAAAAGAAAGGAGAAATAACGGAATTTTTTTAACAATACTTTTTTTATGCAGTTATCCAAAGAAAAGCTTAATCCAGTACATATGTACATACATGATCATCATTTTTCAGAACAGTTTGAGATCTCTCGATGAAACAAAAACTATGTTGGTCCTAGGGTTATTATCTATAAATTGTGTAAATTTGATGTCAATACATTAAATGGTGTTTGTGGTAAATCCGTTCGGACAAACAGACAGAGACACGAAAAAAAAAACATTAGTTATGGCTTAGTTATAAATTATACTATATTAAAATATAATTAAAAGTCAAAAATTCGAAAATCGCAGACAGAGACATCTGTTTTATTTAGTAGTATAGATAAACATGACTAGGAAACTATCAACTTTAGGTGTACTACCCACTCCCCGATTACTTGCACATTTTTGGGATAATTTATATATATATATGTGTGTGTGTGTGTGTGTGTGTGTGTGGGTGTGTGACCATTCTGTTTGTTTGTGTTTATATATATATGGAAATGTATACATTGTAGTAATATGAGCTACAGTTGGTCACATTGTTTATTTTCATTGTACTGTTTTGGTATTCTGAATGTTATAATTGTCTCAAAATATGATATTTACATTATTATGTATATATTTTGAGTCCCTCCAGAAACTATTGTAACCATATATAGAGTCTTATACTATTTTGAATTTTGGCTAAATAATATAAAAATCTAAGATAAAATATACGTGACACTTAACAATTCTAATAAAATTAATATGCATTCCAGTGTGGATTAAATGGACATTTTAGTACAAGAAAACTTTAGTTGTCATATTTTAGAAAAGCACTATAATAATGATCGTCAATTATAATAGTTCAACGTATATAAACTGTTTGATGTTTTCCAAACGAGTTGGTGTAATAAAATCGAATTATCAGGGCATGGACAAGAATTTCCAAGCTGACAATGGGTATAATAAAAGTTTGTTAAAAGACAAAAGAGAAGAATTGTTTGGAATGTTGTAAGGAGGAGGGTTCGGCTGAAGCCATTGGGGGATGTCACGATAAGAAATTCCCTGCTACACGTTTCTGGAGAACTGAGGAGGAAAAATCGTCTCGGTGGGACAAGTTGGATGGATGTAGAGGCGCGCCACTACATCCTGGATGACCGCCACTCTTTTCGACAGAGGAATGAGCTTCCGCTGCTGGATTTTATGTGCGGAAACTAGCCGCAGAATTCAACCACTTCCTACATCCAAGTAAGGTTTATCGGTATAATTATAAAGGATATGATCAAATCATATAACTAGGGACAGGAGCAGGTTCAATGACCTGTAGGCTATACTCCACAGTCATGTGAATACTCGAGCCTCAGATGTTTGTTCAATGGCTGCTGTCCCATAGAGTAGACAGTGTTACTTCTCACTTGGCAGTATGGCACTGGCTAGTTGTTTGCTTGCTGGTCTGCTATTTGCTCAGAGTCGTCTAGGGCGTGTCTAATAAACTGCGATCCAAGTGTAAAGTCAACTTCAGTGTACACGTGTTTGACGTCTATCTTGTCCTGGAATGAACTCGCGAAATGTTCCTATCCCTACATATAACATATCAGTCACTGTTTGGGATTCAGAATAATTATATTCCTGGGCCACGATCGATTAAGCAATAATCAACTGAAGTAATTTGACGAAAGTATGCTAAATCATAATCGATATAGAATTGTGAGAATCTCCAATAATTTCTACGTTCAGACATATCAGTGCCCAGAGGTCCCACCGTTAAATATAGTAATGTTAGTCTCCCTTGAACTAGCCTTCGTAATTAGTTAATGCTAGAAGACAACTTCAAGAAATCCGTATTGAAAGATGATTAGCTACAGAATTTTAACTTCACATAATTGTGCTACCGGGTACCGACATCAAAGGATACATTTATTGATACAGCAGTGTCCAAATTGTTATCCTTTGTAATATTCATTTCTAGTGTTGTTGTTGAATTAATTTATTTTCTTCTTTCATCTTTTCTCTGATTAAATAGCAAACGAAATTACTGTGCATTAATTTCTGTATATTTTAGGGTTATTAAGGTCTTCTTATAAAATAAATTGATTGATTGAATTGATTCATGTTTCTCGGACTTGAAAAGACAGAGATTTTTGATGTGATATCAAAAATGATATATCTATTTCATTTGAATGATTAATATTCCATGTTGTGAGAAATATGATTTCCTTACACACTTCTTATAATAAAATTTAATTTAATTCCTCTTCTGTTACTGAGTTTACTAGGTCCGAACTAGCTACATAAGAAGTAAATAAACAAATATATTTTCTCATGAGGTCATACACCCACAAGAATATTCGTACATGTGTATGAATGTATATAAACGTATATAAATATACGTATGCATATGAGAGTATATAGAAGTATATACTTACGGAGTAATTACATATATACGTACATATGGCGATATGCGTACATATACGTATATTTTATTTAAAGGGCAGTGGAACTTCTATACGTTACAGTTGCACTGAGCTTTGAAACTCAGTCGTAAAACGTGTACTAACATTTCAAAGTACATCCTTATATAAACAATTTGAGAAGCATAAGTCTATATCGCGTGAGGTTGGAATATCTGTTGCCAAATGAAAAACAGTTTAAGTTCAGAAGTTGGCTACTCCGAATATCGGCAAGTGTTTTCTACGCCATATTCCCTGCACTATTGCGACACGTGCGAAACACGTGTGATAATGGAATTCACATAAACTCGTTAAGTCACTGTGTAAACAGTTGTAGACACGTTACAAACGAATGAAAGTTATGACCGGAGCTGTACACAGCAGGCCGCCCGTATCCAGTCTTGCTTTGTGGACTTTCCTACACCTCTTTGATATGAATGTGCAATGCCAACATCATCGAACAAGCAGCACGTTGTTCATGGGGAGAAAAATAAAATGCTGAACACAAGTATAGCACATACCAAAAAATTACGTGATTGCAACACGCCAACTAGGAAATTAATGTGTGGCCGAACGGGTTAATTCACGCTATCTTACGAGTAGGGTGCCGTTCGGCTAAGTCAGTGAAATCTTCACAGCAATGTTTAACCTCCATAAACCCCTGTCACACGATCAAATTTTTGCCTTCGACTATTTTGACAATAAAATTTGAGGAAAAATTACGGCAATCAAATCTTTCCTTGCAACAATTTTTTTCAAATAATCTTGAATGTGTTTGAAAATTTGTCACATTGTCAAAAAAAAAATTTTGGGGGAATCTAATTTGAAATAATATTTTTAAATTATTTTCACAGTGAGATACTGCTTCTGTTTTTCAACGCGGTGCACTACAGGAAGAACTGTAAGTAATATTGTAATTTGCTTTCGTTTCTTTACTAAATTAAAGTTTTATATATAAGATATGTTTCCTGAAAAATGAAATAAATGTCTCTGAGTTAGAAATATTATGTGCCATATTCACTTAAAATAGCATTAATGCCCATACAGCTTCTACATAAATTAATTTTCTTCATTGCCTACTTATCTTTCAGCAATTGTTCGTTAATTTAAGTTTCTTAACGCACATTTTTGTCGTTCACGATACTGATTGGCTGAGACCATCAAACATAAAATAAATTTTACAACCGGTCCAATTTTCAAATGTTCGATGGAAACTGAAGCCATCCAACTTTCTCAGGCAAAAATGGCGGTGTTTGCGACGTTTCGATAACGTCATATCTGCCCAACGTTATTTGAGCAAACTTACCGGAAGCAGTTTGGCGAAGAAATTTGACCATGTGACAGGGGCTTTAGAGTATAACCGGCGTGGAGGTCCCAACGGCAAACGATTGAGACACGCTCGATCAGCGCAAGTGCTGACATCTCACAGAACCGTTTTACTTCACACATGCTCCAAGGCTGGTATAGATGTGAGCCTTCAGAGCCCTCCCACAAAGTCGCTGAGACCCTTGCGAAAGGAATTCCACAGCTGGAAGTGTCAACTTCTTTGGTGTTCTGCCACCTGAACTACGTGCGATTTGCCATGTTAAATTATGTAACGTATAATCTATTCACGGTTTATTCACACTTGTAAAATCTAACCTTTAAGAAATCACCCCATGACCACGTGTTTGGTTGGTTCCTAAATTCGTGATGTGTCACAAGCGTTTTATACTTCTGTTAACATCAATGTAACTATTTTTCGACTAAACTGAATTTTTACTAATATTTCATATATCAATTGTAATATTTAATTTTTAAATATTATTAATAAAACGTGAGTAAATAGGCGTGTTGGTAAGGCATGGTAAGAAATAGTTCATACCCAAAATGTAATTTAAACTGAGTGCGCACGAATGCGGTGCCTCGTCCCTTTGGTGTAATTTTCTGCAGATGGTTAAGCTTTGTTTGCACGAGGCGGAGTAATATCCTGTAGGTAGAACATTGGCAGGACTTCAGAAAAGTTTGAAGTAACCGTGATTGGACTAAAACTAACGATTCTCCAGCTGCTGAGTGATGTGCCCTCCCGCGCGCAATCCACCCCCTCGGCAGGCTAATTCTCGTACCATCGGCACGTCTGGTATTTCTTCCGCCTTCTGCTGGTGCCGTTTGCCTGTTACTGGTATGTGTTAAGTCGTAGTGTGTGTGTGTGTGTGTGTGTGACGTACACGTCACTGTCCTGGGTCTTCCCCTTTGAACATCATGCGGAATAAGGGACAGTTGAACACCCAAGTACCACGCTTAAAATTTATGTCGCGAGCCTCTTAAATGGCGTTTGTCGTTAACAGCAGAACAACCCCCAGTAATTACAATGCTGCTCTGTGCCTACGCTGGTCGTGAATTGCGTTTAAAGAGGCAGTTGTGTTTCTGGCTGTTTTAAGCTGGCAGTAATGCTGCGGAGTTCGTGTCGTGCCGTCCTTATGTAAAATAAATTCCGTTTAAATTCTAAAAGTATTTGTTGACATTTTTGGATATTACAAATAAAGACTATCCGACAGATGCACTTTTTTTCGAAACACTCTGTCGGGGCTGTCAGAAACAAATATTTTGCCTTTAATAGTGTGTACGGAGTTTATTTTTGTAAGAGTACAGGTTTCTTAAACAAACTATTGCAGAGTAACAAGTTAATCGTCACCCTTCTTGTGTGAAAGGAATCACATTCATCCAGCAGGGTACTGAATTTTCTTCCGTGAATGGTGGAAAATTCACTTCAAGGGGATGGGGGGGGAGTAAGGGGAAGTTTTACGACTTAATTACTAACTTACTTAAGTAACAGAGTGGATTTCCTATTACCCCAGAATTTTTGCTGATCGTCCGTTTGCCTTGCACTCTCTTTCCTCTGACCTCCCGTATCTCTGAATGTAAATGTTGAATAAAGTAACTTAATATACGCATTGCTTAATAGACATTGACTTTCAGCCATTCCGTAATAGGGACAGAACTTATGCGTGCTCAATGACTCGTAGACTAAATTACACTGTTCACTTAATATTCATGCTTCAGCTATTTTTTTCATTGTCTGCTACCTCAGCGAGTAGTCAATTTTTGTTACAAATGAAGTAACAAATATTTCGGAGTATATTTCTTATATGTTTTATATGGGCCAAGGGACGTGCAGGGTGTATCTAGTGAACTATAAAGCAAATGATAAAGTAAAGGCTATTCACGATAAAGTGAGCACTTTTGAAATCAACCTCAGGAAAATGTCACTGCCCCTGCCTGCATGTATTTTAACGAACGCACTGAGTGACTTGCGCCTAGTAAAGTCGGTAACGATGGATGGAAAGTAGTTCCATATGTTTACATAGAATATAAAATTTTCAGGTAACCATTTGTGATAATTTATATTATTTCTTACTCTTTCTGTTTTTTTTTTTTGTGTAAAGATTAGCAGATTCGTCAAATATCTACTTTTCTAATAATTTTACAGTTTCACTTGACCAACGCATGCATAAAGATGAGGCTCATATCAATGTTCATTGTACATGAGGTGGAAGGATACGCAGAAAGCATACAAGTAGATCTTAAGCAGGGCTTTAAAAAGTGCTAATTTTACCGTGAACAGCCTATGGCGCAAATTTACTAGTGTTCGTGAAGATAATATTACTTTAAATAAATTTGAGAAATGTCACCACTTCTAATCATTAATCACACATGAACGGACACGTCTATTTATTTACAGGAAAAATTAACAAAAAGTATAAAATATGTTGTCTGACGCACTGTCACGAAACCATATTTGTGAAGAAATACATATTCTGTTATTGACAACTTGGTTGGATTTTTTAATGGAAGCGGGGCTCAATCTTTAAAATTCGGCGAGGCAACATTTCAATTATGAAATAACAATAAACGTCGGGAAATTATTTTTGCAGCTATCAAACAGACGAATCTAGTTGACGTCAAGGAAATCGAATGTCAGATTGTAATGGAAGTTCCCGCATATCAGAGTGAAAATTAACGTATTCCTTGCTCTCATTTTTTTCTTCTACGTCTCATACTTTCAAGCGCATTTCTTGAGCTCCGTGATTGACTGCCCTAGTTTAAAACCAATTTCACGACCTCATTTCGTTCAGAGTTGTTATTTTAATTAGCGTCAAACATCGGAAGAAAGTGGCCTTCAAATATTGATTTCCTGGTTGGGGTATTGCGTAGTCCTGCCTCTTTTAATTTTACTGCTTCCAGAGTGCACCACGAATAGGTCCATCTTATCCTCGGCTTAAATTTTCCTGTTGTTCATAAAACAATCTATGATGAAAAACACAGTACTAAACATACAGTTCACGCTACCATTTTCATCCTTAGCAGTTCTGAACAAGTGGAAACTGGGAAGAGAGAAGGGGAAAAACCACGCGGTCTTTGGAACATCAATTATGGTTAAAGGTACGTAGATTCCGCAAGCCTCTCGGTGGCTGGTTGGAGTGAGTGAAGAGATTTGGGCGGCACTTAACATCGAGGTCTTGAGAGCCGATGCGGGTGAGGTGAGGTGAGCATGAAGAAGCGCCGGAACGAAAGGGTGGGACAAACGGGAGAACCACGAGAAAGCCCGCCGACCAGCGGCATCGTCCGGCACGATTCCCACATGCGAAGATCCGGGAGCGACCCCGAATCTGGAATAAAACCGGGTTCGCCTTGGTGTGAGGCGAGGGCTGTCTATAATTCGAGCAAGTATACTGTATTGTTAGGGACTTTGCAAAATTCGCGTTATTTTTTGCCTTCAAGCTAGGATTCACAATACTGTATATACTGAAGCCGGCGTCTTTCCTTGATTTGCTGCTGCCCAGATGTTAGGTCACTCCCTTTCTGAGCGGACTGTACGTGGCAGGGGCACACAATTGTGGAGTGTTCATTTATTGGCTCAGAGTTACCCGGGGCGTATCAAGTAAAGCATGGCCCAATGACAAGAGTATTGCAGTGGTAAAAGTGTTTTCAGTCTAAACGGTCCTCAAATAAAACGCGAATTTTGCTGGTCTCTATCTATTGTTCCTTTTACGATTCGACCACAGTGCTTTTGTAACGTGCTGGACACATCTCTATTGCCTGCAATAAACAGGAATATATCACGCGTGGCCGGATCAGTGGCCAATGAACATACAGTAGCCCGAGTTTATAAAGGATTGAGTAGTAGAGGCTGCTGAGATATGAATCTGCGAAATTCTCATACATATAATAAACTACGGTATTTGTTTGCTCCCCTAAGGCACCCGTTTCACATAATACTGTATACGCATCACTAGCTACAGCACTTTAAACGCGTATAGGCTGTTGACGACAAAATGAGCACTTTTGAACGCCCTGATAAACATCTGCTTGTATGCACATAGTTTATTCATCCTCCTTATGTTAAATTAACATTTCCATGGGCCTCATCACTTTATTCATGCGTCGTTCAAATGAAACTGATGTTATAAAGAAAGTAAATACTTTACAAATCTGCTCATTTGTACACTTTTATGCATTAAAAAAATAACAGAAAGCGAAATAAATAATTTTAAGTAATCACAAATCGTTACCCGTCACTTTTTATTCGACGTTAAGATATGGAACTAGTTTCCGTTCACCGTTGCCATCTTTACTGGGCTCACGTCACGCAGTGCGCCCATTAAAATATATATGCACCCAGTGGCAGTGACTTTGTCCCGAGGTTCATTTCGAATGTGCTCGCCTTATCGTGAACAGCCTTTATTAAAAACATGGCAATTTAAAGTATACGTTCATATACTTACACGAAGTCTCCGTTATCCGTAAATGAATTCCAGTAATTTTCTAATACATAAAAATAATGTGTTGATGTGTTTGAATAACTGCGACGTACTAAAATGTTGCCAAGTCTATAATTTCTTAGTGGGCATTGCATCGACGAGTAGCAAGGTTTGATTGATGAGTTCTCGAATGGTCTACATGTTAGTACATTTTAAGGTCTAAAGTATAATATAAGCTTCGTACTTGATATGCACGTCCCAGCATTTCGGAAAAGCTCTCCGTCATTTTGGTTGACCGCAAATATCATTAAAAAAATGGGTTGTGGTTGTGTTGAGGACACGGAGTTTGTTTTGCGTGAATACGTCGACTTAGACGCGCTCGAACACCTTGACGGTTTTTTTTTTTTTTTTTTTTTTTTTTTTTTTTTTTTTTTTTTTGCACCGCTTCACTCGAACATATGGGGTTTTATGGGTGCCACTGGATGGCTTTTGAGATGCTGTTTCCAACCGTATACGATTTCCGTATTTTGACTTGGTTTTTTGACGAGTATATAGGCCGCAATTGTGTTACGATTTCGCAATTGTTTACATTAAACTCATATAATTTCACCATAACCACGCCACGCAAATTTTTTTTTATGCGCGCAGTCGATTGATCTTGACGAGAGCTGTCGATTGAAACTTAAACTAGCGTCGTAGCTTCTCCTGGTCAAAAGTTATAGTACGCGGAAGTTATGAGACGCGGCGAAACGAACTCGAAATTGGGACCTCCCCCCCCCCCCCCCCCCGCCCTTTTAAACCATCGACCTGCACGCCGCGCGCTGTTCTTCGCAGTCCTCACTCAACCTAACATATTCTTTGATCATTTGCCAATCGAGTTGTGTAATTGGATTTTGAATTTTGACTATAGATTCGGAGCTTCGATGCCAAACTGTATCCCCCGATTTTGTTATCATCAGATTTTCTTGATTGCCTCCCACTCTGGTTGCAGATTTAAAGTCGCATTCGCGTCAAAAGTAATTTTAAAAAACTTAAACAAAATTTAGGTAATAATTTTTTAATTATTGAAACTACAGTGAATATGCGCACGTAAATAATGTAGACGTCTGATTACGCAGAGAGAAAGACAAAAAATAAAAATGAAAATAACGAACTAATTAAAATGCTTTAATGTGAGCGAAACAAGAAAAATTGTTCTTTGTCTCAACATTTCAACCAAGTATAATTATTTTTCCACCGACAACGGTTAGTTTTTTTTTTTTGCAGACGTTACAGAACGTAACATAACTCGATGCATGTGAACTGGACATTCCGTGATAACAATCTTGTTTTCATTTAGCGCATGTGGGCAATAGAAAGAAAAATAAACAGCGCATTACACGGTAATCTCCCGCCGCAACGGAGAACAAGGTATGTGTCGACTGGCGCAACACAAAAAGACAGGAATACCACATGCAAACCCTACGGTCCATAGACAATGACATCTATGTTTCTCACACCGTACACATAACATTCCGGTATCCTCCTAAGACAGGAATACCACATGCAAACCCTACATAGACAATGACATCTATGTTTCTCACACCGCACACATAACATTCCGGTATCCTCCTAAGACAGGAATACCACATGAAAACCCTACGGTCCATAGACAATGACATCTATGTTTCTCACACCGTACACATAACATTCCGGTATCCTCCTAAGACAGGAATACCACATGCAAACCCTACATAGACAATGACATCTATGTTTCTCACACCGTACACATAACATTCCGGTATCCTCCTAAGACAGGAATACCACATGCAAACCCTACATAGACAATGACATCTATGTTTCTCACACCGCACACATAACATTCCGGTATCCTCCTAAGACAGGAATACCACATGCAAACCCTACATAGACAATGACATCTATGTTTCTCACACCGCACACATAACATTCCGGTATCCTCCTAAGACAGGAATACCACATGCAAACCCTACGGTCCATAGACAATGACATCTATGTGTCTCACACCGCACACATAACATTCCGGTATCCACCTAAGAAAGAAAAATGACCGAAAATTCACTAAGTCATTACGCGACCAGCAGTTTTTTCTCCTTCCCTTTCAGACTTTCCCACGGATTGTTTGACCAAATAATTCTCCGGCCCTGTGTTTGTAGTAAAACAGCTAATTAGGTATGCATATCATTTTGCGTCCTGGCACTTGATTTTTATTTTAAAAAATAATAATAATTTAAAAATTGGTAATTTGTGATAAGAAATTTTGCTTGGTAAAAATTATATTACTAACTGTCTTAAGAGTGGTACAATATGGTTTTAAAACATTTTCCATAGTATTTTGTATGCTAGCAGACTAATCGCATGGCAACGTTAGTTTAACGTGAGACTGAATGGCACCGAACGAACTAAAATGACGACCGTCAATTTGGATTTCTCGAGTTTATTTGTCAGTGGAGTAGGTGCAAAAAGCGTTTTGCAAGGATTGAAGATTTTTGCTTCATAACTCTAGATGACTTATGATTTTCAATTTGAAGAAACGAATAGTTAACGAATACAGGATATTTAACGACGTTTAGATGTCCTGTATATCTATCGATTTGTTTTTTTTTTTTTTTTTCCTTATAAGGTTTCCCAGTTGCAATGCATGGCTTAAGATAATTGCAAAGCTCTCGCGTTTTGACTTTCACATTGCAAAATAGTAGAACGCCAAGCTAAATGATGACGTGTGCATACGCTATAGCCACACGTACACACACACACAGCATGCGTAACCTGGAATAGAAATGGCAAAGTAGGTTTACAGTCGTATGCGCAAGTGAATAATTACAATCCAAATGAGAAAGTAAGAGAAGGAGTTTAATTGACGTGTAGTTGTCACATTTCAATCTGGGAAACATTGCGGAGCTTTGTGTCTCGTTGAGACAACGACTGATTTGATATTTAGGGAACGCACTGCGAACCAGATACCTTTTATACGGGGCTAAGTGGGGAAAGGTAATGAGGAACTAAACGACTTTATACACCAGCAACAATCTAATTGCGAAAAGCGTTTCAAAATGCCACTTTGTCTTTCATCATGTCCTCAATGCAAGTCCGGCAAAGTTTATGAACCCGCTGATGGTCGTCGTTCTTTGATCCTGAGATTAAAAACAAAGTTGTTCAGATCTCATGCAGGGAAAAGAGCACAAAACGATTATTACACCAGTAAAATGATTTCTATAATAAAAACATGTAATTCGTGTAAAACCTACCAGCAGCTCAGTTAGTAAAAACTAGCCAATTTTATTTTTAGGAATTGTTTTCTAATTCATTACGTTAAGGACGGAAGTAAATTCATTTACATGAACTGTAAAAAATTGTTGTAAATTATTACATTGCTTTACTGCAGTAAATAGTTGGTGAATATTCGTGTTTTAAAGTTAAACTTTTTTTTTCCAAATTGTTACTTGTATGATTGGCATATTGATTTTTTGTCGACGTTACTCGTTGCCAAAAATATATTGGTTCAAGTTTTACTACATACTTACATATGGTTTATTATACACAGGACGATAACAGCATATTGTATTTCATAAAACGACTTGGACTGGTATAGATATACTACGTATGGTCCAAAGTCAATTAAACACGTTTGAAAATAAAAAATAAGAAATTTTATGTCATTAAATTACTTCGTTTTGAAGTAACGATTGACCCTATTATTTGCACGACTGTTGCTAGCGAATTATAAAAACTTATTTTCTGGGTCAAAACCGTATTTAAATTTTTCTCGATTAGCCACTGAAACGTGTTTATATTTGTTAACTGTTAAAATAGTACGTAATGTAACCTAGTCACATATTTATTGTAAATAATAATGCACTAAACAGGGAGACCTATATTACAATCGTTAGTTTCCGTGGAAAAGTTTATTTTCCATGTGGTGAATATATAAACGACAACCAGATCTAAGTAACACGTACACTGTAATTGTACCAAATATTAAAGGATTCGGTAAATTTTAAAAAAAACCTCTATACGCATAACTACAAAGTAAACCAATTTCTCTAAATGGACCGCAGTGTAACAACGGCCGGGATTGATCACCTCTACAGAAAATAATTCTGGCTGTTTGTTAAGCAGTAAAGCTTACAGCTGTCCTTGCCTCATAGGCTTAGGCTGAATTTCCATTGCTAATCCTGTTGTAATTACAATTGTGTTTGCCCGAACTAACAACCAGAAGCTCATCGAACTTTTTTGTACAGATTACCGTGTAAACTTCGGGATGATAAGAGACTTGGACATTGATAGATGCAATCTAGCTATGCATATAGGCCTACACGAAACGAAAGGAAGCAGGCTTACGCCGCTCATGGTTCCTTTAGTTAAGTACTGGCATAGTCTATTCGCGGTAAAGTGAGCACTTTTGAAAGCCGTCTCATTTGGAATAATAGTCAATAAATATATGTTATTTTAGATTTAGACGTAAACTTACGAGTGCAGTGAAATATATGCACTGTGTTTACTACTTGCATGGCAATACTTATTTTAAAAGGTTTTTAAAGGATAGGAAATGGCTGAAAGAAAAAAGTAACTAGGGCTTCAAAAGTGCTCACTTTATAGTGAACAAGGAAGAGCCACAAGGAGACGTATACTTGTTTATTGTTCGCCTTCTTTCAGTTTTTTCTGTTCTAGCGGGGAAACTCTCGGACTTAAAACATTGTTGCATGACGGAGAAAGCAATACCTGCTCGCATAACGGTGCGTTAAATATACGTTTCCAGTTTTGTCGTGTATCTAGGATGATACGTTCACATTTCTATTGTTTAATGTAGAATAAAACCACTGCGTATTTATGTAGGCTGCGTTCCAACTTCCAATCAAACATCCCAAATAGAATGCGTGATGAAGCCGACGAAAGTTTGAGTTGTACGCAACTCGAGCAGAAAAATTGACAATCTCCTTGACCACTGTCTCCGCCATGAATATAATCGTGAATTAATTATTAATTCGCAGAGACACCATGCCACCACCACCACACCATGCCACCACCACCACACCACGCCACCACTACGCTAAGCCATCACTACACCACGCCACCACTACAACACGTCACCATTAAACCACTGCCTCATGAGTGTTTGTGTTGAGCCACGTTTAGGCAAAAATTCGCGAGTTCAATGACCTGTAGGCTAGACTCCACAGTCCTGTGTACACTCGAGCCTCTGGTTTTTTGTTCATTGGCTGCTGCCTCAGAGAGTAGCTAGCGTTACTCTACATCTGGCAGTGTGGCACTTGCTACTTGTTTCCTTGCAAGTATACTATTGGCTCAGAGTCAACCAGGGCGTGTCTAATAAACTGCGATCCAATTGCAAAGTCAACTTCAGTGTACACGTGTTTGACGTCTATCTTGTCCTGAAATGAACTCGCAAAATGTTCCTATCCCTAGTAATAACTGAGATGCAATTGCAGAAATGACTTAAATGTGCATGTGATTCAAGTCTATTTTACATTCAAATAAATTCGGCTAATTTTATATTACCAACAGCGAGGAACAGACATAGCAAAAAATTAATTCTCTATAATTAGGATAGGAAAAATTTCGTGAGGTCAATGACCTGTAGGCTAGACTCCACAGTCCCATGCATACTGGAAGCTCAGCAGTGTGTTCATTGGCTATTGCCCCCACACCTGGCAGCAATGGGATTCGCAGGGTGTTTCCTTGCAAGTCTGATATTGGCTCAGAGGTGTTCAGAGCGGGCCTAATAAACTGTGATCCAATTGCGAAGGTTACTTCACACTATATGGGTTTGACGTCTATCCTGTCCCGAAATGAATTCGCGAAATTTCCCTATCCCGATCTACAATGAAGACAGAGGAACTAAATCACTCATGGCAAAATTTTTCGGCTTGTTAATTGTAGCCTGATAAACTTACAAATTGAAATCCTTGAATCAAAACTGACCACTGTATGTCAACTTTGTTTTCATCGTATGACACGCACGGACATCTGTGGCTACTGGTTCGCGAGTCATTTTGCCGTGCAACCTTACACAATTTCGCTAAAAATTATCTTCCAGAACTAATGAATATACCACGGCAAGGTCATACACGCTCACCTAAGTAAAAATATGACTACGGTTTAATGACAACCCATGTATTTAGCGTTGTATAATATATATATATATATATATATATATATATATATATATATATATATATATATATATATATATATATATATATAAGCGTAAAATACATACGGTTCAAGTATCACTCAAAAACTTTCCTTTGAAGCCGAATTTTCTAACTACACTCAAATAATTTTATAATAGATTACTCCTAGTAGTATAATTCTTTTTTAATAAATACATTGCACTTTTTTTTTTTTTCCTCAAGAAAGATCCAAATACGTAGTGATTTTCCCAAACTCGTGTAGCATCTGTGCGCAAAGTTTCTTCGGTTTATTGCCAGACTTTAATGGTTAACTTTCCATACCAAGCGCAGTTTATCCCGGTAACATTCACAATCGTCCTTTACTCCAACTGTTGCGGGGAAAGAGGGGAAATTTTACTTCGACAAGTGCTTGCTAATGCGTAATAGTAACTTACACAATGCAGCATTACGAGAAGGTATATTCTGAAGTTCTATTACACAAGTAGCAGCCAAGGCACGAAGTTTCTGCGCGCTGCGCCCGAACCGGTGCTAACTTCTAAGCTCGCTCGCTTCGCATCGATCATGGAGGTCGCCTATTTCGCAGCACACCGTCAGTGAACGGGTAAAGGCTGTTCACGGTAATAGGAGCACTTCTGGAAGCCCTGCTTAAGATCCACTTGTATGCGCGTCGTGTATTCTTACGCTTTATGTGAAAATTATCATTGCCGTGGGACTCGTCACTTTATTCGTGCGTTGGTCAAGTGAAAATGTGAAATTATTAGACAAGTAAATATTTTACAAATCTGCTCTTTTTTAGGGCTTAGATACATTAAAAAAAAAAAAAAAAAAAAAAACAACGCGGAAGAAATTATTTAAGTGATCAAAAATGGTTACCTTACATTTTAATTCGACGTTAAGATATGGAACTATTTCCCATCTATCGTTACCAACTTCACTGAGCATGCATCACTCAGTGCGCTCGTTATAATACATTCAGGAAAGGGTAGTGACTTTTTTCTAAGGTTGATTTCAAATATACAGTGAACAGCCTATATGCAGAATGTTTCGTAACTTATCTTACAGATTTGGGAGGTGATTCCTTATGGAAATACATTACGAAAATGCCGAATGACGTATTTCCGGAAACGACGTCTAAGGGTTAAAAACACCCTTTAAAGTTGGGTTTTAAAAGTAGTTTTTTACTAAATAAAATTGCAAAAAAAGTAATAGTAAGTTACAATATGTAGATATGTTAAGTTGATATTAATTTGTTTCCACTTCATTAAATAGAAATTAATTGTAAAGCCCAGCTTTCGGGAGCGTTTTCCACTGTCAGACGCCGTTTCCGGACATAAATCCATCAACATTTTCGTAAGGTTTTATGGTAAGGAGTCGCCTCCCAAAGCCTGTAACATAAGTTACGAAACAACCTGTATAGATTGTTCACGGCGAAGTGAGAACATTTGAAATCAACCTTTGAAAAATGTCACTGCTCCTATCTACATATAGTGTAACGGGCAGGAGGATTGTTATGCGCACCAATCAAGTTGGTACCGGTTGAAGGGAATAAAATACCATGTCTTAACGTTAAATTAAAAGTGTTAGGTAAAAATTCGTGACTATAATAATTATTTATTTTTCTTTCTCTGTTTTTTTAATGCGTATATGTGTAAGAGGAGTGGAGAGATTTGGGGCGGCTCTCTTACATCGAGGTCTTGAGAGCCGATGAGGTTGAAGCGATGCGAGTGCGGAGTGGCACCGGAATGCGTGGGCGGGGGGGGGTGGTGGGGGAATGGATATCCCCGCGAAAATACGCCAACCAGCAGCATCGTCCGGCACGATCCCCAAGTGCGAAAATCCGGGAGTGGCCCGGACGGTAATCGAACCCAGTTCAGCTGAGTGGTAGGCCAGTAGTCTGACCACGACACCACCACGGCCCCTATAAGAGTAAGAACCCGTAAATTTGTAAAATATTTCTCTTTCTAATAACTCTAGTTTCACTTGACTGACGCATGGATAAAACGACTAGAAGCACGGCAACGTTTATTTTTGATACGGTAGAAGAAAACACTGTGCGTACAACCATATGTTAATATATGTCTTTTAAATGTTGTCAGCTTAAGGGTAACAGCCTTTACTAGGGATCATTTACTCAGGGGTTAAAAACTTACAATAAAGTCTTGTGATTGTACTGAAGGTATGTTTTACAGAGTAGATTTTGAGCTCTCGCTGGTTCGGCTTCGTCGCTATATGATCAGTATTCAGGCAGTTCGGAAATTCAACGCCCAAATTGCAGGAGGTGATCACTTATGAAAAATAAAGTCGAAAATATACAGACACATAGGACCTAATCGGAATATTAAAGGAGATGTGAGCCTATAAAAATTGGGTTTTCAAAACGTATTTTTGCCGATGTTGCAGAGACACTCATGCGTAATGCTGGCCGTCCTCGGTCTGTGCGCACTATTCGGCTTGAGGAAGTGATTGGTCAGCACATTAGCGATATGTCCTCCACTAGTACACGCTATATGTCCTCCACTAGTACACGCTATATGTCCTCCACTAGTACACGCTATATGTCCTCCACTAGTACACGCTGTATGTCCTCCACTAGTACACGCTATATGTCCTCCACTAGTACACACTATATGTCCTCCACTAGTACACGCTATATGTCCTCCACTAGTACACGCTATACGGCGCGCCACATGGGCGTGACCCATTCAACCGTGGCGTGACCCATTCATCCGTGGCGTGACCCATTCAACCGTGGCGTGACCCATTCAACCGTACGGACTGTGGCTAAATCCCCGCCCTCCCTTCCGCTGGCAGAAAGTACCAGGTACTCAGCGAAAGCACGTTTTGAAAACCCAATTTTCCCCGGGTTCATATCCCCTTTAACATTCCGTTTAGGTATATGGTGCCCTGTATATTTACGAATTTGTTTTTCATGAGGAATCGCCTCCCGCAGTTTCGGCGTTCAATTTACGAACAACCTTTATGTCATGGGTAGGGACAGGTGTTTTCCGTGAAAATATTTATGTCCATGCTAGACTTCAATATCCTACGTCCACACCCACAGCTACCTTTGGTTATTGGCCGCGTGTTTAGCGAGAAGACATGTTCCTATTTGACTGGTCCAATCGTACTAAAAGTAAGTTACATGATTCGCGGAAAAATGCTTGAGACGCGTGACATTTAAAATCATCCAACCATGAAAGCGCATATGAACAAAAGTGTTTTGGCATGTAAGTTCGTCTCCCGGTAAAAGGTGGATTGGGAAATGTGGTAAGCTGGAAGAATGCTATTTGGTTTATTTCCAATGACCCTCCACCTCAAAAGGATTGGTTTTTAAACCGTGTGGTTGTAGTTGAAGCCGATAGACAGTACTGGGAGTTTGAAAGGAAGCCTGCTATAAAGACAAAACGTTTTCATGAACCTGTGGTGATTAGCGTCTCAGAGAGTTCCGAGTCCAGTATGAGCACGACCGTCATGTTCGAAGATCCTGCAACTTCAGTTTCTGCAGACCCTATGCCAGGTCCATCCCCTATTTCTCCTCATTTGGGGACCAGGGGGACACGATGGCAGTCCTAGTGACTGTTGGTCATAATGTGCCTATAGAGGTCAAGAAGGGAACTAGTGATTCAGACTTTGAGGGCTGGCCGTCCAGTATGCTCTCTGGCGTTACAAGCAAATCTAAGTAATCGTGTCGTTTGCAAATGAAGGGAAATCTTTTCGCGATAAACCCCTGTCTCTTAGTCACGGGTGGCAAGGATCTTCCTCAGCTGACGACCGATCGAAAAGTTGTCTTGTGACACGTGCTCGACCTGCCAACGCGAGAGGAAAAAACGTGAGTTTGATGGAAATCCGTTGCCGCCGCGGCATAGTTCCACAGCAGACTTGCAGTGAAAGGCGACTCCTCGTGCTGTCCGCTCCACTTGCGAGCGGGTATATAATTGTTCATTGTGGTCATGTAGTATAAATTAAAGGCCGTCGAGAGTTTTCTGAGGCCAAGGCCAGCCGGTGCACCCCCCTCCCCCCCCCCCAGTCTCTGGGAGAACAGGAGAGCAACCCAGCCACATACGCCCGTAGTTTTCGTAACTTTCCACGTTTAATCGCCTTTTTTTTTTTTTTTTTTTTTTTTTCCTTCTTCATTTAGGTTCGCGTTCGGATCGGAGGTCTTGGCCACTCAGCGTTCTGGAGAAAGACAGGCGGTTTAATGACGAGAGCCTGTTACCCTCGTTTCGAACACTCCCTCCCCCCCCCCCCCCCCCGCCCCATTCCCAGAGTTCGATAACCCCGCCTCGACACGTGACATTGCCCAGATTTCTTTCAGAGAGAGAGAGAGGGGGGGGGGCGAACGTGTGGGGGTTCACGTGTTCGCCTCCACTCGGGGGACGACAAGGGGTTCGAATCAGTCCAGGACACAACGAAGGGCAGTTTCTACCGAATCGTTTACAATCCACGCTTGAAAAAAATTTCCCCGCCAATCGCGCTGTAAAATAAAATCTAGCGAACCTCCTAAATTTCAATGCAAACATTCAAGTTGCCTAAAAGTTTCCTGCATTGGCGGTGGACGATCAAGTAAAATATTTTTTAACATTCACCGTTGCTACACTATATCGTCACAGAAAAACCAAATCTGAGACATGAAGCAAACGCGAGAAAAAAAAAAAAAAAAAAAAAAAAAAAAAAAAAACGAGCCCATGGTAGCTGTAACCAAAATTAATAACAAAACGTGTAATAAATCCCATAGGGAATTTTGTCAGATAAATAACGAAAATTTTGTTTCTCAATCTTGTTATTTATCTGACAGAATTACTTGTGGGATTTATAATACGTGCTATTAACAAATTATTGCTACAGCCACTCATGGATAATTTCGTGTTTGTTTCTTTTCTCAGGGTTGGTTTTCTGTGACGACGTCGGGTAGCAATGGAGCGTGTTCAAAATATTTCACTTTAGCAAATTTGTAACCTATACATTAGGTTTAAATAACGCCATGTATTTGGAAGCAATTGCAGTAATGTTTAGCGTCGCTGCCACACACAGTCTCCAGCTTCCATACGCAATTCCCTCATTCCTTAGCAAATGAAGGAATGCTGCCATAGATGTATTGGATCAAATCTCACCATTTGCGGGAGCCACGGTGGCTGAGCGGTTAAACAAGGCGAACCGGTTTCAATCCCCGGCCGGGCCACTCCCGGATTTCCGCAAGTGGGAATCGCGCCGGACGATGCCGCTGTGCTCGGAGGATTTTTCTTGGGGCGCTCCCGTTTTCCCCCGCCCTTGCATTCCGGCGCTGCTCCATTCCGACATCACTTCACCGTCGTCGGCTCCCACGTATCTCTCAACTCAACTTCAGCATTCGCACTTTATCACTGCACGTGTACACTGATGTACCGCCAATATATTTTTTTGGCACAGAATACAGGCTGATTCTCAATTAAACCGACAAACTTCGGGAGGTGATTCTTCATGAAAAAGTAAAAGTAAAACATATGTGCCACTTCATACCTAAACCGAATATTAGAGGAGGTATGAGGCCTTTAAAAAACGAGATGTTAAGCTGTATTTGTGCAAAATATCGGCTCTTACGTTGAAGGTCCCGATAACACACAAAAATGTTCCATAGGTTGTCATTGTATTTTACTTCGTTACCGATATTTTGCACAAATACGGTTTAAAACCTCATTTTTTAAGGGCCCATACCTCCCTTAATATTCGGTTTAGGTATAAGTGTCACATATGTTTTCCGTTTACTTTTCCATGAAGAATCACCTCCCGAAGTTTGTCTGTCTAATTGAATGTCATTTTGTATACGAGTAGGCAAAGACGAAATTTCATCGCGGTTCCTTTGCAGTACGTGCATCTATTCACTGATTGGATGCTAGAGGCTAGAGGAATGAGGGCCTTTGATTGGTTTTCGCGCAGTGCAGAAGATTACGTATTGGACGAGATGATTGGCGCTGATTGGTGAACAGCGTTAGGCCATGTTGCTGGCGAGTAACGTCGTTTTTTCTGGCATTTGTGGTTGGAGTTCGGGATACCAGGAGCTGTATTGTCAAGCATTCTGAAAAGTTCCTGGAACCATGTCACAAAGACTTCTTTGGTATATTCGGCTATTTTTCGCTCGCTTAATGCTAGTAACATCATCGGAAATATAGAAGAGAATGTTTAATTATTTACAAAACTGAACATAAGTCTACAAATGGCGTAAACATACAGGCCTAGTCCGAGACGCGAACCCAGAATCCCTCGACCCTATCGGCAACGCAATGCACTCCGTCACCAAAGAATTCTGGACTCCAATCGCATGTGATACGAACAGGACTACTGTACGCATACGGAGGTCATACAATCCCCAGGTAGGATTCCTGGACGGATCAGGGGTTTTCCAAACCTGGGTCATTTACTTCCCGGCTTAGGGTATTCCGCTTTCGTACAGCGTAAGGCAACAGGAAACCATTGCAGGATCGCGAAGGACGTGCGGCAGTATCTCCAAAGTTACCAGCACAAGAATCACTTGCTCTAAAAAAAAATTCCACTCAAAACTGACGCTATCCACTAAGTCCGAGTCCTTGATTGACTAGCCTTAAAAATTCTAGTCGAAAAGTTAGAAATCCCAAACATAGTAGAAGACCTAACAGTAGCTAGACTTACAGGCTTGAATGTCTAGCTTGAGCCCTTTCATTACAGAGCCCAAAATCAGGTACGTTGCTCAGGAAATAACTTTAATGAGTTACACTGTACTAGGCAGAAAACAACATCCAATAAGGCAAGTGTCTCACGTGTGAAAGATGTCATACCTTATTGAGTTTATACAGGTATTTCGTAGCCTAATAAACAGCTTCTGCCAATATCTTCAAGCGCACGTTTATTTTTTTTTCGGTCCATATGAACTACACAGAGTTTCATACTGATACTAGCCACAGCTTCAAACAAACACACGCGCGTGTGTGTAGTCGTCACAGACAAATGAATAACTTTATACACATTTATGTGTTCAGAAGATTTAAGTGAGTCAGTGAAGAGATCTGGGCGCCGGCTCTTAACATCGACGTCTCGAGAGCCGATGAGGGTGAAGCGAGGTGAGTATGGAAGTGAGTATGGAGCAGCACAGGAATGAAAGGGTGGGGAAACGGAATATCCTTGAGAAAGCCCGTCGACCGCATACGAAAATCCGGGGCCATCCCCGCCGGGAATCGAACCCGGTTCGCTCAGGAGGGAGGCGAGCAGTCTAACCACCACATCACCGCGGCCCGTAACAGACTTGAGAGTCAGTAGCCCACGTCACTATGACTTGAGCTTAATTTTATTCAAAGCGTTCACGCCCCTAGTTACTTTCTACATTCAGCCATTTTTCTCCTTTTTACAGCCTTTTAAATTAAAAAATTGCCTTGTAAGTAACAAACGCAGTGTGTATATTCCACCGCACTCGCGAGTTAACGTTTAAGGCTAAAATAAAATATATCTATTGATTATTATTCCAAATGAGAGGACTTTCAAAAGTTCTAACTTCGCCGTGGATAGCACATAGCTCTAAAGTCACAAGCGGTACACTCATCTTTATTGGGGCCAGGGGTGTCTGAGTAGTTAGTATTCTTGCCTCCCACCAAGGCGATCCGGGTTCAATCCCCGGATTTTCGCATGTGGGAATCGTGCCGAACGATGCCGTTGGTCGGCGGGTTTTCTCGGGGATTCCCGTCTCTCCCGCCCTTACTCCAAACTCACTTCAATCACCTTCATCGGCTCTCAAGACCTCGATCTTAAGAGCCGTCCAAATCTCTTCTTCACTCACTCACCAGCTTTACGACACTTGCCCTAAAGTTATTATATGCTGTTCACGGTAAAGTGAGCACTTTTTAAGGCTCTTATAAATTTTTTCTTTCATCCAATTTCCATCTTCCTGCTGCTTTTTTTTATTATAAACATTGCAATGTGACCAATAAACACAGTGTATACATTTAACCACAACCAAAAATTTAATGCCTGAGTCTGCAATAAGATATATTTATTAGAGCTTAATTCCTATGGGAAGGGCCTTAAAAAAAAGTGCTCACTTTATCGCGAACAGCCTATATAAGGATAGCGACTTTAGTGTTCGTGGCGGGTACACGACCGCCTTTTCCCATCGCAGTGGCATAAACATAGGTCACAGCGTTCAGCCTCGCCATCAATCACACGTGAACCTACACAAGGAAAGGAAAATTGGCGGTAGCAAAGGCGGCGAGCGCCTCCCCCCCCCCCCCCCGCCACGTGCACAAAGTATGCAAATTTGTTGCGATACCTCGCGCGCCCTACCAAATTGAGCTCGCGAAAAAAAAAAAATTCCTCCCTCCCTTGTCTGTGTTAACGAGCCATTCATCTCTCGTGCTGCGCTCTCGCGGCTTCGTACGTGAGCTGCGAATTGAGCATCTTAGTTCAGCGACCTAGCAATTATTATTTTTTGTCTGACTGGTCTGCGCTGTTGGTTGCTATCCCCTGATATTCCACTACAGTACGTCAAATAAATGTGAACCGATGTAGAAATTAATATGAACATAAAAAAAAAGCATGCGCTAGTAGGGACGATGTATACATCCCATGGATGTGACTTTCATTGGATAATAAATAACATACACCGGAGCAGAAACGTACATCTGAAGACATTATATATATATATATAGAATGAGAGAGAGAGAGAGAAGAGAGAGAGAGAGAGAGAGGGGAGAGAGAGAGAGAGAGAGATACCCAAGAAGTGATAATTTTTATTCGTGCTTATTTGTCACTGTGGAAATTAAATTTTATGAAAAAGTAATCTGATAACTCTTGCTTAAAAATATTGAAGACTCGTTTAATTTGTCAGCGTAGAAGAATATTACTAACGGCACAGCACTCCGTTTGTGAATAAAGGACATCCAGTTTTAGAAAAAGGAAACAGTCGTGAGTGTCCCAAGTCAAGTGTGGGAACGCAAGCAGGCTCTGAGCCAACTGCTGAAAACGTGTCCGCACTGGCGCGAGAGACGGAAGACACGGAAACCAGTATCTAGCTCGAGTGTTTTGCAAGTTTAATTGCGTTCTCTTTTTGCGCAACTTGAAAAACACTAAACCCGCGAGATTACTCGCTGCCGAAGCCAACTTCTTGTTCCAAGTTCGCTAAGAGTTATTTTTGCAATTTTATAAAGGAATGGGCCACGTCCCCTGACGTAAGCATCAAATATCGCCCACCTGTTGCTAACACATAAGGAGAAAAATAATGCAAATATGCATTATAGATAGAGAGTATAAAACTTCAAAATTCATGTTATATATATATATATATATATATATATATATATATATATATATATATATATATATATATATATATATATATATATATATATATATATATATATATATATATATATATATATAGGCTATTCGCTGTAAAGTGAGCACTTTTGAAAACCCTCTCATTTGGAACAATAGTCAATAAGTATATTTGATTTCAGCCTTAGACGTTTCAGCCTTCACACTGTGTTTATTACTTACATGGCAGTATTTATTTTAAAAGATTGTTAAACAATAAATAGTGGCTGAAATAAAAAAAAGTAACTAGGGCGTCAAAAGTTCTCACTTTACTGTAAACGGCCTATGCACTGAAGTACAATCCGTGATTTCGTTGGCTGGTGGCCTTTATACGAAGTTGTTTAGTGGCGCAGTAGTCAGCGTTTTAAATGGTCAAAATATACTTCTGGGGCGTGCCTAAAAAAATTTGGCACACGGCCGAAGTAAAGCGAGCGTACAGTATCTTACAGTTTTACTCGGCTGGCAAGTAACAACGCAAATTTTCAGGTCTGTAATAATGGGCCAGTTAAATTCCCGGTCTCATAAAATTTTATAATATTTACGCACGGGAATACAGGCATCAATGACGTAGGTAATCGGTGTTAAAACCCTGATCCCCTCGATTCGAAGCCAACTTAATGACTTCGACGGCGAAGCTCACCAGATGACTGCTGCGTGGCTGTAAATTTTGCACTCGTCTGTCTCTTTCTGTTTCCCGGTACGCATGCTAGTGAATACTTCCGTTGTGGGGGGGGGGGGGGGTGAGGGTACCATGAACATTTTAACATGTATAATACTCCAGAATGATGTTTCTAATTAAGTTTTGCGACTGAAAAATACGTACTCCGCCAGCTGAACATCGTCGACAATGCCTTTGCCACGCAACCACTCAGTCGCGTCACTTTTTCCACCACGTAAACTTCAACTATAGCCTCTTCACCGTTAACTGTGCGCTTTTGAAATCAATCGTTGAAAAAAGTCACTGCCCTTCCTGCGTATATTTTAACGGGCACACTGGCTGGAATGCACACGGTAGAGTTGGTAAAACGGAGGGAAAGTGGTTCCATGTCTTAACGATGAATTAAAAACTGTTTGGTAGACATACGGGAATACTTTAAAGATTTATGTTTCTATTCGTTTATTATGCATAAGTGTAAAAATTTAAAAAAAAATTGTAAACTATTTACTTTTCTCATAATTCCATTTTTTTCACTTGATTGACGCTTCAATAACGCGATTAGACCCATAGTAATGTTTATTTTACATATGGGGAAAGAATACACAATGAGCATACAAATATATCTTAAGCATGACTGTCAAAATTGCTCAATTTAAGGTGAAGATCCTATATATAGACGTTAGTGTTCAAGCGATGTGTTTCGAGCTTTGAATCTCAGGTAAAACGTAGTTGAGTGTACCGATCTTAGAAGTAGGTTAAGGTGAGAGCTTAGCCGTTCCAGGCCAACTTCAACTACGGTATAAATTGTCACAAATAAATTTACGCCGCATCCTGTATCTAAGTTGACATAGTATTGTTACGTATCGCTGGTCTGCGCTGCTGACCTTGGCCCGCCCCGCTCGAGTGGGCGGAAGAAAAGAGCAGAGTAGTTATATGATAGCGGGGTGGCAAGTCAATGGGATATTTTGAATGACAAGAGAGGATTTCTGCGTTTATCTTAAGAATGCTCTGGATTACTGACCTCGTTCTCTCAGCATAACTCGGGGTGCGTTGAACCTTCCAGATGGCAAGGGCGACTGATATAAAAGCACTTCGGGCCCCCGGACCGGGTAGTTGATGACGAGTGGATTGAGTTGTTGAATGGATGAGTGGATGCGGCATGGAGCGATACACGACGAGCGAGAAGAGAAGTGTGCGGTGGGAATAAGTGACCAGAGGAGGGGGGAATCTGCGACTGCGAGAATCGGTGCAGCGAAGGGTGTGACTGGCAGACTAGACTATCGGACTGGATGGGTGAGAGAAATACATTACAAATGATGGGGACAGAAATACTTGAACACATTTTAATTATGAGTATGAGTTAATTGACTGTAACCAAACAGAGACATTAAAATTAGGCGTTAATTAAAGTTAAAATAGACATTTATTAGTGTGCTCACTGAGAAATAAAAAGAGTAATAGCAGATATAGGAAAATTAATGCTGTAAATAATACCCGTGTGAATAAATTCAAATCGAATTATTTTCTTTTATATTTAGTAACACCTTCATCCCTCACGAACTCAAATACACCCCTCAGGCGTCCTCGTCACAGTATTTGCGTGCCTCTTTATCACAACGAGAAACGGAGAGAAATCAGTCTGAATATTGTAGACCACTGTGAAAATTCTCTAGAATATTGCCTCTGGCATGTGGCAATACTTACTTATAATAAGTTCATTACTAAAAAAATATATCCTATCTCGGAAAAATTAACGATTTCATAAAATATAACACGAGAAGTAAAATAATTTAACACAACTTGAAAACGTAACTCTACTACAAAATGTCCCTCGAATTCAAATGACCAAATTTTAAACAAACTTTCAGGCACACAATTTAACCAAAAATAAATAAAATTAAATTAAGAAATTCGAATTTTTTGTCCTTTATTTTGTCAACGAATACATGTGTAATAATTTGAGTTTGTTTAAAATGCAGCACTTTTTGTTTGTTTTTTTTTTTCTACGCGCAGAGATTGGAAGGAAGGTGGATGTGAGCTTATCTACAAGTGCAGTCCTCAACTGACCATAAGAACATGCCTTCGTTCTTTTTGTTGGTTCATGTAATCACTTACTTGTATTTTTGTACATTCACACTCGTCCAGAATAATTTTTACAAAAAATCTGACAAAAAAGTCTAATAGACTCAATAAACTAACACAAACCGATGAATTGTAGGCTTTCTGTTTGGCGATAGCGACATCAGCCAGTCAATAGCACCTTTGCGAAACAGTTATCTAAATGAGAGATCATTGGGCACTGCGTTATGTCGTGTTACAAACTGGTTAAAAATAACCTTTGCGTTCCAAGCATGTACGGCTGTGCGTAGATTGGTTATGAATCGTTGTGTGTGCAAGCAGTTTCCCGGTTATACTTCAGGGATAAAGTGAAGGAGCCAAAATACCTGACAATACAGAGGCGAACTACCGCCAGCAAAATGAAGTTACTAGCCAACAGCATAGCGGCACAGAATAAGTAAGCACACAGAGATAAAAAGACAAGGTGGTTCCTTTGAAATGGGTATGATTTAACTCTGATTGGCTGCGCGAGGCTCTAGAAACGGATCTTGGGTCTGATTGGCTATTGCATATCGCGAAAGTTTCCCTCTTGACTGGCATGCCGGCTGGCGATTACGTTGCCACGCGCTGGCTGGCGGCCGAGGTGGTGTGGTGGTTAGAGTACCCGCCTCCCGTCTACGCGAACAAGGGTCCGATTATCGGCTGGCCGCTACCTGATTTTCGCACGTGGGAATCCTGCACTTTTTTTTTTTTTTTTTTTTTTTAAATAGTCGTTTGGGCGGATACGCGTATCTCGGTAAATAAATGTTCTGGAAATACGATTTTTTATCAGAAAAGATTAAAAAAAAAAAAACAATTATCTATCTCCCTATCATTTTACTTTCGTCATATGTAGTATATTCTCGAAGAAAAAAAATTAGCGAAGATGGTCGAATATAGCATTTTTAAAGCTTGCCTGTGCAATTTCCATAATCGGCAAGAGCAAAGTACAAAGATACGGGCGTAGTTTAATCTGCGGTCTTTCATCGCGTGTAATAAAATCCCCATGTTCCAGATCTAATTTGCACAGTACAGCGTCACGACGGAAACACTGCACGCCTTGCGCGTAGGTGCGATGAGGTGCTAGAAGTGCGTGTTAGTGTCGCCCGTATCGCTCCCTCGCTTCTTGAACCTTGGACACGCAGCTCCAACTAGCTCTTAAGAGCCGCCCAAATATCTTTACTAGCTCGCATTTTGCCGGCCGGGTACGCCATTTTGGCGGCGCGCGCCGCTGGAGTACGCAGTGTATAAGTGTCTGCTTCACCTATGTATGCGGCGGTAGTCTACTCTGTGACAGCGGAGCTTCGTTCGCCGCTCATCACGTGGATTCGAACTCGCCGAACGGTAATTACGTTCACGTTTACGCAACGGCCAATTAGACGCGGGACTCGCTTCGAGATCTTCTTGGAGCCAATCAGCGTGCGTCAAAGGGACCGCTGAGCCATTTCTTTTCCCGCCACTTACCCACTGCGTGGGAGAGAGAGGAGAGTTAATACGCGCCTAATTTATCACCGCGCCGCCACGTCTTCCACTCTTCAGCGGGAAATGGTCCCTACACACGAGCGTTTGTGGAATGATACATATGTAGAGAGGTGTTTTTCGCGAAAATATTTCAAGACTCCAAAACACTTTAGTTCATTTCGACTATCGTGGTTAGATTATTTTTAATGTCACTTACCTCAAGTGTCTGTCCGCGAATAATGGACGTTCAGTATCGGAGTACTTTATTACGATTGGACCAGTCAAATAGGAACATGTCTTCTCACGTGGACACGCGGCCAATAACCAAAGGAAGTCGTGGTTGTGTACGTAGGATATTGAAGTCTATCATGGCCAAAAATATCTTCACGAAATACACCTATCCCTACATATATATGCCATTCACAGTTACTTCACACTTTTCTGAAGCCCTGCTAAATTTCTACTTCTACTGATATTGCTCCGCCTCATGCAAACAAAGCGTAACCAAATCTAGCAAATTACACCAAAGGGACAGCGCGCCGAATTCGCGCGCAATCCGTGTAATATGTAATAAAATTCTCCATAAAAACTATTTCTTGCTAGGCTTTACCAACACATCTACTTTATCCCTGTTTTTATTCATATTAATTATTGATATGGTACTATAATTTATACGTCAAAAATATAATTAAATGTTCATCTTAAAAAAAAAAAACGAGATACATTTCATGTTAACACAAGTATAAAACCCTTGTGATCCATGGTATGTTTGGAAAACAATCAAGTACGTTACGGGGTGATTTTTAAAATGTTTGAAGAAAAAGAAAATAGCCTGAAGAAACGGCGGATATGCCACAGCTGTTGTTATTGTGATCGAGCGGAGTCGACGCAGAAGTAAACATAATGTTTCAACGCTGACTGCAGTGCCACAAAGCAGGCGTAAATAATTCTGAGCATAGACGGCAAAGGATGGCCTTGCCTGTAATGCCCATGATAAATAAACTACGCCTGTCCGCCATGTTGAAGCACCCAAAACGTTGTATACCTAACCTGTCATAGTTAAAATGAAACTATTTTATCAGAGCATGTTGACATTTAGGCTGAAAGTTAAGATTCATTAGTTGTTATATTTTTGAAAACTTCCGCTTTTTCCATGCATCAAATACAAAATTTTGCCTCAACATTTTCGATGTTTTGGGTGTCACATGATGGTGATGGACGAAAATGTAGTCCTCGGTGACTTAATAGAATGACATCTTCTGCTATTCGTACCTCCATGATAGATGGTCTGTATAGATACCACATGCACGATTGCAGTACCTTCGATTCCCAAGGTCACGCCTATTGATTGGGGGTTTAAGAATGTCTGAGAGCACGAATACATTTTCTACAGAACTACAGAATTACTTACCTTTTGTCCCATTGCCATTGCATGTTCAGAGGCCACCCTAGTTGTGAAATAGGTGTTATTGCATGTTCAGAGGCCACCCTAGTTGTGAAATAGGTGTGATTGCATGGTCAGAGGCCACCCTAGTTGTGAAATAGGTGTGATTGCATGTACATAGGCCACCCTAGTTGTGAAATAGGTGTGATTGCATGGGTAGAGGCCACCCTAATTGTGAAATAGGTGTGATTGCATGGTCAGAGGCCACCCTAATTGTGAAATAGGTGTGATTGTATGCAGTTGTGGAGATTTTACTTTTAAGAAAAATTTCTGTAACATTTCAATGTAAATATTTTGTTGAGGGCAGAAATGAAAGTAGATATTTCGGTGCAAATTTATAAACTTTATTTTGAAAGCATTGCGACGGTCATGGAAATTTCAATTAAAGGTAGGACGCTAACTTGATAAGAAAAGTCCAATCAACTAGGAATGTTCCGCCATATTGCTGAAAAGTGAAGCAATTATTCTGACACATACGGATGTAATTCACCACATACACGTCGGATACGCTTCTGTATGATATTTAGTTTGCAACTGAACGTTTTATTTTAACCGGCGCAGAAACGTTATAGCTAGAGACCCGAGAAATCCGAGAGTCCAATGACCTGTAGGCTAGACTTCACAATCTTATACACTCTCATATAGATACCAACTGCTTATTGGTTGATTGTTACGATAGTGAAAGGGCTGTGGTTGGGCGCACAATTTATTGAATTTTTTTGTTATTGGCTCAGTTATCCCCAGGAGGTGTCAAACAACACGTCGACCGATTATAAACGTAACATGAACGTACATGTGTGTGTGGATTCCAACTTGTCTAGAAATGAACCCGCGAAATTCTCGGGTCTCTCGTTATACCTAGGGACACCCGAATTTCGCGAAAACATTTCCGCAACCGCTTGATTTCAACACCTCGTGGCATTAAAACAGTTTTGTTTTACTTATTGGTGGCCCCGGGGAAAAACACCTGTCGGCAAATTGTCGGCCCGATACCTGTGCTGTGGGTAACTGTCGTTTCAATGCCAGAAGGTAGCCATCTGACAACGGCGTGGCCTCTTTTTTGAGACAGTATGTTCGCCGTTAGAAAAAAGACAATGGCCCACTGTATTTTTTTGGATTATGTCTAGCATGAAATCTCACAGACAACATGCCGCCAATAGCAATAATAATAATCTTGCCCGATTCCGATATAGCATCTTTATATTTTCGGTAAGCTGGGCGTCGTCTTATTTATTCCGGCCCGTTAACGTTTTCGAGACATGGCTCTTTATCACAATAAGTATATAATTATAATGTATTTTTGCCGACAAACTTTTGGAAAGTGTTTTGAATAGGCAAGATGTTAGCTAGCTCTTAATGGCATGATGTATTATTCGTGGCCGCGTGTTAACCATTATCATGATTTCACTTGTACAACCATCCGACCGATATATTAAAAACTAAGAAAAACTATTTTGTTTGCAAGCCTCTGAAGAAATAGTTTTTTAAAATAATCAGTGTTTTAAAATTATTTCTTATATTGTAATGGAATTTATATATTCTTTATAATAGTTTTTGTCATGATATATTTTTAATTACTGAATTATGTCAGCAAGTTACCCCATGGTGTGTAATTTAACAGCTAGATTCTCAGTTCAAGGGTCTTGGGTTCGAATCTCGCACTCGGCAAGCAAGAGATCTTCATAATGTGTTGAGAAGAAAATGAAATGAAAATATGTAAATAAGAAATGAAAATTACCAAAATTTTAATAGAAAAGTTAAGGTTTTTTCATGGGTATACTGCTTATTTCTGGACATCATGCCTCTGCCGGCCCGGCATCGTAACGACATCCAGTCGTCACAGGCCCGGCATTATAACAAAATCCAGCAGTCACAGGCCCGGCATCGTAGCGACATCCAGCCGTAGCAGACCCGGCATTGTAACGAAATTCAGCTGTCACAGGCCCGGCATCGTAGCGACATCCAGCCGTCGCAGACCCGGCATCGTAGCGACATCCAGCCGTCGCAGACCCGACGCTGTCGGCCAACATTAAGCCGCCCGTCCATATATCCATCGGGCCGCTTCCGGCATAAGACAGCGGGCCGGTATCGGCTAGCCGGAGTTTGTCGGCTAGCTTTTACCGGCCCGATTTCAGCCCGTAGTTTCCGTGTTTGCTGGGACGTGTCTTTATGAGAAGATATATATTGTTTTACTTGACTGGGCAATCATAATTAAGTAACTCCGATAGCGCACGTCTGTGAGATTCGCAGGCAGATACATAAGACGCGTAGCTCCTAGGTCGTCCAGTCGTGAACGTGGATTTCAGACAACGTGCCATGCTATATAACTGGTCGTGAGATCTTTTCGCGAAATTCTGGTGTCCCCTGTCATAGCACGTCGTAATACACAAAATTAAAATCTTATTCCCAAAGTATGTTCAGCGTAAGTTAAAAGAAATATGTGGTTGCGGATTACTGCGCAACCCTCTCTTTGAACCGCGGTTGAAGTTCTGTGTACTGCCACGATAATTCATTTAACATTACAAAGAGGGAAGAAATTATTTTCTTACTTTACGAATCAGTACTGCGTGTACGCACAATTTACGTGCGGTATTATCGCTGTTACAAGATGTGTTTGGCATCGTAGCATCATTGTACAAATTTATATGTGTGATTAAAAAAATATTATGTCTACTGCTATTTCTCGCTGAGAAAAGTAAAATAATAGAGATATAAGAGATATATATATTTTTTTTTTATCCTTTCTGTGAAAAATTCGTATTTTGATGAGTTTTATTTACCGAGATACACGTTTGCTCGCAAAGGACGATTTCGCAGAAAATGTTCCCGTACATAATCCCCTTAAGATGGGTTTTCAAAAGTGCTAATTTTAACGTGAACAGTCTATTATTATAATAATGAGTATATCGTACCAACATAATAGTTTAACACTTAGTCAATGTACTTCGAATTGACTTGGTTACATATCGCAATTCTAGCTCGCTCGGGCGACACGCATGACCTTCTGTCAGAATTAATTTGTCCTCCGGCGAAAAACATCTCTGTTGCAGAAATGAAGTGGTGGAGATAGTGAGAAAAAATCCCAACGCTATCTAATGGAGCGGTTTACCTTGATTTTCGGACCAATATTTCACTTGATCTGTTGTGCTTGGAAGAGGAGGCTTCACCAAATATTAGTGTAACAGAATTGCAGCATCCAATGTGGTATGAATCCCAGCAGATCGGGAGGTTCCCAGTCACTTTGTGTTTCAGCGTATGGCTCGTCACTGTCATTCTGTGACTCCATCTTTTGAAGGACAGTCTTGAGCTCATTTTCCACCTGAAATATACATTATTATTATGTCAATTATAAACGCAGTAACGACATATAATATAAGTGTGTCATCTAATGAGTGAAATGCATGTACTGACCTGAAAATGTGCTTCTTCTGCATGTTCGGCTACTCGAAAGGCCGTTTTCTTGAATCTAGGATCTAAGAGAGTTGACCCTCGAGCAACCGAATGGTTTTCATATTTTTTAACAGTCTTTCCCTCATAGCTCCCGAAACATTGGTTTGAAAATCCTTCCCAATTACCATTTCGGGAGGTACTCCAGAAACCTGAATAAAGGGACCATGCACCATGAAGAGATAATGTAACGTCCCCCTGACAACATCACCGTAATCTTCCGTATTGGGGATAAGATCACTGCTGTTTCTTCAAGGATATTCCATTCCCTAGCTGAAATAATAGTTGTAATATATCTATGGAGAAAAAAAAACATGGCACGCAGCAACATAAAAGTATAATTCCCCACCTGTTAGAGTTCGTGGGGCATTTACAATGTCCGCAAGCGCTTGTACGATATAGCGATTTACTTCCATAAATCTCTGGATCATAAATAATTTACTGTTCCAGCACATTACGCATTGCTGGACGAGACGAGTCTCCACTGTGGACCACCTGCCTCTCGTTGGATCTTTCTTAGTTTGTCTGCACCCACATTGCTCTGTCTTGTAATAAAATAGCACAATTAAATGATAAAGAATTAAAGAGAATTGAGGAAAATAAATGCATAATTAATTAAAATTCGCCTTGACACCAAAGCATACCGGGACCTACAAATTATAGTAACCTTAGCCTTAACACGCACTTACTTGAAATGCCTGACAATATCAGAACATACAGAGTAGTGCATCACGACGCTCTGTTTTGGCGATGCTGAAATTTACCACTAGATTCAGTGTATGTGCAGCACAAGGGATGTGCCGGATGTTCAATCTTTCTACCGCTGCTGTTATGTTAGTGGCATTGTCTGTTATAGCAGGCACCTTCGAAATGGCCAGGTTTATAGCTGTGTCTCCTCGTGTAATGTATCAGGAGAAGCAGACGCAAATTCGCCAATGGCTACGAAATGGGCCGTCACAGTCAAATAACTGTCCAGAAGTCTGTAGTAAGCGCGACACCCTTGGCTTGCGCCAAATCCTTAGCCACTTGTGTCTTGATATATTATGAATATACGAAATAGGTTGATATAATACACGAGCTTTTACTCATACATTATGAACATTGTAAATGTAACCAGTATTCATCAACATATACATTACTTACACAGAAGCTGTGCATTGTATGTATGTATATACATCCGACAGGATGCGGTGACATGGAAGTTCGTGCCGGAGATTTAAGTCATGCATTAATATTTTGAAACCTTTCTCCTCTACGACAAGTAAGGCTTGCATGCTAGTCGCCACGAACCTGGTCAAATTTGACCCGATTTCTTTTTATCTCCGCTGTTGAGTCCATGTACAAGTACAACCACAGCGCTGCTGCTACACGTGATTGTAGCCACCTCATCGAGATTCTTCCAACGTCCCCGTTAAAAATTTCTATCAAGTACGACATCCCAACTTCAGTAGCATAAATCTTTGCACTTATATTACACTTTGTTAAACTGCCCCTATTGAAAACCCATCAAACAGACAAATACTTATTGCACTTTGCCCTGATTTTGTCGCATTGAACTTTAAACTTACCCAGCTATCCTGCACTACTTTGTTGTCGGTGGATGTTCGTCCACTACCTAATCGGAGAACATCTACTGCGCCTGTTGCGTTGAGTAGTGAATACCAACCAACGTAGTGAATGTTGAAGGTAGAGAGAGAGAGAGAGAGAGAGAGAGAGAGAGAGAGAGAGCATTGCATTCAGTTTTTCCACACATCCTCTTCTCCTACCTCCGTATGTCCTCCGGTCCACCGATTGGTTACGGAAAACCGGCTAACTACCGGAGATAAACGGAGGTGACGTATCACGACCACTGCATTTATTCACAGCACTAATTAGAAACACAACTTTTCAGTTCTCAAAAATGGTTAAAAACGGCTTTTTCAAAGCACTGTATCCTAAAATATAGGTCTCATGTACAAACAAAACTACTCGAGGGCCCTGCATTGAACTTCCCTACAGACTTTCCACCAATAAAAAAAAATAGGATCGCCGCTGAAAGTCCCATAGATACACGCAGTGTGACGAGAACACTGCACGTCAGTTCAGAGCCTTGCACTTAGAGGCGATGTTGTACTTGATGTGCGAGGCAGCGTCGTCCTTATCCCTCGTGCGCCTCTCGGTCTGAAACGCGAGGGAAAGCTCCAGGTAGGCGGGGACCTTAATGAGGGGCACGGAACGATCGGTAATACCCGCCAGAGTCTTCATGGTGGCGGATTCATTGAGGTTGGTTGGAATCAGGCTGGCAATTGTTTAAACTCCGCATTCCGGTGGAGATCTTGAGGCACCCCCTCTCAATAATAGGACTGGTCAACCGCACTGTAGAAACGCTTTCTCTGTTGGAACTAATTATTGGTTACCGAAAACAAAAATCTTATTGAATGTGAACCACTGAAAAGTAGGCTTGCCTCAAACATAATTTTTGTGTGATATATATATAGTATTGACTACGATAGCCTTGCACTATCGTAATAATATAGTTCAGCAGACGGTCTTTGTGATACTGTTAGTTACACTGCAAAGAAAATCTGTGCTCTGTAGAAAGTAAATAATAAACAAGTAACAAATCTTTCAAAATTACATTTTCTAATTTACCACTATATATAGACACACACCAGGATGGTCCCGAGGTTCGAACCCTCAGCCCCAATGCTACTAGCCTAACGCCTTTCACCGTACGAACACAGCTCTTAATTGTTTCAGATATACTTTTGTTAGGTAAGTTATGTAGGTGGGAAGAACTGAGGCTATTGCTTTGGAGAATCACTACACTTCAGAAAGCCACCAAAAGTCTGCAGGAGAAAAGGTACAATTACTCAGTCGCAGTTTCGTAACTGCATTATACATTAGGTTATTAATATCTACGTCGGGACAACATTTAAGTTCTGAAAACGTCAACGTACGGCAGAAAACCTTTAATATGGATAATCCGTTATTTTTGGTACGAAGTGATTTCCATTTATTGAGACCAAAAGCAGCTGAAAGAATGTTTACTTCTTGGCTATATAGTAAGGTACTACTGCGATAAAACTAAAACACTTATTAATAGCAAATATATGTTTCTCTTAACCTCTGTTTTAATTAAAGCGATACTGTGTTATTGTAAACAAAACTGCCTCAAAGAACGAGGTTCCTGTGCCATACAGAAAACATTGAATGGATTTTTTTTTTTTTTTTTTAGCGCGTCGAAGCAAACAGAGGTGTCTGCGCCTATTCAGAGTACTCGTTTGGTTGCAGGAAACCACGATAAAGCAATCCAGATGTCTACCACTTGGGTTGAGTTAAGAGATTTGAGCAGATCTTAGTAGCGAGGTTCTGAGAGCCCACCTACCGTTTAAGAATTACTGGATTGTTATCGTGGAACCAAAACATATCGTTCCTTTAGTTCACACAGCCAGCATCACTTAGCACAGCCGGGGAGGTTATACTATTTCGCGTGTAACATTGAAAGCAATTTGTGTCTCTTTCTAACACGTTTCGTTGTTTTTTTGCTGTAGCGAAATGAGCAGATACACAATTGTGATGGTCTTTGTGTCTGGATAACTCGGTTCATTTACTGTCGTCACGGGGCAACATTTTCTTAAAGGCTGTTCACGGTAAAGTGAGCACTATTTTGAAACATGTCACTGAAATTACCTGCGTATATTTTAACAGGTATACTGAATGGCATTCACCCAGTAACCTTGGCAACGGCGAAATAATGTAGTTCCTGGTACTAGCGTTGAATTGAAAGTGTTAGGTAAACATTTGTCAATAATGAAATTATCTAGTTTGCTTCCTGTTTTTTACGCACATAAGTGTAATGCGGGAATCACGTAGCCTCGACAAACACAGCACGACACGAAAAAAACTGCAACCACGACACAACATTTATATTCTCAATGTGACTGCTGGAATATACAGCCCGACAGTTTACTGACACGACGCGAAGATTAGAATTGTTAGGAGCCATTTAGAAGGCGCTGATTAACTACGCTAGTTTCAAAGGCGGTGGGCAGACGGGAAATTTGTATACATGATGTTGACAAAGCGTTATCGATCGTGCATACAAAGGTAAAATTATTATTTTTAAAGAGTTAAATACAGTAATATTCACATTTGGTTTTCATTTTAGCCGCGTATTTGCCATTGTTGGGAAGCTTGCCATACAATTTCATTTTGCAAGTAAAAATCATTTCTAATCCAAAATGCTGGTCGGGCGACACATTTTGACAGGCTTACGTCAGATCTATCTTGTATTTCATTGACTGTTTAGTTTCAAGTGTCGTGTCGGGGCTGTCGTGTCGTGCTTGTTGGGGCTGCGTGACTCCGGCATAAGAAGTAGCGAATTAGTAAATATATTTACTTTTTTTTTATAATTAATTTCTACGTTTCACTCCACCGTCGCATTAATTAAGGAATAAGGACCATGTAAATGTTGTTTGTACATGTGGTAGAAGAATACATGAAGTTCACACAATCAGATCTTAAGCTGGGCTTTCAAAAGTGCTCAGATCACTGCGACTGGCAGCACGTCTCCTAATACTGTCCATTCACGGTAAAGTCAGCACTTTTTAAGGCCCTGCAAAATTTTTCCTTTCAGCCGATTTCAATCTCTCTACCACTTTTCAATATAAACGTTGCCATCCGACTAATAAACATTTTGTGTGTACTATTCGCCACTATCAAAAGTTAAAGCCTGAAGCCACAATAAAATGTATTTATTAGTGATTAGTGCCTCTTGGGAGGGCTTTAAAAAGTGCTCACTTTATCGCGAACAGTCTATAAACTTGTTCGTCACTGATTACCGTGGCTACTCTAAGCACTTATAGCTTACTCAGTCAGAAACATATTAAAATACTCAATCCCATCAAAAACCACTAAATAAGTTAAGGTATTGTCTAATCGTGATTTCTTTACACTTTTTATAAACAAACCTTTGAAAAATCACACCATGTATGATGTACTCGGTTGTTAAAAAAATATGTCATCTATCACAAGCGTGTTATACCTGTGTTAACATACGAGTACCTTATTTTTGGTTAAATTGGACTTTTGCTTCTACTCTCTCTATTAATTATGTTTCACCTATAATTAATTTTAAAAAAACCTGGGGAATTGTGTATGATCGTAATACCTAGTAAAAAATAGTCTCTTTGGTGTAATTGTCTAAACGTAGTTAAGCTTTGTCTGCATGAGCCAAAGAAATATCCTGGATGTATAACTCAAGCATGGTTTCGGAAAAATTGTAAGTGACCTTGAATAGACTACAACAAACTCTGTATATTTAAAACCCAATTTACCAATGAAAGATAACTTCTCCAAAGATTTCCTTATCCCTATCACACAAATTTAACTTCATTCCGTGTTAATTTTTCCGTGGCATCAACATAACGCTAAGCTTACACCAAATTTTGTTTGTAAACAGATTTTTTGAGTGAGTGATCAGCGAGTGAAGAGATTTGAACGGCTCTTAACAGCGAGGTCTTGAGCTCCAAAGTATTTATTGAGAAAATTCTAATTGATGACAGAAGGGCGAGTGAACACTGTAGGGTTTTATCATCAGGAACTTTTTAAACCCACCTGTGTCATTTGTTTTGATGTTAAAGGCCAGTTGTTACATGCAGAGGAAAAAATATTAGGTTATTTTGATTTCTTTAACATACGTGCATTTTAACGAACGGAATTTGATTTTATATTTGGGTTTTGGCCGAACACTTCTTGATTCAATTTGTTGTATATTTCGTCAGTTAAGAGTGAGTTAAGTTTTAATTTAGTGCGGAGAACTTAGGGTGTGAGTAAATGGCATTTGAAAAGATTTTTTTTCTGGGGTGAAATATGAAAGGTGCGTATGACAAGACATTTCTTTTTTGTGTTATTACTGCAAAACTATTAACTTCAGGGAGTAAACATAATCATTGCACTGGTACATTATTCAACAGGAAATATAAGATTATCCGCCAACCACTGTCTGCTTACCACGCATTTTTCGTGGCATAAATAATGCGGCCAGGATTAAGGTTTAATTTATGCTGTCTGTGATGCCGGAGACAAAAAAAAAATTTCATAAGTTCCATCTTTTGGACAAAGAGTCTTCCAGCGCAGCGTTAAAAGAGACCCACTCGCGATTTTAATACCGGCGCCGATGGAGGTACAAAGCGTAGATTAATAATGGAAGGCGGAACAAAGCACACTGGCGTGTAGAAGACGATAACGATCATAAGCTGAGATGAAATGGCGGTGGAGACAGAGTACCAACCCCCCCCCCCCCCCCCCCCCACGGCCCAACCCGGTCCAAACCAACATCCACCGCCGCCGAGCATCAACCGGTACAAGACAAGGTTTCGCTCAAAGGACACGCTCGCCCGCGTAGAACTTAATCACGCAGAGGAGGAAAGAGACGTTTATTACGCACAACTCCAGCCGCGCACATGCCAGCAAGATGGCGTCAACGTGTCGCAGCGTCTGGTAACGTACTTGCTATCCAGCAGCCCAGCCAGTAAAGAACATCTTGCAGTAAGCAGTAGCCGCGCTGTAAAAATTATGGGAAAATTACCTGACAAGTGTAAAGGTAATATTCGCAGACTTGTTGGGGAAACATAGGTAAGGTGAAATTATCGCATTCTGGAGTAAAATTCACGTACGTGGTAGTGGAAAGTCCAATACATGGATGGGATAATTACCTTACGACGAGTGCATCTCTTCAGCCTTCTCAACAGCTAAGTTGGGGGAGGGGGGGCGGAAGAAACCATCATTTAACACGCTTATATTCACTGTTGTTGTCACGCTTTCGTCTTGGTGTAAGTGTCGAGGATTTTAGTGTTGAGGTATATGTTACTATTCGTCGGAGGATATAGACAGTAATATAATTAACAGTTCTAATATTGCGAGGTAATTTTAAATATAATTTTATAATCCATTATATTTAATTTTCCCTTACTTGTATGGGATTTTCCGCCCACTTTTGTGAGGTACTCTTCTCGTACTATTAGGCAATAGTACGTCACTTGTTATGTATATTTACTCTACATTCAAGAGGTATTTTTACCTTGCATTTAGAGGTAATTAGCTTCCCTTACATGTAAGGGAATCTTACCTCAATTTTTTTTTACAGCGCAATCAGGTACAAGGCCCGATTCAGAGCCTCGCGCAACCAATCAGGAGTAACGCCTACATCAAAATAACCCAAACGCCATTTCGTTTCTGTATACTTGCCCATTCTGTCTCTTGGCCGTCGCTGCCGAGGGAGCGAAAGCGGCTGACTTCACCATGAAGCCTTCTGTCGAACAGTTTCGTCCAATCTGGTGGTCGTCGCTGTTACCACATAGTAGGTAAATATACAGAGACGAAATAGCTTGGTGTTGCCAATGCTGTATTTCACGGTATAAGGCTGTATAAGCTGTCTATTCTGAAGGACGCTGTGCTCTTACATTGCGGTTATATTTTTCATGTCTTGACCTCGCGTGTTCAGCTACTACTTACCCACTATCGAGTTCAGTAATTCGGAGCCTGGCAGGTTTTAAACGGCCTAGCCCGGTGGTAGAAGTTCTAGTAAGGCAACGTGATTATAATATGAGTTGCTATCAATATAATAAAACAACATAATACAAAACGGCCAAGAATGTTGAACGCCATTTTGAACATCAAGACGGAGTGGTACTTTTTGGTGTAATCTAACAAACTTTTATATATATATTTATATATAGATCATTATTATACACGTTTTAATTGAAACACTTATTGGCAGTTAACTGTGTGAAAATTTGAAGGGCGGTATTCAATTTGGTGCTACCGAAGATGGTTCCTTTTTTTTTTTCAATAATCTACGATATGGTAATAACACGCGGGACAATAAACTCATTTCCCAGTGCCACTTCTCCTTACGACCGTTTGTTAACGGCGTTTGTGGGGCGAGGCACAAAAGGGACAGATGTCACTTCTCTCGCAGGGAATTAGCACTTTGCACGAATACTGGAGTCCAAGACGTGGTCGGCTAAGTTCGTGTTTGGCCCTGCGTAGTATTTTCCTTTGTCCCACACCAGGTGTATTCATCCCAAGGCAGGAATGTGTACCGTGTTTGGCCCTGCGTAGTATTTTCCTTTGTCCCACACCAGGTGTATTCATCCCCAGGCAGGAATGTGTACCGTGTTTGGCCCTGCGTGGTATTTTCCTTTGTCCCACACCAGGTGTATTCATCCCCAGACAGGAATATGTACCGTGTTTGGCCCTGCGTAGTATTTTCCTTTGTCCCACACCAGGTGTATTCATCCCAAGGCAGGAATGCGTACCGTGTTTGGCCCTGCGTAGTATTTTCCTTTGTCCCACACCAGGTGTATTCATCCCCAGACAGGAATATGTACCGTGTTTGGCCCTGCGTAGTATTTTCCTTTGTCCCACACCAGGTGTATTCATCCCCAGGCAGGAATGTGTACCGTGTTTGGCCCTGCGTAGTATTTTCCTTTGTCCCACACCAGGTGTATTCATCCCAAGGCAGGAATGCGTACCGTGTTTGGCCCTGCGTAGTATTTTCCTTTGTCCCACACCAGGTGTATTCATCCCCAGACGGGATATGTACCGTGTTTGGCCCTGCGTAGTATTTTCCTTTGTCCCACATCAGGTGTATTCATCCCCAGGCAGGAATGTGTACCGTGTTTGGCCCTGCGTAGTATTTTCCTTTGCCCCCACCAGGTGTATTCATCCCCAGGCAGGAATGTGTACCGTGTTTGGCCCTGCGTGGTATTTTCCTTTGTCCCACACCAGGTGTATTCATCCCCAGACAGGAATATGTACCGTGTTTGGCCCTGCGTAGTATTTTCCTTTGTCCCACACCAGGTGTATTCATCCCAAGGCAGGAATGCGTACCGTGTTTGGCCCTGCGTAGTATTTTCCTTTGTCCCACACCAGGTGTATTCATCCCCAGACAGGAATATGTACCGTGTTTGGCCCTGCGTGGTATTTTCCTTTGTCCCACACCAGGTGTATTCATCCCCAGGCAGGAATGTGTACCGTGTTTGGCCCTGCGTAGTATTTTCCTTTGTCCCACACCAGGTGTATTCATCCCCAGGCAGGAATATGTACCGTGAGTGTTGTTCTGGTCGGAGGTGTGCGTGCCAAGTCCATAGTTGCCAGCCAGTATAAGTTCGGAATTCATTAACATATTCATGCATTTGCAAGTCGTATTTAAAAGACTGATCCGCAATATGGGGCACTTCTCTGGTGTCATTTGCTTACCTCAGTTGATAGATGCGTGTATTTCTTCACTGCGTTATTGTAATTAGCCGTAATTTTGAATATATATATATATATAACAAGGTTTTTTTTAAAAAATAAATTGCTGTCGTGTGGCAACAATTATTTGAAGTTTGCATAGTAATAATTACAGTCTTTTTAGCCCCAGAAATGTATTTAAATCCGTGGGTGACAGTATTTACTTTCCGTTTACGCAAGGATACATGTCACACACGATGAGGACTCTAAGAAAATGCAAGTTTTCCAGTATGTTGTTTTTTTATTAAGGTAAACCACAAATAACTTGATTTTAATTAAGGAACTCAGTGGTTTGCTTGCTACAGTCATACAGGCATGCATCTTAACGTCCTTTCACACACAACTCCAATTTTACGTGACAACACTGAATTGCACTTTCCCGTATTCGTATCGTTTACGTCACATGAATAAGCACGGCAAGGTTAAGTGCGACCATATATCCTCGAGTTAGTGACTTAGGGTAACTAGTATACTGACTCGTTTCTCAGCAGTCATCGAGTAAATACGTCAATAGCGGGCCTTGAGCCACCCCAAACGAACCACTTTGCCTTAGCAAATTCGTTAAAAAGGAACGCAGATTATAATACTTCATGTCGACTCCATAAATTGGATTACAATTAAACTTATGGAAATTTTTCTGCTCGAAACCGTTGTGTTAAGCATCTCTATAAATTTTTTAACACATCATTATTTTTTTTGTAAATTATATTTAATTACTTTTGTTATTTAAATTCGTAAATTTATTTTCTTGCTATGTTTCTGCACATTTACGTAAGTATTATTCAGATTCGGATTTCACAAAGACTGTACGCATTATAATATAAGACAAAAAAGAGATAAATAAGGAAAAAATAATAATTTGGTTCCGACAACAAACTATTAAATTGCCCGTACATAAAAATGAATCTGTTTGCGTCAAACCAACCTTGTTGCATTTAACAAAACCTTTTCGTTTGTGATACTCAGGTGTCATCTGATATGAACTGTTAAACAGTTACTGTTTGTACTGTTAGATATGAGTTGTGTATAGGTAATAGTAATAATATGTTTATTGTATGATGTCATAGTGCACGTAAACTGTATTGTATTAAGGCTAGAGTTATGTGGCGGGCACTGGGACAGTATATCGGTCAACTGAGCTGGAGTGTGGTGGTTTTTTTTTGTGCGGAAACAGACAAAATACTATGGTAAGTGAGTGGTCAAGAATAATGACTAGAACCCATAAAAAACTTGGAGTTCTGAAGTTGTTTGCAATTGGAGTAAATCGTTGCCACAATAAGAGAAACCCATGGGATGTTTTTTCATGACGGGAAATGCCTATGAAAAGACCTACATGACATGTACTCGGGTTCAAATAGGCGTTGAATATAAATGTTTAAGACATAAGCAAAGGTAAGTTAAGTACGACAGGAATATAGACTCATCAGATGTTGTCGATATAGAAGAAAAGTAAAGGTGCGAACAAGGTGTTTCTGCTATGTCTATCTATACTCGCTTCAAGGTGTCCTGAGACAGCCGGGAAAGGGGAACAGTGTTCAATATTTTATATTTGCAGTGTAATTTCGGACTCGGTGTCAGGTTCGGGAATTTTTTGGGCTGTTTGCCAACCTATAGACGCCAAATTCGGGTGAATTTCATAGCAAAAAGTTGTTTATGGATGTCGGAAATTATCGGAGACTCAGGACTTTTCACGCAAGGTATACGTGCGTTTTGTTTGCTTGTCGCAACTAGCGCTGGCGCGCTACTGCGCAGTAGTTCTGCGCATGGGGAAGAGTCGTGCCAGAGGCCCACAGGCAAGCAGCGGGTGAGGTTCCGCACTGCCAGCACCCACGAGTTACCATCGGAGCAGTTCCTCAAGAGTTATTGGTGGCTGTTATAAGGGCCACCGCAGTTTACCCGCGCTACAACCTGCTTGCGAAGTGTATCAGGCCAGTCGCGGATGCGCGGTGCGCTCAACAACCACCGGCAGCTGGCGACGAGGATCACACCCCAGACACGGATCAACGGCTACAGGAGGCATATGGTGTACTGGGGCATGCTGCAAGTCGACGAAGCGAAAAAGGAGCTTCGTCCACCAAACTGGAGGATAGGAAACGACGATATAATACGGTTGGACCCAACCGAGTAGAGAACTGTAGTAAACATACCTAGAATGCTGGTGCTTGCCACATGAGTAATATGATAATTTGGAAAATAGTAAATATTGTCATGGTAAAATGAGTACTTTCGAAAGTCCTGCTTTAGATCTACTCGTATGCACGTTGTGTATTCTTCCACCTTACGTAAAATCAATATTACCACGGGCCTCATCACTTTATTCATGCGTCGGTCAAGTGAAACTGTGAAATTGTTAGAAAAGGAAAATTTCACATATCTGCTCATTTTTACACATCGTTGCATTAGAAAAAAAAACAGAAGGCGAAAGAAATAATATAAATCATTATAAATAGCTACCTAACACTTTTTATTCGCCGTTAATATATTGAACTACTTTACATCAATCATTACCAATTTTACTGGGCGCATATCACTCATTGCCCCTGTTAAAATATATTCAGGCATGGACAGTGACTTTTTCCCAAGGTTGACTTCAGAAGTGTTCACTTTATCGTGAATAGCTTTTAATAAATTATAAGCATACCAAAGTGATTACTTCTTATGCTTAAGCACATTTTACTTTATTCCACTACGCTTGATCATATGTTACTCTTCGTGATATCAGAGGGTGTAGGACGAACCGATCGGTGAACTCGGAAACCAATTCCGGGGGCAACCGAAGGGGCGGTCCATTTGCGTACAGGCCACAGGATGGTAGAAATCCCAAGCAACGACAAACGAATAAAATTTCCAAAATCGTCTCAGCTTCTAACATACATGCCGTCGGGTTCACAGAACTGCGGAGGAGCTCACTCTGGCATAGCGGGATTTGGGGGCTCGCCAGGACAAAATTGCCTCGGGGGAGATCGGCGGCCGGAGTGAGCGTCGTCACGCGCCGGAGATGCAGCACCCAAGAGACGTCGATGGGAGGCTGAGCCGATAGGAAAGATGCGCTGGTGGCCTGGAGAGGTAGCCACCTCTCACTTCGTGAGAATACACGAGTTAAAATTTGTGCTGGAACTTGGTTCTCCTTGTCGTGGTTTTTGGGACTTGGTATCGCAGCGAGAAGCCTGCAGCGGGAATCGTAACTTAGTTCCCTCGACCGAGAGGCGGCGATGCTGCACACCACTGTGCAATGGAGACCGCCGCGCTTCAAGTACACATCTCTCTTAAATATCTCTCAGATAATTTCTGTCGTGGGCGGATTTGTATTTAATACTTCAGAAATTCTGGCAGATATATAGAAGCGCTTAAGGAAGTCATGAGTATCCTTTGAATGGGCATACATATCGTCTGCAGTTTTCTGCCGTAGATGGCTGCCCGCCCAAGGTGCCAAACAGCGTGGCATACAGTCAGTGCATTAGTATTCGCCTCCAGTATGTTTTTCCGGAAGTAAAAGCGTCGCTGAGTTTATAGCTTTCTCTGTTATTTTAAGTACGAAAATTCCAGTTGAGACTCATTATAGAACTGAATGTACTTGTAGGTAGAGTAATCGCCGCGAAGTTCCGTGACTGGCGTTGCTGATGAAAACACTGCAGTTCCTTGCGCGTAGCGATACGAACACTTTCTTTTAGCGTGTCTGTGTCGCCGTTAAACGCTTCGGAATATGCAAACTACTTTCATCGAGGCCCGCCCTCACTTGTAACTGTTCATAGCTCTCAGGTTAACTGAGCAGCGCCGAAATCAACTTTCGAGAAGAAAAAAAAAATGTTGCTATTCGTGGATTAATGTACTATGTGCGGTACTTGAACGAGAAAACCAACATGCGTGCAGGCTGTTCACGGTGAAATGAGCACTTTCGAAAGCCCTGCTTTAGATCTACTTACATGCACGTTGTGTATTCTTACGCCTTATGTGAAATTAACATTTCCATGGACCTCATAACTTTATTCATGCGTCAGGCAAGTGAAACTGTGGAATTATTAGAAAAATAAACATTTTTGTAAACCTGCTATTTTTTACACGCTGGTGCATTTAAAAAAAAAAACAAAGTTAAATGAATAATTTAAATTATCACAAATGCTTACCTAACACTTTTTATTCGACGTTAAGATATGGAACTACTTTCCATCTATAGTTACCAACTTTGTTGGGAGCATGTCACTCAGTGCGCCCGTTGAAGTACATGCAGGCATGGGCAGTGACTTTTTTCTAAGGTTGATTTCAAAAGTGCTCACTTTATCGTGAATAGCCTTTATCACTAGTCAAGTCGGTGATGATATTGAAAGTATAATTCTATGGCTTAACGTATTTAAAGTGTGATGTTTAAATTCACCGACACCAACTTTATGTGATTTAGTTTTTGTTTGTTACATGTACATTGGAAAAAAAATCAGCAGATAAGTGACAACAGAACAGTTCTGTATGCAGGCTTCAGGGTAGCAGTAATAAATCTTCTGCGCCAGTAACCTAATGTTCTGTTAATTTATTACAATTCCGATTGTCCCAGGAACAATATAAACAATCCTACGCTTGTTCTGTTGAAGGAACTACCTGCACTCTTTAAGAGGAGCAGTGAACTATAAGTGTAGGAACTATACTCTAATTTGCAGATACAATCGTAGACAATACCACGGCAAACAGTGCTGTTGCAGTTGCTATCTATGTACGTTGACAACGTTTAGATGCACTGTTGACATTTTCCGTATATTTACGGAAATTCGTACGAAAACGCACAGTAAATATACGGAAATGCGATCCGTAATGACGAAAAACGTAGTTCAGTGCGTAAATACAAAATACGGAAATATCTCCGCGTTTCCTATAACTTCTGTTTTCGGCCAACGAACAATGCCGAGTCTACACGAAACTTTCTTTGCCGCTGTAACCAGGAAATTATAGTTTCTGCGGCAGTTAAAGTCATCCATGTCACTAAATTCTGTTCTTTCAAAAATTAAAAAGTAGCGACATGCGTATGTAACACTTAGCAACACTTAAAATATTATAAACTAAAAAAAGTTCCTTGTGTGGCTATTAGAAATTCAAAAGTTATACCTGTTTCACTAAGTGAGCATTGTAGGTAAGTGGTTAGGGTAGTGAGTTTGCACCTTTTTGACTCGGGTTCAAATCTTGCTTAAGTATAAAAAATTGTGACTTTTTAAAATATCTTCTTGATAAACTGTAGAACACCCACAGAGTGAAAATTAAAATAAAACACATACTAAAAATTATTTAAACTAGAAGTACAGAAAACTAACTAAGGAATTAACGGAGAGGTACGTGAATTTTACGGAAAATCCGTTTTTGAAAATCCATGTGTCCGTAATTTTACGGATAGTTTACGGACACCTCTGGATAAATTGTTACCAGCATTTTTCCGTAAAGTGAAGATTTTTTTTTTTTTTTTTTTTTTTTTTTTTAACTGTGTGGTACCTACAACCATTCTGGTTGTTAACTCTATATTAATGGTATAGTTGGGTTACGTGTAGATAAATTCGGTTCCTACAAGCATATTATTTCTCTCATAGTACGTAGAAGCATACGCTGTTCACGGTTAAGTGAACACTTTTGAAGCCCTAGTTACTTTTTCCTTTCAGAAAATTTTTATCCTTCAACCACCTGTTATATTCCACCTCCTCTGGAAATTAACGTCTACGGCTAAACAAAAAATATATATTTACCGACCGTTATTCCTAATGAGAGGACTGTCAAAAGTGCTCACTTTACCGCGAACAGCCTATAAGAATCAACCCACACATCTAAACTACACCGACACTCGAGTCACCTATCGGATCCGTGCAATGTTAGTTCTACACTCGGCGGAAGGAAATAAGAAACAACATAATCCGCAGGGCTTCGAGAAGTGCTCGCATCTGAACGGCCGTTAAGTGTGGCTCGGACCCGCAAACGTATTATTCACCCTGTGCAATAGGCTCAGTTTTGGTAGTCGCTTCTCCTCGCTACATGAAGGGTCACGTGTGTGTGTGTGAGGTCAGATGACCCGTAAGAGACGCCGCGCCACGGACCGACTCTCTCGCGTGGAAAGCGGAAGTTAACGGGGCTTCAATCTCGCCGTGAAAGTTCACATACGTTCGTGGGTATTACTCTACGGTGTTCCCGAGCTAGCCCGGCGACCATTTCCTGCGGGGGCTCCTTAAAAAGGCGTCTTGACACACGCTTGCTTCTCGTGTAAGCGGCGAGCAACACGTGGGTTTACGCTGTCCTGGTCACAGAGAAAATGCTTCTTTATGACGGTTTCTCCTTTTTTTTCCAAACCTGATTTTTGTACATATTTATGACCACGCGCGAGAAAAATCCATAAAATTACTTTTTAATTTCAAGTGGTAGCATTATCTGGTAATTATCAAGAAGCTATCGATATAACTAACGAGCATACTTCCCTGTATATAGATAAAAATAACTCTGATTAATAAATTTCTTGAAATGTATGATTGTAGACTGGATGCTAACTTTAAATATATCAAGGGTCGTCAATTTGAAAATAAGAACCTGAACCACTTAACCCTTTCAGACCCGGTGGTAATTGCTGCCATTAAACTTAGACGGTGTTTTGTTTTTTAAAATTACATTTACTGCAACAAAGACCTATTTTGCTCATTTTAGTGTCATTTCTCTATGGTTTTAGATACTAATGCCATCTCTGGAGCTCAGAATGAACTAAATAAAAAATATTTGGAATTTTATAGGAAAACCAGACAATTAAATCAGTTCTGACAGCGTTAAGACAGGCAAGTCTTCATTGCCTACCTTTGTACTAATTGTATTTAAAATTTGGTATGAATATGTTCATTTGTTCCCGAGTTATAGCAGTTGCGTAGTTTTCGAGGCATAATGTAAAATCTTTATATTTCATGTAGTGTTATCTTCCAAAACAACGCGCCAACAGCAGGGTGCACCGACAAACACAATGCTTACATGACGTTCTGTCATCACACACAATTTGGTATAAATCGGGTGCGTGGTTCCCGGGATATTATTTAGCATTCTAAATTTTAAACGCCCCGCCATTTTGAAAGTAAACATCCGGTATAGTCTGAAAATTACGGAGTCGAATATCTTTACTAAGTGTGTATGCGTACCGAGTTTGGCGACATTTAGTTCACGCTTTCAAAAGTTTTTAAGCGACAGACACACACACACACACACACACACACACATATATATATATATATATATATATATATATATATATATATATATATATATATATATATATATATATAACACACATACGCGCAGACAAATACGTTATCTCATAAACCCCTCTTTCCTTCGGAAAGCCGGCTAAAAATTAGACTAACTATCTTACGGTAGCGTAGTATTTTGTGTGCAGCTCTTTCGGCGAGTACTAATCGCTACGTCAAATTGTTTTTGAACCTCATTGGCCAGGTAATTTGATAGTTTCGTAATAATGCAGCAGTCATGAAGTTTCTCTACAGAAATATATTTCTTGCTATGTTCACTTAAAGTGTAAATATTTTCTTATTGTTTGAGACTTCTTCTGAGGAATGATTAAGTTATATAATATAAATGTTTGTTGCTAATGGACGAGTGGCTTGCATTTCAAATTTCATAAATCGCGCGTGTGATGTACGCGTATAAAAATTATCCACACTTCTAGAATATTTATGAGTGTCGAGGAAAGCAAAGGTATCCGAAACACGAAACGAGTGTGGTGTCGTTTTCTAGATCAGAATGAGAGAACGGTGACATCACCATAATATAACTTCTTGTCATGTGAATCTCAATAGAAATGATTAACCGAAATATACTGAAGTCGTAACTTTAGCGATTCACGCGAATTTGATCTAAACACCATAAGAATTATCGGCGATTAAAGCTTGTTCACTGCTAATTTCTATTTATACGTGCTTCTTGAAGGAGTAATACGCATTTTGACATTTTACTTTTTAGATTATGTGTTTAAGGATTTAAGATAACAAACACATCCCATACAGATGTTACAATTAAATAAAATATATATGTTTTCGAAGGCCTTTTACAGACTTTATAGTTTGTAAATCCGCTTGAGGCCTACATAATAGTGCTTTGACTGGTATAGCGCTAACTCATCACTCATCTGGCTGAAGAGAGAAAATAATGAGCTTTGTGGTGCATATCGCACGCCGTATGTATGTAGTCTATCCAATAAAACAGCGATAAGTGGAAGAACCAAGAACAAACACAAGCAGTTTTCCTGTAGCGGTAAATACAGCCAAGCAAACCACTTATCTGTTCTGAACACTAATGATTCTAATGATTCTATGCCGGCCACGAATTATCGAACCCTTCGGACACAGTGTCCAACGAACATCCCTATGGGCTACTCATTAGTATAGGCTGTTCACGGTAAAGTGAGCACTCTTTAAGGCCCTCTCAAACAGGCATTAACCACTAATAAATATGTTTATTACAGCTTTGGGCGTTAACTTTTGCGAGCGGTGGAATGTATACATTGTGTTTATTAGTCACATGGCAACGTTTACATTACAATGTGGCAAAAATATCAAAATTTACTCAAAGAAATAATTAAATAGGGCCTTAAAAAGTGCTCACTTTATCGTTAATAGCATATAAAGAGCTCTAAGTTCTACGTTGTGTGTGGTTCGCATTGATTATTGGTTGCGTTTACAAATCAAGTGCTAGGTTGCCTAATAATACAGCACGTATCAAAAATGTATTGTTTGCATAACCCAAATACTAATATTATTAAAGTGGATCTGGAAAGCCAGAGATACTAACGGCATCACATTCTTATGTAACGTACAACTTTTATGATTACTTGCTGACTACTCAATAATCATAGACATTCGTTTCACTGAATATGCAAGGGCTCATTTCACTTGTGTACAAAGAGGGGGGGGGGGTTCACCAAGTAGTAGTCGAATATATTGTTACGTTCTGCAGCTGGCGCCGACTTCGCTGCCCCGCGCCGTAATCGGAGACCCACCTCGCCCTCCCCTCTTCCTGGAACGATGCGCTCGTGGCTGTCTGCCTCCCTTCTGGGAATCCCGTGAATGCCGACAGCGGCGAGACTTGCTGACGTCACAGACCTCCTCTCGCCTGCTAGAGTTTCCGATACGTTTAGCGACGACGCAAGAATGTTCTGGTGAGACTGACTGGCGCCTCAGCACTCTGCGACGCATCACGCGAGTTGAGGAAGATTCTAGGTGGCGGCCTAAGACCTATATATACTGCCGCAACCCAGAGGCGGGCAGTCTTTGACGGAGGTCGTCTGGCGAGTGTGCGCGAGTGAAGTGAAGTGTGGACGACTGGAGATTGCGGGACTACGGCGAGTGAGGTGTTCGTGGCTTGAATGGACGAGAGGGTGTGAAACCAACGAGTGAAGCCTACTGTACGTGAGGGCGCTTGGAGGACTCTAGAACATTGCGACTGGCGGGACATGGGCTGAACTGAGGTGGGACTGAATGGAAGTGTAATAATGATTTTATTGTAAATATTTGAACTGTCAAATATGGACGCATAAGTTTATAAAATAAGTGAATATGTTGATACACTGTCTATTGGGACTGGTCTTTAATTATTTAATTTCATTGATGTCCGTCATAACTATAAATTTTATTAATTAGTGTCAATTTTGAACAGTAAGTGATATCTAATTCTTGTGAGAAGTTTAGTTGAGAGAATTTCTTCTGTAGTTATTGTAAATAAAATTATAAAATTATGATTAATTATTTTATTTAATTAAGACCTCCATCCCTTAACGAACTTAGTATAGCCCACTTAATTTCTAGAGAGAGAAATTGTAATAATATGGTTGTCTTTTAGTTGATTCATTATTGGAACGGGATAAAAGTTTCATTTAAGAGATGCAATTCCGAAAGTCCAAAAAATTGATCCTTAGAGAGAGAACTAGAAATGAAATGCCGTAAAAAAAAAAATCAGGGTGAATACCGGTAGTGCAAAAACGCTGTAGGATCGACTAAATAATATGTGCGAAAATGAAACGGGGTGATTTGTGCTAGTATCAATAATATAAATATGTTATACTCGGAAGTTAAAAGTGAAACAGCATAGCTTCTAATTTACCGCCATACAATAATTCAAAATAATAAAAAAAAAACAATTAAAATGCCGTAGCACTGACTTTATTCGGAGATATTGACAAAAACCAAACCCGAGAAGGACAAATCGTTGGAATGACCACCATATAAGTGTTTTCATGGGAGCTGGACAGTTAAAATTAGTTTCCTGGAAGGGAATTTCGTTAGAAAAGCCGTAACTTCGACCGCATACACGAAGGGAGAAAGTAAAAACGTTACGAAAATTATACGTAAAGAAAGAGTTCCTGATTTTTCAGACATTAACCTGCGCCAGATTTCAAGCGTTTATCTTAAATTGTATTTAAATTGCGCCATGTCAGAGCCGGGATCCAAAAAAAAAAAATTATGCTTTTTCCTTCCTCCATCTAAACCGTCTAAGAGAAATTCCCCTGGAGGAGGAGGAGGAGGAAGGGGAAACAAATAAACGGGAATGAAAATTGAAGGATGGGGCATTGTTCGAATTTTCTTCCAAATTAGTATCCCAATCGAAACAATTTCTTGATGGCGTTCCATAAATATTTCATTCTTGATTAATGCATAAATCATTGCAGAACTCGGAATTCCAACGAAGTTTTATCATTGTCGGAGGGAATCCTTATCAAATGTTCGATATAATCCATTTGCGCAAAATATTTTTGGAGTTTATGCCCTTATGAGAGAGTTATACTAGGTTATTTATCCGGCCCAAAGACAGCTGGTCAAACCGTCCTGAATCAGATTAATAAAACTGAATATACGACCGCATGCGTTTTCGCGAAATGGCAAGTCAACAAAATCAGTGGCTAATTTGGTCTCCCATGCTAGATGGAAATGTTTAAATGTCGAATTGACTGCAAAGAAAGCAAACGAATATTTTCTCAGTGATACAGTATGTTTGAAGCTACGATATCAGGAAAATGCGCTAGAGTATCCTGTCTTCATGCTAGTATATTACTATTACTGGTGTTCTAAAATTGTTACTATATGCTGTTCGTGGTCAAATCTGCACTTTTGAAAGCCTTGCTTAACATCTAATTGTATACACGTTGTGTGTCCTTCCGCCTTGTGAAAATTAACATAGTCATTAGCCTCGTCACTTTATTCATGTGTCGGTGGACTGTGGAAGTATTAAGAAAGTAAATACTTCACAAATCAGCTCATTTTTGCACTTCGAGGCATTAAAAAACAGAAAGCGAAAGAAATAATTTTAAGTTATCACAAATGGTTTCCTAACACTATTTATTTGACCTTAATATATGTAACTACTTTCCCCTCCATCGTTACCAACTTTGCTGGGCATATGTCACTCATTGCGCCCGTCAAAAATGCTCACTTTATCGTGAACAACCTTTACGAAAATGAGGACAATGCTGAAAGTTTAGAAATTTAAAGGAAACGCGAAAAATATATTATAAACCAATTTATAAATGTACGTACACGAATACTTATCTATATTAAATATATACTTTCATGTCCATAGATACGCACTTACAGAGCAAGCTTCAACTTAAAAGGGGGCCGCGGTGGCGTATTGGTCAGACTACTCGCCTCTCATCAGAGCGAATCTGGTTGGATTCCTGGCAGGGTCTCTCCCGGGTTTTCGCATGTGCGAATCGTGCCGGGCAATGCCGCTGGTAAGCGGGTTTTCGCTGGGATCTCCCGTTTTCCTTGCTCTTGCATTCCTGTGCTAATCCATACCCACCTCACTTGACCCCCGTCGGCTCTTGAGAACTCGATGTTCACAGCCACCCAGATCTCTCCACTTCACTTTAAAACACTTTTTCTACCCATAGTTTATTATAGAATCTTCTTTACTCTATAGACTCGGGACGACTATCGCCCGCTAGCATTGAAAAGGCGATCGATCAAAACAATTTAAATCCAGCCAGAAATAATAGCTCGCAATAACCGCAGCGAAAAAAAAAAATTGACAAAGCCTTGCGGTTTTAGAGTTATTACAGCTTTAAAACCCTTTTCGTCGAAGGAAATATTAATTCAGTGAGACTGCTGTCATTTTCGTAATAATTTATTTTCATAAATCATTTCTGCCTATATATTATAACACACCACTTTTTTTTGCGAGCTATTTGTACCTTAGGAAGTTTGTATCGAAGAATCAGAATGCTACAAAGTTTATCGCAAACAACAAAAAAAATCAATATCATATGGTACATCTCAGATTTTGCTTTGCAATTACTCGGTTATGTGTGTTTGACATCAAATCAGAAAATGCTGAGCTACATGATGTCAGAATCCAATTCAAAACAAGTTTATGTATGTCAGCTAAACTTCATACAATAAAATAACCTTATATTTAAGATGTAGATTAATTTAGATACTGTTAAAATGAGTATATCTAATAAACAACAGTCATTTTTCTGTCTATGATTTGGAGTCCTTCCCCCATGTACTGCACACTATAAAATATCACTTTGGGGAAAAAATTCTAAATTCCCCTGTACGTTGGAATAGTTTATTTCTCCAGACTGGAGAGCAGTGAGTTCTGTGCCTAGAAGCTGTTTGCTTTTCTTTGTGGCCATGGCAGGAGTTGTCGAGGGACAGGTAGAGTATCGCATGACATGTCCGCCACTGTGTACACAGTGTCTCCCAAGGCAGCTCGTTACTCCGCAAGATCTAGGAGAGCTCGCCCACGGCCATAGGAATGCAGCTAAGCCCGAACTCATCTGATATTCTCCAGTCTCGGGTTGTTTGCTCCCAGTGTCTGGAAGTATAGGCCATACACGAGGCTTAATCCCTCGGCAAACATCGAGTCTGTTTTGTGACGTGCTAGCCGAGCCCACTAAGCCACACGGAAGTCATGTAAATATACGAATATTCGTGGGGCTTTGTTTCGGAGCTCAGGTAAACGTTAAGGTCGTTTCCGGTACGATCAAAGTGTACTCGCATTGACAGCTACGAGGGAACATCAGTCCAGTGTTTGCAGGGAGAATGAAGCGACTCCTTGGCGAACATCGGAGGTGATGGTACAGGATAGGACCTGCATGATTCACGATTTCGTGGAGGGCACGTTTGAAATAACGCGTTGGAAAAAAAAATCCCATCCTGTAAACATACATATTTCAAAGTAAACACAGCCTGACAAATTTATTTTATTAAAATACTTACAGAGAACAAACCTAAGTAATTCATATCTGGAAATGTATCATTGAAAAAATTATAATTTATTGACTACATATAGTGTTTTGAGTAAACTTTGGATTAAGAATCGACATAGCATTAACGTATAAATAATCTATAGTCATTTCACGCTGCCACATTATACTGTTACGTGCTGCAGCTGGCGCCGACTTCGCTGCCCCGCGCCGTAATCGGAGACCCACCTCGCCCTCCCCTCTTCCTGGAACGATGCGCTCGTGGCTGTCTGCCTCCCTTCTGGGAATCCCGTGAATGCCGACAGCGACGGGACTTGCTGGCGTCACAGACCTCCTCTCGCCTGCTAGAGTTTCCGATACGTTTAGCGACGACGCAAGAATGTTCTGGTGAGACTGACTGGTGCCTCAGTCCTCCGCGACGCATAACGGGTGTTGGGGAAGATTCTAGGTGGCGGCCTAAGACACTATATATACTGCCGCAACCCAGCGGCCGGCAGTCTTTGACAGAGGCCGCCTGGCGAGTGTGCGCGAGTGAAGTGAAGTGTGGACAACGACAGGAGATTGTGGGACGACGGAGAGTAAAGTCTACTGTGCGTGAGGGCGCTTGGAGGAATCTAGAACATTGCGACTGGCGGGACATGGACTGAACTGAGGTGGGACTGAATGGAAGTAAAATACTGATTTTATAATAAATATTCGAATTGTCAAATATGGACGTATAGATTATAAAAATAATTGAATATGTTGATACACTGTCTGTTGGGACTGATCTTTAATTATTTAGTTTCATTGATTTCTTGGCCGTAGTTATAAATTTCATATAATTGGTGTCAATTGTTAACAGTAAGTGATTTCAATTTATTGTGAGAATTTATGTTCAGATAATTTTTGCTGTAGTTATTGTAAATAAAATAAGGAAATTATAATAAATTCTTTTATTTGATTAAGACCCCCATACCTAACGAACTTGGTATAGTCCACTTAATTTCTAGATAGAGAAATTGAAACAATACTAATAATTACGTTCGTGGTAACGTTAGTTTTTGCATGTTGTTGGGACCACAAGTTGTATGCAGAAATAATAAGTAATGCATTGTGCACTCTCGCCATATCGGCCGCGTGCGAGCGACACTCCAGAAGAGTGGTCCAGGCCGCAGTCTTCCCACGCTAGGAGACGTACATATGCACCATCGCATCTCCACTGCTCGACATCAGGAGAATTCGGAGGAGCTCCGGTCGATACCGAACTGAGCCAGTGGTAGGTGTACATTCAGTGGGGAGTAAGGTTGAGTCGATAGGGAAGCTACGCGGTTGGAGAAATAATATAATTAAAGTTTGATTTAAATATTGCTGGACAACGAAGTGTTGGTAGTTAATTCTTGCCTGTACGTCAATATATTGTGGAAATAAACAGTAATCAAATTGTTGTTTAGAAATTAGCTGTGTTCATGTTTACAGTGCTAATAGGACACCCCTTGATTAAACCCAGTGACATTTGGAGAAGTGCGCAGAGTTTGATAGTGTTAGGGAGAAATGAGAGTTAGTAAGTGTTGTTCTCTAGAGTTTAATCTCTGACTAGTTGGTGGCCTTATGTCAGCCAGACGTGGTGTAGTCGCCAGCCTTAGAGTTCGGTTTACCCAGCTATACTTCGAAAGCAGTAATAAGTGTTAGAGCTGGCTAGGTGCACGCAACAACTGGTGGAGGCGCCGGGTATGGCTACAACAGCCGTAAACTGTAGCTACGTAGTCACTAAATGTGCATGCATTTCAAAATAAGCAAGTGGTGAAAAATAACTTCAGAAAAGCACTTTGAAGTTGAATCAGTAAACAAAGATCATGTAAGTGTTTCGTTGGTGCTCGTCCTTTCTGAATGAGTAATTGCGTAGTAAACAATCATGAGTACCGAGAGTAAGTACATACACCGAGGGTAAGTACATATACCGAGACTAATTATATGTACCGAGAGAGTAATTACACACTAAGTACGCATGTTCCCCCATCGGCTGCCGAAACACAACTCACGAGGTTGGTGAGGCGCTCCTCGGTTCGAGTTCCATCAAAGGTAGCCTAAGTAAGTGCGCGATGAGTAATTGCGTAGCTAGTAATTGCAAAATGAGTAATTGCGCAATGGACAATTACACGTACAGAGAGTAGTTTACATGCACCGTGAAGTGAAATGGGAGCCCGGGATTCAGCAGCGACAGAATATACCGGCAATAAAATCGTGAGAGGCCCAATAAAACCGATCGACTAGAAGACTACCACCCACCGAGTTTGCAACCGGAAAGTTTGAGTGGAACATTGGCGTGCTGAGAGCATGAATAATGAGTAGAGACAGGTGTTTTTAGCAAAAAAAAACTTCAGGACCAGTTGTACTCAAAAACACTTTATTTCATATGCTCTTTCGTGGTTGGATGACCTTAAATGTCACGCACCTCAAGTGTCTGCCCGCGAATCACAAACGTTCAGTATCGGAGTACTTTTTATTACGATTGGCCCAAGTCGAATGGCAATATGACTTCTCACGTAGACACCTGGCCAATAACAAAGGAAGTTGTGGTCGTGGACGATAGAATATTGAAGTCTAGCATTGCCATAAATATTTTACACGAAATACACCTGCCCCTAGTAACGAGACCGGAAATTAATCAGGGATGTATTTAATTTCGCCGGTGAATCAGTGAGCTCACTAGCAGTGACTAGGTGTAGTATAATTGAATGTGAGCCGACAGAGAGAACTTTGGGTAGAGAGTTCCTGCAAGCAGTCTACATGGAAAGGCTATTTTCGCATTATGTCATTATCATACGCCTGGGAATTACTGCATCTATACTTTTTACATCAAGTTCTCTCTTTTTGAAATTTCTCGAATTTCCCTCTGGTCGATATTTAGTAGGATTAATATACACTGAAGCTAGAAAAATGATCTTAGAAAACCAGATGTAAGAACATGCCTGTCTCACTGCGTTACAGCGTGATTTTAAAAATTCTTCTGGCTTTAATCATACTTGTTTCAGCAATTAAGTTCTGACTATTCTTAGTTAACATGCCTACGTCAGGACAGAAAGTCTGGTAAGGCCGGCGTACGAGCAGATTACGTGACGTCTGTGGCGACACGATTAAACCTTAGGAATTCCAGAGACTTTGTTTACAGCATGGTAAGCCGAGAACTGAATGGTGCAGATACAATTACCAGCACTTCTAAAGGGGTTGCTAATTAAAAATATTATTTTAAAAAATTTTACCTGTCCTTAAGCAAGGGGTCGACTCTGTTCGCTGTTTTTTTTAGCACTTTTTCAATCAAACCTTTTTAAATACCTCATGTATAATGTTCTTGCTTGTTTCATAAATCCTAATATTATAAATGCAAAAATTTGCATGTTTGCTTGTTACTCAATCAATTCGTTACGGCTCGACGGATTTGGACTAAATTTGGTACAGAGGTAGATTATATTCTGGATTATCAAATAGAGTACTTTTCATTCCGGAAAAACGTACAGTTTTCTTAGGGAACATAAAATATTATAATTAAGGTTTCATTTATGCTTGCGCGTAAAGCAGCGGGTAACAGTTAGTATATCATAGCCACAAGTGTTAATATGCATGTGTGTTAAAGTGAAAGTATCTCATTGTCATTGAAATGAGATTTTACTTATGTTTTATCTATTAATTAATTAATTCATGTACAGTTAATACGAATGAAACAAGGGGGAAACGGGTGAGTCGGTAATGCGTAGAAAGAAATAATTCGTATTACGCTTAGTTCGCACGAATGCGGTGCGTTGTCCCTTTGGGGTGATTTTCTACACTCGGTTAATCTTTGTTTGCGAAGGAATCCTAGGAGTAGAATTTCAGCGAAACTTCAGAAATGTAGCAAGTATAACAGTGACTGGACCGGAGGCTGTATTCGGCAGCTGTACACGCGGACGCAATATGCGAATACAAATAAGCAAAGGTTCCTTTGACGCGCACTGAGAAAAGGTTTTGTTGAATCGAACAAGATTTGTTTGGCGCAACCGAATTATTTGTTTGTGGTGGGGCAATGAAATATTTTGCTGCCGAAACGCAATTATTTTGTTGTTCTCGTTTGGTTGCCCCAAACTGTAAGATTTGGTTGGTGCCGAGTAAAGATTTGTTTGGCTACACGCAAATTAAACAGTTTGGGCTGATATAAAAAAAAGTTCGACCTAGTTTCGAACCTAGATCATCTGCGTCCGAACGCTACACCTTAGTAACCTCAGCTAATGTGACAACTGATAACGCCGGAAAGCTTATATATATATATATATATATATATATATATATATATATATATATATATATATATATATATATATATATAGAGAGAGAGAGAGAGAGAGAGAGAGAGAGAGAGAGAGAGAGAGAGAAATATTGGGCAACGTGTGTAGATAAACATTTCAAGTTTTACAGCTGTACTGGTCAATTTCTTGTTGCATTGTTTTATTAATGTGTTTATGGGATTGTTAAGCACTAATAGATGCACTAACAAACACGGTTACTATCCTTTTTGTCACAAAAATACACAAAGAAACTCTCGAGCGGTGTTTTCGAACGAAGGAACGTATGTAGGTAGTTGGGCTTAACGTCTTGTCGACAGCGATGTCATTAGAGACGGTGCAAGTTGCGCAGGGGGGAGGGATTCGGGGAAGGAATCGGCCTTGGCCTTTGTCAGGCATTCGCCTGGAGTGATTTCGGGAAACCATGGAAGGCCGATAGCAGGATGGCCGGACCGGGAATCGAACCCGGGTCCTCCCGAATGCGAGTCCAGTGGATTGCCACTGCGCCACCTACCTCGCTCGATCAAACGAAGGCAATAAAATGAGCGGTCAAACAAATATTTACAGTTGATTCAACAAAACATTTAGTTCACAGTCTAATTTACTTTTGGCCCAACACGCATATTTTGCTTATTCAAACATTTATTTTGCTAGACGAACAAAAGTAATTTTGTTTCTTTTCAAATTTCTTTCGCTCAACGATATATCTTGTTAGGGCGACTAAATACATATTTGGCCCTATGCAAGCAAATATTTAGTTCATTGTTCTGTCTGCGTGAGCATACTCCACAGCTACGTGTCGTACAAAGGCACCCAAGCCTGATTTCCTTCGTCGTGCTGTGAAAGGCTTCCCGTTGGTTTGGCTGGAGCCCGCAGCAGATTCGTTTCTGGAAGCTGATGGCGGACATCCCCATGCTGCATTGCCATCAGACTCCTGTGCCTCCACTTAAAATTTAAAAAAAAAAAATCGTCATTTTAAGGGAAAGTGTGGCTAGGAAGCTCTCCACAAATCCCCGTAAAATTACGGACACGTCGCTTCTTCAATGACTGACTTTCAATAAAATTCAGAAAATTTTTCCGTGATTTCACGTAACCTGCCCGTGCAGTTATGTTATGTTTGTAATTGTACCACAGTTAGACGCGCCCAGATGACATCTGAAGCAATAGCATACCTGCAAGGAAAAAAGCAGCAAATCCAGCGCCACCTGCACTTAGGTAAAATTCAACCCCTATATTAATTAGTTATCTGGCACTGATTAACAGTTGCTCAATTATTACTGTTTTCAATGTTTTGGCTCAACTCTCACTTATTCAAGTTTAGAGTGTAGGATGGAGCAGTTATGCCTACACTGTTAAAAACATTCCCTCTTATTTTACGTAAATATGCTGGTAAAAGATTCTCCAGAAATCGTTTGAAATTCTCCGTAAAATTACGGACACATTACTTTTGAGAATAACACTTTTCGTAGAGTTCACAGAACTCTCCGTGAATTCACGGAAAAGAACCATAAATTTTCTAGTTAGTTTCCCGTACTTCCTGCTGTCGCAGATCGACTGGACACGGAACCATAAGTTTATATTTATTATATGCGTTTGAGCTACACATATGTTTTGGACAGTATATTTAATTGATTCCACATATTATTTGAATGTTAATATAATTCTTTTCACATGTTTATTATATTTTATGTTAACATTTCATTTCCTTAATTTTTCGATATGTGAACCACCATTTCACTACTCTATGACAATTTTCACACGTTGTCCTGAGTTCTACATATGGTTATGTCACTATTTCTTATTATTGTATTAAAATGTTTCATTTTATTTTCAGTAATTGTTTCATAATTTTTAATGCTAAATTATTTATTTGTTTTCGGGTTTAATGGCATAATATTTTAGGCCGTAATTTTATCTATTGAAGGTAAAGCCGGAAGCGAGCCATGATAGGATGTTGGTTGGTCGGAAGTCGGAAGAAGGGGCTTCTGGGAAAGGCATTGAACATGTAAGGCGTCTAAATTTTCGTTGGAATTTTACTTTTGAAATTCCAACGCCATCATAAATTCATTTTAGAAATTATATTCCCAAAAGTTAGGTGTTTGGTAGTCGCCCCAGCAATATTTAAGAAGAGGCTGTAGGCTAAGTCTTAAATAATTATTTTGAGTGTTAAATTGATGAGGCTAAAAGGACGCCGAAAATATGGCGCCGGCGCCATGCAACGAGATTGCGCCAGAGGACCTCAGGTGACGCCAAGGCAACTTAACGTGTGGAAAGCTTAAGTAAATGAAGTGTTTTTCAAGTATTGATCTTTAAGGAACCTGAGCTTATTTAACTAAAGTCGCTATTTTGATTTTTCAACGATTTGACTGTGAGTTCCATGAGTATGTTAAACCAGTAGTCCCAAACTTTCGAATATGTGATAGTATGGACGGAGCAATATGGAATAAGGAGTTAAAGACTTATTTAGAACTTTCAATATAAATCCAGAGTATTTTTATTTGGCGAAGTATCGGATTTGAGATAATTAAGTGATGAACTGACTTTTAACATTTAATGAATTACCAGCGAATGTGATCCATGAAATTTAAGAATTTAAGTAAGAGCTTCCCTAACTTTCTGGAAATTTTAATTCAGAGGAGGCTACTTCCGGTGGAACCTGATTAATATTTTGAACTGAAATATTAAGTAAAAGATTTAGTAATTTTTTTTTATATAGCAGCTCTAAAGTTTCACAGCATTTTTCAGTCTTTTATTTTATTTTAATTTTGCATTCTGATTTATCCCTATTCTTACTTGGATGGTGGTATGTCTATGTTAATCATCATACAGAATAATTTCATTTTTGAGAAAGAGATTTCTGTCGCACACACATATTTAGTTTTGCACCTTGTTGAATTATTCACATGTTCGGGTCTGAGTTTATTCATTTTTTTTATTAATAATTTAATCATCAAGGTTACACATGTTTGATTTAAATGAATGACTGTGAAGGTTGGAATGTGTTTTCTATTGCATGATGTTTACAGCATCGCCGGAGAGCTACTTGTCCCAGTGTTGTGAGACCAAGGTCACATCACGAATAATAAGGCGCCCGAAATCTATCATATCATTATAAGTATTCTTTCTCCCAACTCACACCAAATAGATTTGCATCTACATTCTTTTACAGACACTATCACAGAGAGTATTACAGATGAAGTGGCATGCTTACAGAGTGGCTATTGCAAAGTGTTGGCCATCGCACTGTTTTTCTAACCGTTTACCTGCATTCTTCTTGTACCATTGCAGCCATAATTGTGGTATTTGATGCAACGATTTAAGCAACTTTTTTTTTAGTGCATATTAAAGTTTTCGTAGCTTAATTTTTGCTAAATGTTACAGATGCCTGATAGTTTTTTTTCTTTTAATGTCTAAGTGGCCTGGATATCGTGACTGACGCGGAAACTAATTTTCTGGTTACAGTGCAGGCGAAGAAAGCTTCGTTTAGACTCGGCATTGTTCGTTACCGGAACCTGAAGCGAATAGGTAACAAGGAGACTTACCGCATATTGTATTTAAGGAGCCGATCCCCATTTTTCGTCTTCACGGATTTCGTTTCCGTATACTCACTGTGCATTTCCGTAAAAGTGTCCGTAGATATACGGAAATTTTTAACAGTATGCGTTCTGCCATTATACGTAACATTTTTTTTTCTTTCAATTTTCAGTAAGGTTTGAGTGTTTTAAGTATATCTAACAGTTACATGTGCCTGACACTACTTTTTTATGATCGTAGGGATAGGAGAAATTGAGATGGATATCCTTATTGCCGTAGAAAAATATAATTATCTGATTACAGTGTCGAAGAGAGGACAGTATAGTATCGGCGTTGTTCGTCCCCGAAACTCGAAACTACGAGAAATACGGAGACGTTGTGTAATTTTTGCTCTCGGAGCCCAGCTCTATTCTTTGTAGTTACGAATAGCATTCCCGTGCATTAACCGCACTTTTTACGTGAGCGTACGGGAATTTTTCCCTCAGTCCGTGTGCGGTTGAAGCTCGAGACACTAGCGGCGGCTTCGCTTCTGTGTATTGAGTTGTTCGTTGCCGTCAAACGAAAATTCCGGTTCAACCAGCCTTGTGTGTGTGTGTGTGAGAGAGAGAGAGAGAGAGAGAGAGAGAGAGGACAATAGACGAGATGAAATGAACTATCGATGGAGAAATAGTTCAGTGAAGACAGACGCTCTTGGATACGGTCACTATATCACTACAATGGTCGCCACAATCCCATAATGAGAAATGAGATGCGAAATTCGAGATATTTGGGTTACCGTTCATATATAAACTACTTAATATACTACTAGTATATTAATATATACTATTAATATACCAATACTGGTATACTACAACCCATCTCAAAATATTGTCTTATTGTCTCCCAAAACAGTGACTTTTCAAAAACGTTGGCATACTGCCGTCCTTAATTATGATGAAAACCTTTATGTATTATACTACCCAACATCAAAGTCTTATTATATTTACGAAAGAAATGATCTATTTCAGAAAATTAGCCAATATTTTCATCACGACAGAGCATAGATAACAGATTCCCAGGCGTTTCAAAATTGTTTCAGATTCACTGCCTCAGTTACATTCTAACAGGGAACAGCCGAGAAGAAGTGATTATGTTTGCAGGCGCAGATATTGCAGAAATAAAAGCAGCCATACAGTACATAATTCAGAACGTGAATATATTATACCCTACGCCATAATTAGCCCAGAAAAACTTAAAAACCAAATCAGTACTCTTAGGTTTTCAACAAAAAAACTTCAATTGAAGACGGTGGTGATCGATCATTACTGAAAGCTCAGTTCTTTAGCGCCGATATGGGGGAAAGAGACAGCTACGTGGCAGTGGCGGAATGAAAGCATGAAGGGAGCGGGAGTATCCCGAGAAAACCCACATACCACTGGCAACGGCCGCCACGTTTCTTCACGTACAAAAAGTGGGAGGTGCTTCCGACTGAAAGCAAACTCTTGCTGGGAGGCGGGTGTGTTAGCCACACTCTAAACGTGAAACAGTGAGAATTGAGCCAAATCGGTGACAACAGTGAAACTTGAGCGACTGATAATCAGTGCCAGATAACTAATTAATATAGTGGCTGAATTTCCCCGATTTATTTGTGATCTCCCACTGAATGCCAATAATTCAACTTCTATACGTCACTTGTTCCCAGTTAATGAGCTTGACACTAGCCTATCAACTGACGTGTTATTTCACTTAGTGGTATCACACCGACCATCGCATGAACAACGAAAGAAAGTAATTTAATTTCACGTCTGCTTTTCATCACGAAACCAGTGGGAAATTAAAGAAAAGTAGGTTGATTTTTTCTTTTACTCTCTCTCTCTCTCCCCTTTCCTATTTAAGTTCTGCGTATACTTCAACAGGCGCACTGAGTGACATTCGTCCGGTAAAGTTGGTAACGACAGATGGAAAGCAGTACTATATCTCAACGTCTAATAAAAAGTTTGAGGTATCCATTTGTGATTATTTAAAATTATCTAATTAGCTTTCAGATTTTTTAATGCATCAGCGTGTAAAAATTAGCCGATTTATAATAATTTCACAGTTTCAATTGACCAACGCAAGAATGAAGTGATGAGGCCCATGGCACTGTTAATTTACATAAGGCGGAAGAATACACAACATCCATACCAGTAGATCTCAAACAGGGCTTTCAAAAGTGCTCATTTTACTATGAACAGCCTATAATGACGTTAATCTTAAGCCCATTAATTGAGACCGTAAGATAGTTAGGAACGTAATTGTGTTATTAATTACAGAAGTCATAGTTCTTGCATTAAATAAACTTGAACCAAATTAAATAATATTAAGTATCAAAGTTTAACATTATGTTTTGAATATGAACTTAAGACGTCGAACCGTTTTATTTTCTACATTACTGCCAACTTTATCTAGGAGAATGACATTCTATGTGTCCGTTAAAGTTTATGCAGTTAGCAGCAGTGACACATTTATTTCTACCAATTATTTTTTTAAATTGCTTAATTAACCGCATTTCATCTGTACCTAGTGTATTTCATCCTCGCATCCGAGACGTCTGCGGTTTCCTTCATTTCCGGTCGACTGCACTGGGAGCGAGTTATATCCACGAAATATTTACACACATCCCCAACCGAATATCGAATTTCCTGTTTTCATTTCGCAAGCGTTGCTGTATAAAATGAAATGAGGCCAGCGTCAAGAGGTACCAGAATGTTGCGTGACGATTGAGGGCATTCAATTTATATATAAGTGTATATATATATACATAGATATATGTATGTACGCGATATATAAGGAAAACTGATTAATCTACAGTAAACATATATTTTGGATTGTTTTCATACAAGAAACGCCTACGGATATTTGGTTGCGATATGTAGATTATAACAAATACTACACAATTCTTTGTTTTATGATTTAAGTTATAATTTCTGATTCCATTCTTTGGGCAACGACTGTGTTTAAATCGGTTGCTTTAATGCCTGAAGTGTCACACTCGACGAGGCGAGGAATCCAAATCGTTATCGGTTTGAGGTCCTTTATCTTCTCATCCGATCTATCATAATTTATTGTAAGCATCTAACTATAGTCGAATCGCGGTTTCTCCACACTTTTTGAAACAAACATTTGATATAAATCATACCATTTGTGAGATATTTCGTTGTTTCCTAAATAATCCGTATATCATAAGCGTTTTATACTTCCGCCAACATAAATGTAGTCCCACCTATTTATGGTAAAACTTAACTTTTAGTTATATTTTAACAACATATTGTAATATTTCATTAATAATTTTTGTGAATAAAAACAGGGGGAAAATAAGAATGTTGGTAGTGCCTAGCAAGAAATAGTTGATATGCAAAATAGTATGTGAGTGCGCAATAATGCGGGGCGTTGCCCCTGTGGTGTAATTTACTTAATTAGTAAAGCTTTGTTTGCGTAAGGCGATCGAATATCTTGGAAGTATATCTTTAGCAGGGTTTCAGAACATTTGGAAGTAACCGTGAATGGACTATATGCACTGTAAAAAAACGGCCTGGCAAACTTCCTAAACTGTAATGGAAGTTTTTAACATATACACTGTATAGAAATAATACCACACATCAAGCTGCAGATATAGGAATGTTTAACAGTGGTACTATACAAAGCTGGGAACTTCCCTACGCATTTGACTGTTTCCTGAGCAAATGTAGGAACGCTACAATGAATGTATAAGGGGAAAAATCACAATTTCCCGCTTTCTCACCAAGCGCATACACTAGTATGGTAAATTTCCGAATAATTTCTTAGAGAGTATGATCTGCTACCCGCCAGCAGATACTAGGATCAAACGCCAGCTCAGATAGGTATCTATCTTGTGATCGGAAAGGCACTGAGAACAGATTTTTTGTGATAAAGTTAGTACATTTCAGAACCGACCTTTGAAAAATAATAGTTTCCCATAACTACGTACGTTCTACAGTGCTGAGGTTTATTCTGCTGAGGTAATGAACGAAACGAGATTCCTTATGGGAGATGGGGGGCCGCGGTGGTTGAGCGGTTAGCCAGCTCGCCTCCCACCAAGCCGAACAGGGTTCAATCCCCAACCCCCGGGTCACAGGATTTTCGCGTGTGGGAATCGTGCCGGACGATGCCGCTGGTCGGCAGGTATTCTCGGGAATCACCCGTTTCCCCCGCCCTTCCATTCCGGTGCTGCTTCATACTCACCTCACTCACCCTCATCGGCTCTCAAGACCTTGCTGTTGAAGAGCCGTCCAAATATCTTCAATCCCTTATGGAGAGCTTGGCATAAGTAAAATTACCACCACACGGCGCGCTTTTAAGCTGGCGGTAAATGCAGAAAATCGTTTTATTTGTGTGTAGATGTTCGTGTTTGGATAGAATAGTGAAATATACTTGTCACACACCAAATTTCAAGCTTTAACTTTATTTCGTAATTATTATTCACGCCATCCAAATGTGTTAACAAGAACAACCAGTGAAAATACAACTGCGTTTGGCAATGAGCATTCACAATCAAACTTAATTAAATACGTAAACGTTACGCATTTAAGTGCGAAATAAATATAGCTGCCATCGAAAGAAACTTTGTACTCTTCTATTTTCCCTTGAGGAAATTGCACTGTAGATCAAATAAAAATTATTTTTTTAACTTCTTTTGCTCAATTTGGTTTTGATTCCGTTCATACTTAAATTAATTAGTCGTGTGAGGCAACGATCTGCGAAACCAAGTTTTACGGAATATTAAACAACATGTGTAAATATTTCGTTGTAGTTCCACTATACTGTACTGCTAAGAACAAGGTATATTATTTAAATTGGTTCTAACACAACATAAATATATAATCTATTCACGGTTACCTCACACTTTTCTGAAGTCCTGCTGAAGTTCTACTTCCAGAATATTCCTCCGCCTCGGCCAAACTAAGCTTAACTAAGCCTGGAAAATTACACCAAAGCACAACGCACTGAATTCATGCGCACTCTGTAGTAATGATGTTTTGCAAGAGAACTATTTCTTACTAAGCTCTACCAGTACACATATTTTCTCACTGTGCATTGTCATATTTATTATAACCTAAATATTATAATTTACAAATAAACTGCACATAAAACTTCAATTTAATGAAAGGTAAGATACTTTGACGTTAAGAGAGGTATACAACGCTTGTGATACATTTCATATTTACGAAATAACTAAACACAGCATACATGGGGTGATTTTTCAAATGTTTGGTTCTTAAAGTGTGAAGAAACAGCAAATAGACTATAGTAAGATTTTGCACAGTTATACTTATTTTATGAACATTTCAACTATCCCATTTACTTATACAAAACACTGGAAAATCCGGCACGGATGCGTCACCTATGCGCCCTGGTCCCGAGAATTTTTAGTTACCAAACTAACGGCATTGAGCTTCCCAACCTGAGTTGAATAAACCTTATAAGTAAACCCTGATATGCAGGCTCCCGTTAAGTTGGCAATGAATTAATGGAAATAGTTCTAAGACTTGGTGTCGTTACGAGGGCGTAATGTTTTAAATTTTGGCGCCAATGAAGCGTGTGTTGTTTTGGTATATATATACATGGAAGCAATAAATTGGCGTGTCATTAATAAATTTACTTTCCGGAAAAATTTTGTGGTGTTACTTCGACGACGCTCATGAATAACGTGAGATGGTCCGTTGTAGTGTTAACTTTATGCATGGCAAATTGATACAGAATGAGAAGAAAAGAAGATCGTAAAGCAGGGCTGCTAACCTTGCTCATTGATACGTGAAGAGTGAAACGCCGCGCCAACGTTGATAACGCAACAGGCTCCCAAATTATTTGCCGCTTGTTGCCTGCAGTGTGCAGAGGACGACATTAAACTGGCTGACACGTCATAAAACGTTTGTATATACAGGATGTACCAAAAAAACTTCGGGTGTAGGTTAATCACGAAAAAAGAGGTTGAAAACATATATAGAAATATTCTCTAAAATTAATTCTGATGGAGGTAAACATTTTATAAGTTGTAGTAAAAGAAAATATTTATTACAGTACCACTGTAATGCGTCTCGCTCTGGGATCTTCCCCTCCCTTAAATAACCGCAAAAGTGTGTTATTGGATATTGTGCGTGCCCCATCTGCCAGGTATTGGTAAATAATATTTCGAATGTAAAACACGAATGACTGGAAAACGGCGAGGTTAAGGATATTTATAAAATGTGAATTTTTTTTTTTGTTTTTGTGTCGTGGGGATTAATAATACATCCTTTAAATCCCGAATATGCTTCCGCGACATGGATGATAGTTCGAAATAGGGGTAGTAACGGAGATTATTTACATGAAATAATTTGATGACATCAACAAGTGTTGTGGTGTTCGAAAATCTTTGTTCAGTCAACCATTATTCAGACAGTCGGTCTTCCATTTTAGATATTATTTCCAATATCTGCAATACACTAGTGTTCCAGGTTCAACTTCAAAGATATGTACCTCCCTTAGCACTCACTTGATACCATAGGTGGTGATGTTTTCAACTTTCTTTTTGCACGATTAACCTACAGCCGAAATTTGTCGGTCGAATTTCTATATACATTCTGTATAAGAGATGAAATTGGTTGAATTTTCATCCCTCACGTATAAATTTTCGAATATGATCAACTTCTGCGAAAATAATTATAATGCCATGGTAAAATAAGCAGCAGTGGGGAAGTGTTCAGGCTACTTGGTTCTCGGCGGTTACACCAGGATTTTCACTTGTAGGAAACGTGGCGGACGCTGCTCGGCCACTGGAATTTTTCTAGGGGAATTCGTGGTTCCCTCCGCCGTTGCATTCGGTCGCCACACGATCTCCAGCTCGTTTCACCCTCACTAGAGCTAGACCTCGCTGCTGAAGCACCGACACATATCGTCTGCGCCCAACTGTAATGTTAATGCATTCTTAAGAGCCGCAAGGAAAGAATGACCAGAAGTCTTACTATTCCATCTCGCCAGTACGGATATTTCGACGTAAACACTGTCGCCGTGGTGGTGTACTGGTTAGAGTACTCGCCTCGCATTGAGGCGAACCGGGTTCAATCACCGGCCGGGCCACTCCCGGATATCCGCGAGTGGGGATTATGCCGGACGATGCTTGCATTCCAGCGCTGCTCCATCCTCATCTCATTTCACCCTCATCGGCACTCAAGACCTCGTAGTTAAGAGAAGCTCAAATCACTCAGCTCAACTCTACGTAAGCACTGGAGTATTTACTGAAATTTTTAAAGTTGTGAAATATTTACTTTTTAAATAAATTTCAAATTTTCACTTGATCAACGCATGAATAACGTGATGAGGGCCACGACAGTGGCTATTTTACGTAAGGCGGATGAATACACAATGTGCATACAAGTAGATCGTGATCAGGGCTTTCAAAAGTGATCATTTTATAGTGAACAGCCTTTCAAATATATTCATGCAGAAGCAGTGACTTTTTTTTTCTAAAGTTCATTTCTAAAGTGCTCACTTTATCGTGAACAGCCTTTAATCGTGAACCAGACACGCTTTCGACATTGACCTAACACTTGCGTGCGCCGACTCGCGCACTCATACCGGCGCATCGTCATCATCATCATCATCATCATCATCGTCGTCGTCGTCGCCCTCCGAAAGACGAGTCACGTCGCAGGCAACCGGTTCGCCGCAGCAACGGGGTTTGCCGAAGACGTTTTCAAGACCGGCGCGCCGCGGCGGGCGGTAGTGATCCTCCCCCACCTACCCCCCCCCCCGCGCAAAAAAAAAAACGCCTTGTTTACGACGCCGGGCCGTTGATTCCGCGACCTTCAGATCTCGCCGCAGCACGCGCGGGAAGAACGAAAGGGGCGTGGACACTCGTGTAACACGACGAAGGAGCGCGGAGGAATAAATTCGGTCTATCAGCTGTTCGCGATTACTTAAAAGCTGTTCACTATAAAGTGGGCACTTTTGGAATCGGCCTTAGAAAAATGTCACCGCCCATTCCTGCATATATTTTAAAGGATGCACTGAGAGACATGTGTCCAGTAAAGCTAGTAACGATGGCGGTGACGTAGTTCCATATATTAACGTCGAATAAAATGTATTAGGTAACTATATATCACGACAATATATTTATTACTTTTCTGTTTTTTTTTTTTTTCTAATTCATCGAATCGTACAAATGAGCAGCTGTGTGAAATTTTCCTTTCCTAATAATTTCACAGTTTCTCTTGTCCGACGCATTAATAAAGTGATGAGGCCCATGGCAACTTTAATTTTACATAAGGCGGAAGAATACACAAACTGCACACAAGTAGATCTTAAACTACTCATTTTACAGTGAACAGACTATAAACATATTTGGAGATTATTTCAGTTGAATGTCTTGGGCTGATCTTAACAACGAGCTCGTGAGAGCCGATGAGTGTGAAATGAGGTGAGAATGGAGCGAGAATGGAGCAGCGCCGGAATGCCAAGAGCTGCAGAAACGGTAGAACCCCGAGAAAACTCGCTGAACAGCGACATCGTCCGGCGCGATTCCCACTAGCGAAAATCCAGGAGTGCCTCGATCCGCGGGTATTGAACCCGGTTCGCCTTGGTTAATGAGCACATTTGTAAATCAAACTTTGAATAATGTTACTGCACCTGCCTGCATACAAGAGGTTTCTTTTTTTAATAACAGGTAGAAATTCAAATTATTACAATATCTATGGACTAATGTAAACAAGCAATCCTAGAAGCAAAATTTTTGGAAAATTTATCTGGTATTTTTTTTTTTTAATTTAATCTGAAGTTATGCATAGGAAATCCGGGAGTCCTCAGTATTAAGTTCCTGCTTGTGCAAGTTGCATAACACGAAGGCGAACGGAATTGGTGATATCGTCATACACAGAGAAAACGTTTCCCTCGTAGCCAATTTGATTCCGTTCGCCTTCGTGTTATCCAACTTGTTATGCACGCAGGTACTCGTAGCTGCGGACTCTCGACGCTGTTTACCTAATTCATTTTAATTTATATTATGTTCACGTTAAAAATGAGCATTTATTAAGGCCCTGCTAAATTTTTCCGTACAGCCAATTTCTATCTTTCTGCCACTTTTTTGTATAAACATTGCTCTGTGACTAATAAACTTATTGTATACATTTCACCACTCTCAAAAGTTAACGTGTGAGCATCCAATAAGATATATTTCTTAGCTTTAAAAAGTGGTCACTTTACCACGAATAGCCTATAAAATACTATATGACTTTTCCTAACATTTTATTACTAGGGTTTATTGTAGGAGCAGTGACATTTTCTTAAGGTTGATTTCAAAAGTGCTCAATTGATCGTGAACGGCCTTTAAACACCACAGTGTTCATTATTTTGGAATTAGCAATCATGCATCAGACTGTGAGCAAAATACGAACTTTAACACAATAGTATAGAAGTTCATCATTTACCGCCATCTTCAAAGCGTCCTTTAGAACAGCAGGGCGCATTGTGGTGGAAAACTCCACGGTATCGAACTCTTCCATAAGGAATGTCGTTCTGTTCCTGAGTATAACAAAGTGCTGGCAAAGCACTTGCCACTGCCGAAATTACTAATTTTTTTTTTTTTTTTTTAAACTCATTTATGTTAAAAAAATATTTTCTAAACCATATCACAGTTTCTCTTTACTGCGTGTGAATAAAATCACGATCAAGCATAGGCTGTTCACGGTAATGTGTGCACTTTTGAAAGCCCTCTCATTTGGAATAATAGCAAATAAATTAATAATATTTTAGTTTTAGTCCTTAACTTCCTAGTGCTGTGGAATATACACATTGTGTTCATTACTTGCATGGCAATATTTACTTTAAAAGGTCTGAAAGGAAGAAGTTACCAGCGCTTCAAAAGTGCTCACTTTACCGTGAACTGCCTACACACGACGATAGCAACTTTACATATGGTGGAAGAATACAAGATGTGCACACGAGTAGATCTGTGGCAGGGTTTTCAAAAGTGCTCGGTTTACAGAGAATAGCTTGTGATCACCTCGGTGCGATGAATGTGGAGGTTTGCTCGCTCTCTCGCGCTTTGGAAACGCGGCCACGACGGGGTATGAACTTTGAATATCTTCACGCCGGCTCGAGAGAGAGAGAGAGGATCTAGGTCGACGTTTCTCCACCCGACGACGGGGCCACCGCCCCCCCCCCCCCCCCGAAATCTGCCCAAGAAAGTACTCCGTCGTGGTCGGGTGCGATATTAGCTAAACGATCTCCCACTTCCCCCCCTCAACGTGCTAAAACTACGGGTGTTTTATTGCGCGAGCCAACAGCTCCCTTCCCTCGGGGCAGGTAAATGATGATCTTCGAGTTAGTCTTCTGCAGGCCGCGAAGCGCCAACCGTATTTCGCGTTACTTAGTGTACGAGTCGTGCGGGTGGGGGCGGGATTAACCCTCCCCCACCCCCTCCACCACCGCCTGACGGTCGCCAATCAACAAAACTCCGTGGTGCATCTACTTCCACGAGAACGTAATAAAAATTGATGCGCTGCTCTTTCTCGCGGGAAAACAAAGAGCAGAACAGAAAATTGTTCCGGCCCTGCGCGTTCTAATGCCTGACCTTTCAGCGGTCGTTTGTACGCGACGCAGCGTGTGTTCTACTTACATTTGGACCCAAACATTCGCGACAGTTTAAATGAAAATTTCGAAAACCACACATCAAAATTTTCTGTCTACGTTTCTGCGAGCAATACGTTGGAAACTAGTTACCAAAAATTCCCTTGTACTATTAGGCCTACAAGTAAAATATTGCATCTTTACAACACATGTTTTGCGAAACATAAAAAAAAATCGATAATATCCAGTATCTTCATGATTATTCTAAATCTGGATAGTACAGTAATTAGTTTTTAAAATTCAATTTAAGTATTCAAATGGAGGGAAAATATGGTTTAAGGAGGAACTATTTTTTAATGTAAGAACAAAAAATCATAAAAAATTGTCGGCATTTACATTTTAAATTACATGTAAAGGACACTAATAATGCCAATAGAGCTGACTTTATTATAACTGACAATGTATCTCGGTATTCGGCCCTTACTTTCTTGCAAGTTTGATAATGACCCAGAGTCGTTTAAGTCGTCCAGTTACAAAATAAACTGTAGTGTACTTTACTTTCAGGTATAGCATGTTTTCAAACTTCGCAGAACATTCTGTCACTAGTACCTTGCGAAGTCCAGACTTCGCAAGGTTACGATGTCACGATAAGTTTCGAACGAATTGTAAATAAGCATTTATCGAGTTACAAGGTAAATGAGTCAAACAGATGCGCATATCAAACACTTAAAATAATATACACCAGTATTTTTTGTCACACACGCAGCCAGTTGCTGTATGCAACGACATGAATCTTAAACTTTACTAATGTAATGAAAACAGAATGTTACTAAGAAAACCAAATCAAATTTATACTCAATCCTATTTACAGAACACTGTGAAGTATAGGTAGTGTCCAGGGCACTCGACCGGGCTCAAACACCGCTGGCCAGTTGGATCATTGAAGTTCATCTCTCGAACCGAGATCGTGTCCGGACTTGATCTAAGATCGACACGGAATACTGTTGCGCCGTTCGAGTTCAGAGCATGGCTGGAGATCGAGACGAACTTAATTTCGAATCCCCGAATGTGGCGGTTCGAAATCTTGATCCAAGTGCCTAAAAGCACTGTTAAATATATTTCCCTGCCAGAAATAAACAAGCCGTTTGGATATGGGATCGGTTGTTTTTTTTTTTTTTTTTGTAAAATATAAATTGAGACATGTGGCGAAGGCCTAAGATCTTGTGAATTTATTGAAATAATTATGTAGTAACGTTTTTCTTTAAGATAAGAAAAGTAGTGCTTATTCCTCCGAGCAGAAACAGCGGAAAAATTTAACAGCCATTCAGAATATTACAAACTGGCCTATTTTTTCCCCCACGAGCCACTCCAGAAATTGTATCTCAAGTCAGATTTTTTGCTTACGAAAAAGCATACGTTACCGAGAAATTTAGTTTGAAAATTCTCTAACAGATAGCAGTATAACAAATATTTTTGTTGAAGAAATCGTACAACATTACGTTGCGCGTACTTTACATAAAACAGGTAAAACATTGCAGCGTCTAGTTTTATGTCCACAACCATCTTCAGATTTTTTATTTAGAATATAACGAGAAAAAGAAAAAGTTTGTAAAGTGTTTCCAGTCAACGCAAAACGGAAACGGGAATTTTGTAATTCATTCAACGAGTTTATAAAGTAGTAAAGCTTAAGAGATACGTCCACACTAACGCATTAATTTTTCTTAATTTCAAAATAAACTCTTGTATCGTGAAATCACAAAATGAGCGCCAATCAGAAATAGTGTTACATCCCAATCATAGTTCCGAACCGAGATCGGAATATCCACGATTGGAACTCGGCCAGTCGCGTTTGTGCAACACTTGTGCATGCATCGGAGGTCGGATCCAACTGTGGAGATCATGTTCGAACCAAGATCTTGAGATCTCGGTTCAGGGCTGTTGATGGTGCAACTGGGCATAAGCTTCTCGGAGAAGAGTCGTTAACGCTACTGTACGACGAGACAGTTTTGGTTCACTTCAGCGGAGAGCGGTGCTGCATGAAAAATGGCGTCGAACTGAATGTACGGAGATTATTTTCCTTTACGTCTATCGATAGGACAAGAGCGCGATATTTTCGTTTACTTCAGAGAAATCTGTGTTTCAGTGCTCACAATTTCTAAAGGTTCATGCCCTGCCAAAGATCTACTTGAATGTACGTTGTGTATTCTTCCGCCTTATGTAAAATTATGATTGCCATCGGCCTCATAACTATTCACCCGTCGGTCACGTAAAACTTGAAATTATTAGGAAAGTAAATATTATACAAATGTGCTTATTTTTACACTTCGATGCATTTAAAAAAACAGAGAATGAAAGTAATAATTTAAGTTATCACAAATGGTTACCTAACACTTTTTATGCGATGTTCAGATACGGAACAATTTTCCATCCATCGTTACCAACTTTATTGAGCAAATGCCACACACTGCACTTATTAAAATATATGCATTCAGGGCAGAGACATTTTCCTAAGGTTCTTTTCTAAAGTGCTCACTTTATCGTGAACAGCCTTTAGACTTGCAGTTGGCGTCAAAGTCCCAGCACGAATAAAAAATTACAGCATATAGTTGGTAGGCGAGTGGTTTGAATCCCGCAACCGCAGTGCATTCAACAATGCAGAGTTGAAACAGCCGCCTATACCACGCCTGACTCGAGCCTCACACACCCGTATGATGGCGTCGCCCACCAGTAACAGGTGGCCGTTCGCCGATCGGTGCCTGGTAACTAACTTGTCAGTCATGAACCCAGCCAAAATGGAATCTCCCGCATCACTGGCTGCAGCAGCCAGTCAGGCAAAATGACCGTTCGCGCAGCCTCGCACAGTCAATTCAGCAGATAGTCTAACTGTGGAACTATTATAAAAGTAACTGCGGTAGAGATCTGCTCGTTCTAATACTTGGACGCATTGAAAAAAATATAGCCGAAAAGAAATCATTTCAGTTTGCACAAATGGTTACCTAACACTATTAATTTGACCTTAAAAAATACGGAACTATTTCCCATCAATCATTACCAACTTTACTGGGCGTTCGTCCCTCAGTGCGCCCGTTAATATATATGCAGGCAGAGGCAGCGATTTTATTCTAAGGTTGATTTCAAAAGTGCTCACTTTATCGTGAACAGCCTGTACCAGAATACGTACAGTTCCGAAGCGGACAGTGTTAATTGTTTTTATTTGTATGTTCACTGCATTTATTTAAACTGTAACTTGTTTCCTTCCTTTCCTCCCACATTTCCTTCATCCTTTCGCGATGTTATCCTCTTCTCTCCTCAGTACAAACAACTTTTCTCTTTTTTTTTTCTTGTGTTTTCGTTGGAAACCTGTACATGTTTCCCACGCGAGAGCGTCTTTTAATGTCTTCTGGGGTAATTCCGATTTCCTTCACGTCCTTTCCAGTTTCTATAATCCACGTGTTTCGCCAGTTTCAAATTTTTTAAGTAGGCGGAAAGATTTCCTGCGAGTCTGTTTGAGTACATTCTTCGAAGGTGCCCGTAAAATGAAATTCGACATCCGCTAAACTGCGTCTGCAAATGGAGTCGTTTGATGCCAGCCGGACAAGTAAGAAAGTTTCCACAGATATGTCCAGTGCAATTACGCGGTCATTCTGCGGTGGAGATGGGAATATTGTTTATTATTTTTTTTTAAATCGAAATGCGGTGAGTTATCTTGCTCAGGTTCTCTACGAACTATCTAACAGTGATAAATTCTCGAGCCAAATCCGGTTGCTGAAGCTTAGATGGATACCCTACAATTTTGCGCCATGAATCAACAGCTCGGAAGCCACAGGCCTCCGAGGACTGCTGGAGCGTTCCCTTGTTTCACTGGCTGTTCTTTTCACTCCAAGCCGTTTATTCACCTTCCTTGTCAGAAAGGAATTAAACCGCTCGAATACCATAAAAATTGGCCCATCGTTCTCGTGCGCTCGTCTGGCAGGCTGTTGTGAAACCTCTCTAGAACGTGGAACTCCTTCAGGACTGGCCCGGTGGTCCAGAAGGATAAGATGAACCCGGCCGCAGCATGACTGCTCGCGATAAAGCGAGCACTTTTAATGTTAATGCCTCTGCATGGATATATTTTAACGGCCGCACTGAGACACATGAACCCGGTAAAATTGCTAACGAAGGATGGAAAGTAGTTCAATGTGTTGACGTCGAATAAAAAGTGTTTGGTAACCGTTTGTGATGATTTAAATTGTTTCTTACGCTTTTTTTTTGTTTTTTTAACGCCTTGGTGTGTAAAAATTAGCAGATGTTTACTTCTCTGATAATTTCACAGTTTCACTTCACCGACGCATGAATAAAGTGACGAGGCCCGTGGCAATGTTAATTTTGCATAAGGTGGAAGAATACACAACGTGCATACAAGTAGATCTTAATAAGGGCTTTTAAGAGAACTCATTTGACCGTGAACAGCTTATAGTATGGCTGGCGTCTGGTGACACCATTGGCAGACGCAGTTCACCAGATGACGACCGGCGGTGTTGCTGGAAAGTGAGGGCATCTTCTGGCTTGTGCAAGCGAAAGATGTTCAAAGAATTCAAGCGTCGGAAATGGTTTTCTACAATTTTACCATATTTCATACTTTTTCGTGGTCAATTAAAAAAAAAAAAAAAAAAAAAAAAAAAAACCCACGACAACGGCGAAAATTGACTTTTTTTTTTTTTTAACTGCGCTCTAAAATCTAAATAGTTTAAATTACTGTAAACCAGCTAATTTTAATGCAGATCTTTTGAAACTACGCCACGTGAATCAATAGAATTTTTCTGATCATATCAATTGTTTGTATTCACTTACCAAACAGTGGTTTCTGCTGATTCCTAATTAATTTTACTGGTAGGGCAGTAAAATCTTAACTGCATTCCACTTAATCACCAGTAGGTAACGCTTCAGTAAAATAATCATAGGCACTTCACGGTGAAGTGAGCACTTTTTAAGGCCCTCCCAACAAACATTAACCACGAATAAATATGTTTTATTGAAGCCTTGGGCGTTGACGTTTGAGATTAGTTGAATGTATACACGGTGTTTATTAGTCACATGGCAATGTTTATATTAAAAAGTTTCGGAAAGATAAAAATCCTCTCAAAGGAAAAATTTTAGCAGGGCCTTAAAAAGTGCTCACTTTACCGTGAATAGCCTGTATACTGATTGAAACCAGTGATATTAATTTAGGGTGTAATGGAAAAAGGTATATGAATATTAAATTTATATTATTTTTTCGTTCAAAGTCGAAATGTAACCAAATTTATACGTTAAACTACAACTCAAAGTAACTGTTCGTATCATCAGTATGTCATGAAGAATATTTTCCGGAAATTCACTATGGTAATTCCTTCGTGTTTCAGTTTGAACTTTTGAGCTAAATTTTTTTAAGTCAAAATATACAGAAGTTGAAACCTTACCTCAGGTTAACTAGTGTCAGAGTAATAATTAAAAAAAACTGTAATATTATGTTCCTGCGTTTTCAAAAAAAATACTTAACCGCAGCGAGACACTTGTGGAAAACTATACACATTAAAATGTTTATGTAAAAACTATTATTTTTCAAATAATATAATGAATACATATTATTTTTCAAAAGGTTAGGAATTTTTATCAAGTTATCACTGATATCATTTCAAGACACATAAAATATCTTCAAAATAAAATTAAGAATTTTGCTCTTGAACGGTATTAATATAATCGAAGTTAGGGCTTCACGTCAGGCAGTTAAGAAAAGAAAGATTTAATATGACTAATAGCGGACTGTCAGCTGTCTCGGTGTCCTATGACCTATGACTCGGGTAAACCTTCATTGCCTTCCCAGCCAGACACTACCACCCCCCCCCCCTCCCTCCCGGGCAGGTTGCGGAATGTTCGTGACTAAACTGTTAAAGGATTTTGTCGGATAACTGAGCACTTTTGAAAGTCCTTCTTAAGATCTACTTGTATTGACGTTGAGTATTCTTCCGACTTATGTAAGTTACCACGGGCATCGTCACATCATTGATGCGTCGGTCAAGTGAAACTGTGAAATTACTATAAAAGTAAATATTAAACAAATATGCTCATTTTTACACTTCGATGCACTTAAAAAAAAATATAAAGTGAAAGAAATAATTTAAGTTATCTGAAATGGTTCCCTAACACTTTTCATTCGACGCTAAGATACAGAACTACTTCCCATCCATCGTTACCAACTTAACTGGGCGTATGTCACTCAGCGTGCCCGTTAAAATATATGCACATAAGCGTGGTGACATGTTTCATAGGTTGATTTTGAAAGTGCTCACTTAACCGCGAACTGCCTGTACCCATCGGCCTCATTGCCACATGAATGTGAATTTTAGCGCGAACGATAATAGCGATCCTGGAGTCCCAATAGGGATCACCTGCTTGAACTACAAGAATTCGATTTACGACCCAGTCGCGATTTGTTAGAGATGAACCATTCACTTTATCATCGAGTCATTGCAATTCCTGAACACCCTTTCACTTGTATCCGCACTGACAAGCCTTCGCACGCACACAATAGTTTGATAAATCCACACTCTAAATGCGACTAAGTGATTTCGACAAGCAGAATTTCTTCACTGAAACTTCAGTTAATGCGCTTTTTATTTACTAGGGAATCATTGGAATGCACCAAGATTTCACTGCCGGGCCTGTACAATTCACAAGGGAGCAGTGGAAATCTCTGTTTGAACAAAGAATACCCGCAAATTAATATATCAGTAGAATAATATTATTTATTCAAGCGGAGCAGTTTCAACATGCCTGAGGGCAAATTAACTGATTTGAAGCAGTTTTAACTGTGGCAATTTTACAGCGTATTCTTTAGAATAAAAAAAAAACGCCGAAAAGTCTTTAATCTAAATCCTGAAAGGCAGACTTGCCTACATATGGATTAAATACACGTGTTCCTCTTAATATTCTATTACAACACGAATTTTCTTTAACGTTAGAAGGACCCCATTGGTAATATATTTTTTTAATATTATAAATATGGCTCGACTGAGTCCATTTGTTTTACCTAGGGGCAGTGATATTTCGCGAAAAGATTACGAGACAAGCTACATTTCAAAGCACTGTACGTTCGTCGAGCTTTTGTAATTGGCTGAAACATGTTCTCGCCCGTGTCAACTGTTTGCGCAAGAATCACGAAGGTTTAGTGTCGGTGTCACGTGATCCGTAGCGTCTCGGTCCAATGCGAAAACAACACGAGTAACCAATGGCAACAGTCGAGGTGTGTACATAGTGTTGAAGTCGACTTTGTGCTCAGAGTTTGCCGTGGAAAGTCGCTGGCCCTGGTTATACCACTCCACTACCTTGCTCGGGATCAACGCTGTAAGTCGACTTTGTGCTCAGAGTTTGCCGCGGAAAGTCGCTGGCCCTGGTTATTCCACTCCACTACCTTGCTCGAGATCAACGCTGTAAGTGGACTTTGTGCTCAGAGTTTGCCGCGGAAAGTCGCTGGCCCTGGTTATACCACTCCACTACCTTGCTCGAGATCAACGCTGTGAGTCGACTTTGTGCTCAGAGTTTGCCGCGGAAAGTCACTGGCCCTGGTTTTACCACTCCACTACCTTGCTCGAGATCAACGCTGTAAGTCGACTTTGGGCTCAGAGTTTGCCGCGGAAAGTCGCTGGCCCTGGTTATACCACTCCACTACCTTGCTCGGGATCAACGCTGTAAGTCGACTTTGTGCTCAGAGTTTGCCGCGGAAAGTCACTGGCCCTGGTTATACCACTCCACTACCTTGCTCGGGATCAACGCTGTAAGTCGACTTTGTGCTCAGAGTTTGCCGCGGAAAGTCACTGGCCCTGGTTATACCACTCCACTACCTTGCTCGGGATCAACGCTGTAAGTCGACTTTGTGCTCAGAGTTTTCCGCGGAAAGTCGCTGGCCCTGGTTATACCACTCCACTACCTTGCTCGGTATCAACGCTGTAAGTCGACTTTGTGCTCAGAGTCTTCCGCGGAAAGTCACTAGCCCTGGTTATACCACTCCACTACCTTGCTCGAGATCAACGCTGTAAGTCCACTTCTGTGTATCGGACTGTAGCGTTGAGTACGGGTTATTTCACGCGGTTTCGCTGTCTACTTCAGATACAGTAACGACGCTTGTGTGCTTGTCGGTGGCGGAGTGGCGTCCGAGAGGGATCGGCAAAGGCTTCATCTCTCCCCTGGGATTGGGAGCACTTGGCGAGAGACAGCTATTTCCTGCGAAATGATATGTCTGCAGGGCAGCTTTCGATGTTCTCAGCGCCCTAGAGGATATATTCGCCCGCTATGCCAGATGTGCGCGTGAAATGCTTTCCCTTATTCAACTGGCCCTCCGTGATATCCGTATGTTATGGAACGAAAAGAAAATAGTAGGCTTAATCAACCACATCCTAGAAGTCAAAGGTCTATGCATTTTACCGGCAGTGCCATTCATTTCGTTACATGTTGCCAATTGACATCTTGACTAATGTGCATTTAGAGTATTGTTACGGGATTCCAGGCGCAAAATGAACATGATTGTGCTTGTGTTATAATTTCGCATGCTCGAATTTTAAATCTGTCGACTATCGAAATACAAGTGTGAATGCAAGGCAAAACCACAACTGTGCAAAATATTTTTAGGGGAAAAATTGTTTCAGACCGAGTATAATCACCGCCTATATTGTCTCTTTGGCGGCGATACGAAGGCTTTCCGCTACAATTTTAAAATGTCATAATATTACGTATTTTCTTCGCTGAAATTAACCAATTGTTATTTTTATGACGTAGGAGACTTTCTGCCCATAGCGTTGAACTGTGTAACGCACGCATATTACATTGTAGCATGTAAGTGGAATACGTATTTATAAAAATTTCTTCTATACAGTACACTAAAATAAAAGAAATAATATTTGACTTCTGGAATTGGTGCCTTCGACGGAATCATACATTCTTGGTAGTCATAAACTTGTATAATTTTTCATGATATAACTTATTTCCTATCTTCGACCTATATTTGTTAACAAAGACAAGACTGGTCCACAAATAATGCAGGAGATTGAACTCAAGAATTCGTAGGATCGAACTAGTAGACGTTTAATGGGGATTCTGGCGCTGGTCATTTTTTCCAACAATTTACTCCAAAAGTGTGAGAAATAATAACATAATTACTTCCCATTAATTTTACCAAGGGTGCAAGAAAAAATTCAAGTACTCAAAATTTGAGGATTTAATTAAATAACGATCAAAATCAAGTAAATTTGAGCGAAAATAAGGCGAATTTCTCGTTTTTCGAGTGGCTTTTTCATATTTCTAGAAGCGACAATTTGCAGTTCGAAAAAACAAGCAATTTTCATAGAAAATAAAGCAATTTTATCAATATTTCAAAACATTGTTCTGCCAGCATCGAAAATCAAGCAATTTATGTTTTTCTAGAGACGCTGATTTTGCAAGCGAGCAATCTAAATCAAGTGAAACAAGTTAAAAATGATAATTTGAAAAAGATACAAATTAATATCATTTAAATATTTTAACGGAATTCAATATCGTGCAGAGATTTTTCATTTTTCATTTCTTTTAAACCTTTATACTTTATACAAACCTTTTTCTCGTGTATTAATTTTAAGTCGTTTGCATCTAATATCTTTTCATATCGATCTGGTAAAGTGATTTTATACTGACCATCTGGATTTTTTTTTTTTTTTTTTTTTTTTTTTTTACCAAAGTTAGATTCTTGAATTTGAAAATCTGTGGCTTCGTACCATTTATCAATATCTCGAAACACTGTAGTTTTGGGAATTAAAACGAATTGTTTAACTTTCTGAGGAGTGATTCCATTTTTGTTTTATTTACATAGAAAAATAATTATATAAAGAAAAGGAAAAGCAAAGATGTTTGTTCAGTATTTAAAATTTAAAAAAATAGCTTTCTCTTGATAGTTTTAATGATGTTTTAATCTCATTGCACACTTTGCATGTTTTTGTTGGATAATTGTCGTGTGGGGTTTCATTTAAAAGATCTAGTGCCGTATTGTGTAATTTAGAGTTCATAATTTTTTTCTTATAAATTTAAAATATAAACGACACCCTCTAACGAAATGGAAGGTACTAAAATTTGTAAAAGTGTGATAAATGATTGAATAAAGACAGTTTTTACTTTAATCAAAACAGTTAATATAAGTTTTATAACACATGTAAAAATGTTGCATTAAAAAAGGTATAAATTAATAAAAATTAAATAAAGAGAATGTGTTATGTAAATGTGGAAAATATACTTATAATTAATCTTTTGAAAAGCATAAAAATTCTAAATTACACTATACAGCACTAGATGTTTTAAAATTAAACCTCACACGACAATTATCCAACAAAAACATGTCGAGTGTGTAATGAGACTAAATCATTAAAACAATTTTATCAGCATAAAAACATTAAGGAAAAAAAATAACAAGATGTAAAACTTGTTATAATGAATATATGAAGAAATATATGAAGTAATTTAATCATAGTAAGAAGTTAAATGATTAATAAATATTGCTTTCCATATTAAAATCAACTATAACTTTGAGTTATTTGATTAAAAAAATAAAGTAGCAAATAGTCCTGAAATAAAAAAAAACTATTGAATTATTTTTCTATACAAATATAACTAATGGAGGCAGCAAAACTGACAGCAAAAATAACAGCTGTGTTGAGTGTACAGAGTGTGGGAGCAAAGACTTTTAGCTAAATAACTTGGAATAAAAAATATAAACAGGCTAAGGAAAGATTATTAATTACAAATATTATACAATTTTTTTTTACCAATTATTATGGACGATCAAAAAAGAAGACTTGTTGACCAAAGAAGAAAAATTTCTAAAATTAGCGATTTTCTTATACCAATATCAATTAATTATATAGGAAAGATAGAAAGAAATTGAAAAAAAAAATTTCCATTCTCTAATAATTTATTTGTTAAGCCTAGAAATAAAAGCGAGCGGGTAACAGGATGGATAGCAAAGAATAATTTTATAAATTTACCTTTAGCTGATGCTAATATCAATTAATTATACCCCAAAGACAGAAAATAATTAATATAAATATTTCCATTCTATAATAATTTACTTGTTAACAAAAGAAGCAGACGAACCAATAAAAATTGCACAGTTAATAAAGCCGTTAAATGTAAGATATCGACATATAACATTGAAAATTCCAAAAATTTAGTAGAGCCCAATAAATTTTTAATTTCAGAAAAAAATAAGGTATTTGAGATAATACACAATAATCTTAAAACTTTTAGGGGGCTAAAAACTAACATTAAATATGTATCATTTGTCGCAAACAAGGTAATAATCAAGTAGAACGATTTACATTTCAGTAATTTAATCATAGAATATTAAACGAAGGACAATTTAAAAAGAGTTTTAAAATTATAACACAGGAATTATTTACACAATTATCCGAATTTCAAAGAAGAGGTTCAGGGTGGAGTTTAGAAAGAGTAATTGGAATACAATTAGTTATAAATAAGTATAATCCATTAAATGGGGCATCGTATATAGAATTACCAAAATAAATTAAGAATAAAAAGCATTAATAAATGTAAAGAATAATGATAAAAAATGCTTTCTTTAGGCAATAAAATCGGCACTATTTCCAGAAGAAAAAATTCTCAAAGGGTAACTAAATATAAAAATGTGAGCCGTAATATTGACAAAGTATTAGATAAATATGAATATCCAATTAAAATTGACGATATACCAAAAATATAAAATCAAATTATCACTTCTATAAATGTATACTCTTTTGATGACAAGTTCAATGTATAACTATTAAAGCTTGCAAAAATTAAAAAGGAAAAACATATAAATTTACTACATTTCAAAGATGATACAAATTCACAATACTGTTCGATTGAAGATTTATCGAGGTTGCTTTCAATGCAAAAAGATAATCATAAATTTAAAAGTTATGTATGCGACATGTGTCTTCAATTCATTACATCTCAAGAGAGATAAAATAAACATACAGAAGATTGTTCTAAAAATGATTCAGTAAGAATCACTTTACCATTTAAAGGTGAAAAAATATAATTCATACACATTAAACATACAACAAAAGTTCCTTTCACAATATATGTAGATTTTGAATAAATTGTAAAGAAAATATCAACAACTAAACCAAACCAAAAATAATTAAGTAAATTTAACCTTATCAAAAATATCCAATTTTAACCAAAGATGATATTGAAAATGGTCTTTATAAGGAGATGCTTAAAGAAAGATATAACCTTACTAATGAACGAATAAATACCATTGATTTAAAGTTGAATGATGAGTAGTACATAATGAAGTATCAGTTACACAAAGCATCTGGTTTTTGCTATTATATTGTATCTAGATATGGTGGTTGTAAGCCTCCAGTAGTATATCGAGGGCCAAATGCACATAAAGTTATCATACGATCAATAAAAGGGAAGTAGAAGAAATTTGGGAAATATATTCACCAATTTATACAGTGCATCTACTAACAAAAGAAAAAAATATATTATATAAGAAATCAAACGAATGTACTGTATACGAATGTGAATATACGGAGGAAAATAAAAAGGTACACCACCAGGATCATATAACTGGGAAGTTCATTCTCCAGTATGTAATAATTGTGATCCACAACTAAAATTACCTAATTTTTTACCAATTTATCTCCATAAATTAGGTTGGTACGATGCTCGTTTATTTATTAAGGAGTTAGGATATGGTGATAAAATATAGATTTCATTTCGAATTACGAAGGAAAGTTTATCTCCTTTGGCAAAAAAAAAAAAAAAAAAAAAAAAAAACAGAAAATTTAAAGATGCAATTTATAGACACATTAAAATTTTTGACTAGTAGTTTAACTAAATTATCATATAAACTATCTAAATAACAAATTAAACATACCCATAAACATTTTCCAAAAGATCAAGTGGATTTATTAATTAGAAAAGGGGTTTGTCTGTATGATTATATGGACGGTCGGAAGAAATTTGAAGAAACAAAGCATTCCCAAAATGTGAATTTTATAATAAATTAAGCAAATCTGATACAACTAACGATGAATATGATCATGCAAAACTTGTATGGGAGCAATTTTAATATTAAAAATCTTGGCGAATATCGTGATTTATATTTAAAAAATGATGCATTATTGCTAGCAGATATATTCGAAAATTTTAGGTAAATACGTGTATAAATGCATATGATTAAGATCCCTCATGGTATTATACAGCACCAGGATTATCTTGGGATGCTATGTTAAAAATGACTAAACAGCCATTAGATTTATTACACAATAATAATATGATTTTAATGGTAGAAAAATGAATAAGAAATGGAATATCGCAATGATGTAATCCAAATCGACAGTGTAACTATTTAGCATATCTCGATTCAAATAATCTTTATGGATGGGCAATGTCTCAATATTTACGATATGGAGGTTTTGACAGGGTTTATTATACATTAAATGATTTAGATTACTGGAGTAAAAAAATATTAGATTTGGAGGATGATTCTGAGTATGGTTATATATTAGAATTTAATTTAGAATATCCATAAGAACTACATAACTTACATAAAGATCTTCCATTTTGCCCAGAAAATAAAGTAGTCCCCAAAACAAAACAATCTAAATTATTAACAAATTTACGTAACCAACAAAAATGTGTAATACACTATCGTAATTTAAATACAGTGCTTAAAGAATGGATTAAAACTTCCTAAAATACATAGAATATTAACATTTGATTAGTCTATTGGTTTAAAAAAGTATATAAATTAGAACAGAGATCAGAACTAATGCTAAAAATGACTTCGAAAAATATTTTTACAAACTGATGCATAGATCTGTGTTTGGTAAAACAATGGAAAATTAAAGAAACAGACTAGACATAAAATTAATATCAGATGCAGAAAAATGTGAAAAATTAATACCATGGCCACATTTTAAAAAAAAGTACTATATTTAACAAGAAGCTTACAGCTATTCATATGAATAAGACAAATGCGAAATTTAATAAGCCTATTTATCTTGGCATGTCAATTTCAGAAATATCAAACGAATTAATACATTACCTTACGGATATGGAAACATAGAAGAATATCGATATCTGCACCATCAAAATGAATCAGTTTACCATTTTCAACTCTAATTTCTAAGACAATATAATTAAAATGCTCATTATTTATTCTATAAAAAATCGGATATGGGGGCTCACAGCTGATATAATCTTTAAAGCCAAACATAGTTTTTGATGGAAAACTAGCAGTTATATCAGTTTTTTAATAATTAGATTCGTCATATTTCATGAACATGCCATAGCCCAAGTTACAGTGGATATTGATTGTTTTATATGGATTAAAATTAGGCAATTTAGTGCCCACGACAACTTTGCCCTTTTCAATAGTAATATTTCTATCAAAACCAAGAATATCAGATAGTCTATCATTAAGTTTAATATCAAATATATATTTAATATATATTTGGTTTTTCACATTATCTGATGTTATCTCAATGTTGTTTGTTGAGAAGGGATCGATTCAATTTATAGCTTCTTTTAAAGATTTAATATCGTATTGGCCCTTAGGAATACTTATAAATTTGTTTTTATCAACGACAGCACTCATTTTTTCAGTGGTCATTGTAGTAATACTGTCTATATTGGGAGACAAAAATTTTGTATGATAACTAACTAATGCAATTGACTTATCTTTATGAATGATGTCATAGTGAAGTTTCTTCTTCAGTGCACAAGTAATATTTCTTAACTAGAATACTTTATTATGCATTTAATGTTAAAACTTATTGTTATTAAAGTGAAAAGCAGCAGCCAAAGCAGCCTATGCTGCGCAAAGTTAATTGGGGTGTCAGTGTTTTGATTTCTGAAGAAAACTCTAAAAATTAAAAGAATGGCGAATCATTGTATGACAACATTAGAGGTATAATCATAGACCCAAGCAATTGTGCCAAAAACCAATTTAACAACCAATTTTAATTATAAGACAGGTTGGTTAAATTTTAATAAACTGTATGTTTTCTCTAAAAGTTTGCATCAATCCAAATATATTCTGATACCAAATGATTTTCATGATGCTTTTAAAAAATTAGTAGCCAAAGAAAAAATTACATGCTTTTTAATAATACTGAGGAAATGTGAATATTAATCTCTAATTGTATTTGTTGATATTAACTAAGACAATCAAGACATGGTTCGTGAGCAATTTACTATGGGGAGGCATAAAAGCATTGATGTTTTATTTAGCTCAAACATATTCGAAAATACCAAAGCAACTTGTGGGAGACAATGGGAATTTTCTATGTATATTTAGACAATATGGCACAAACTTGGGACACATCTTTAATGATTTCGTCGGTGGGGACATGTCATATGAGAAATTTAAAGAGATTTGTGCATGCTACTGAAGCGAAGGCTATGGTTTTATCACAATAGATATGAGTACAAAAATTGAAAACAGGAAGTATCGAAATCAAATAAAATATTTTATATTTTAACTCTCTCTCTCTCTCTCTCTCTCTCTCTCTCTCTCTCTCTCTCTCTCTCTCTCTCTCTCTCTCTCTCTCTCATGAATTATGTAGGAGAATATAGTTATATATATAACTATTAAATGGAGAAGACTTGGTGCTTGAAGTGTAAGGTCACTAAAATTATAATATAAAAACTGAAAATACTACAAATGGACTATTAGTCCAGAAAAGTAAATGTTAAATATGTAGTTATAATAAATCAATATTTAAAAACAAACAAATGTGGACAATGCAAGAGAAGGCATAATTAATGAATTATATAAACCTGTAAGAAAAAATTTCCAAAGAAGAAAAGTAATGTCGTATGGTATTGATGATTTATGGCAAATCGATCTCGTTGAGATGGATACTGGTAATTTAAAAGGCATTTCGCATATAAACAATGGGTACGAGTATATTACTACAGCACATTCATTTATGTGCATACTATTTTGTAGTTAGTCAATCATATAAAAGTTTCTGAAATGCTTAATATTTAAATTTTTACATATTTTTCGATATCGATATTAGATAATGGAGCAAAATTTTTTTTTTACATTCCTCCTTTGCAACTTATCCCTTTCCAGCCTTGTTTTCAATTACTAGATTATGTATTTTTTGTTCTAGTTCTTTTCCATTTTTACTAACTTGATCAACAGTACCGTAAATTGACCCTACTGCTGTTGCTAAACCACAGAGTGTGCCGAAAGCAGCAAGTATGAGGGGAATAATTCCTCCATGATTTAAACCACTTCCGGATTTTTCTTTGGCCAAATTTGACTGTTTGCAATGGTATAGTTAATTTGAAACTTTTACCTTCTTTCAGTTTTTTATTTTTCTCGCAATTTGATGATTTGTTAAAAATGTATCTATACCCAAATCTTTAATTCCTCAAATGGATTATCGAAAGTTATATTTATCTTCATATGTATGTATGTATGTATGTATATATATATATATTATATATATATATATATATATATATATATATATATATTATATATATATATATATTAGCTGACCCATGCGATTTTGTTCGCATGGTTTTTATTAAGTTATTAAAATAAAGCTCACCATAATTTCATTAAAGTTTTGTGTTTAAGATTAAAATACTAATATTTTTTATTTCAGGTTTAATGGAGTTATTAAATTACACCCTGGCAGCGCTTCGCACATGTTTTATGTTGACATGTTATTTAGTACTTTGAATTGATCAAGCCACTTATTTTTATTGGGTTCTCTAGCCACTGAGCTACTGCGGCCCACTTTTTGGGTGCTTTAGCCAATGATATACTGTGGCCCCACTATTGGGTGCTCTAGCCTCTGAACAGCTGTGGCGCCACTAATAGGTTCTCTACCCACTGAGTATCTGTGACCCCACTATTGGGTTCTCTACCCACTGAGCTAATGCGGCCCCACTATTTGGTGCTCTAGCCCCTGACCAGCTGCGGCCCCACTATTGTTATCTACCCACTGAGTTACTGCGGCCCCACTATTGGGTGCTCAGGCCTCTGACCAGCTGCGGCCCTAATATTAGTTTCTCTAACGACTGAGCTACTGCGGCCCCATTATTGGGTTCTCTAGCCACTGAGCTACAGCGGCCCCACTATTTGGTGCTTTAGCCACTGACCAGCTACTGCAGCACTATTGGATTCTCTACCTACTGAGCTACTGCGGCCCCACTATTTGGTTCTTTAACCACTGACCACCTGCGGCCCTACTATTGGGTTCTCTAGCCCCTGAACTTCTGCGGCATCCTTGTTGGGTACTCTAGCCACTGAGCTACTGCGGCCGCACTTGATATATATCTATCCACTGGGTCACTACGGCCCCACTTGAAATAACTCTTGCTACTGGACCACTATGGCCTTTTGGAAGGAAAGGTTTACAATCTATATACAAAAAAAGAAAGGAGAAATTACAAAAAAAGTTTTTAACAATGCTTTTTTATGCAGTAATCCTAAGCAAAGCTTAATCCGGTACCTATTTACATCCCTGATCATCATTTTTTCCGGAACCGTTTGAGATATCTCGATGAAACAAAGACTAAGTTGGTCCTCGGGTTATTATCTACAGACTGTGTAAATTTGATGTCAATACGTTAAGTGGTTTTTGAGTTAAATCCGTTCGGACAGACAGACAGACACGAAAAAAATTAACATTAGATATGACTTAGTTATCAATTATAGTATATGAAAAAATAATTGAAAGTGAAAAATTCGAAAATCACAGACAGACACTTCTATTTTATTTAGAAGTATAGATATATTCAATAAAACATTTCAATTCCCCAAACTAATTTTCTTTTTGTAAACATTGTTGAGACAACGGCAGCAGAAGCAATTTTTTTCTCCAATCGGAAATGCATTTCAGGAAGATTTAAATTGTTTAATGCCCAATTTATTATACCCCTGCCATGATGTTCAGAGCTCCAAAATCTGTGTGGAATTACATTTAAAACTCTTATAAGATTAGGAATACCTTTTGGAATATTAACAACAAAATCAGAAAATTTATTGTTTAGCATATTCATTATGTATACGTTTTTATTGTAAAAAATTTATTTCCAGCATTCTCTTCGTCATGAATAACTGATAATCTATTAACCAATTTCCTAACATCGTACATCCAAACATATTCATTTAGCAAAGTATTGTACTTTTTTTATACCTTCTCCAGATCTAGGAGTTCTTGGATAAATTCTTTCTGGTGTATTTGGCTTGGATCTTGTTTGTGATTTTATATACGTTTCATAAATCGGGCTTATATTATTATACTTCCAACCTCTACTCGAAGCTACCATTTTTAGGATTATATTGTTGGAATGCAGCATTGGTTGTTTTGAGAATTTCTGCATAATTTTCATAATCCTCACTATCAAATCTATTCTCAAGGGCTTCTTGTGAATTTTCTGTAGACAAATTACAATGTCCTGGTGTTAATTTATATTCTTTATCCTTAACAAATAGTGTATCATTGTTTATCGTTACTTTTGTATCACCAATGTAAGCATTTCCCCCAACTCCACGTAAACCAAATTTTTTAATTTATAAAATTTATTCTTTTTGCAATTTCTTTTCCAATATTTATAGTAGACGCTGCATGTGGTAAATTATTTTAATGGTACGATTCCCATTCGTTCTTCCAAATTACGAGATTTTTATTCTGAGAATAATTCTCTTTCGAATGATGTTTCTTCTGGTGTTGGTGGATAATCTAAATTTTTTGCTGCTACAGGAACTAATTTGTTTATTAAATTTTTGGGTTATTCACTTACTATTTCTACTTTTTTTTACCAGTATCTCGTAATTGGTCAATTAACGGATGTTCTTTCTTCTTATTTTTTTCATATTCTTTTTCATGGCGCTTTATATATTTTTTATAACTTCCAATGGGCATTTTAACTCGAGGAACTCCCGTTTATTCTGCCATTTCTATATAGATTTTTTACTTATAAATGAATTATTAAAATATCGAGAGTTTTGAGAGGCAGACTTTTCCTCCAATTGATAAAACTAAGAGAAATTTAAATGTTTACAATAATAGAATCGAATTTGATATTCCTATAGGAGATGGCTTGTCTTTCTCCAATGATGCTTGTGGTTTTGAACAATTTAGTTTACTAAAGAGAGATAAGGTTGGAGCTGAGGCAAACTATGATGAATCAGATAATATTAATGTTTGTTCAAACTCTTTCCTTTCCAATTTTCGAGAGTAGAAATTTAAAAACATGGAAATATTATTGAAGCTGTTGATAATCCAGATATAACATCGACAAAGATGAATGCTTTATTAAGATCACCAAGAGAACAAAATTATTTAGAATTTACTGGTGTTGATAAACTATTTCATGATAAATCTGTTGCTAGTGATATAACAAGGGAGGTTAGAACTGTTTCTAGTGAAAACACAAACAAAATAATGTATCCTCTTAGATATCTGTTTGGTTTTATTCATGATAACAATGAAGTTTATTGGAAAGGTGGCTATAAAATTACTTTCTTTCGTAATTCATCTGATAACAACTGTGTATTTCTTTATGAAACTTTAGATAAAGATGATAAAGTTTACGAAACATCGTCCTAATCATGGTAAAATTGGTATCAAAAAACTAGGAATTATGTGGCCTATTGTTGAATATGAATCTAACACCGCCATTTCAATTAAAGAAAAAATACACAAAGTTCCAAAATACCTATTAGTTTTGATTATTGGCAATTTTTATAAAAAGAAATCCCTGCTAAAACAACTGTTTTTTTTTTTTTTAGGTTTTGATATAAAATATCAGTTTAATAATTTACAATTTGATATCCCTGATTCTGTAATTGTAGGTTTTCAACTTAATAGAAAAAATCGTGCTGAACAGCATAAACGCGCTATTATATACTAAACTAGATACCGGCTATAGAAATAACTATTATAAACTATTATAAACCAACCGTAAACTTTGATGGTGAGATTAATTACTATTCATTTTGGGGGCGAATGCCTTTATATGATATTGATAGTTCACACAGAAAAAAAAACTGTAGTTGAAGAAAAAAATAAACATAAAAATTAGTGTTGATTTTAATAAAGATGTCGAAGCAGGTGCCATTTTAATGTTGTTTTAATTAGTCGAAGGAATCTTACTTACGATTATTTGAAAGAAAGACTTACTGAAGATTTATCAATTTTTAATATTATTAAATGGAGGATGTAAACGATTTTACAAAAACAAGAAACTATTTCCACATTTTAATACAATTTTTAGATGTGTTGTTAAATGTTCGATCTAAACGATTTTACAAAAACAAGAAACTATTTCCACATTTTAATACAATTTTTAGATGTGTTGTTAAAATGTTCGATCGGATAAATAATCTTTTTGTTAAACCTGAATGAGCTTTTTTCTTTCTCTTAATAAATTTTTCTTTTATAAATAAAAATGCTTGTGTTACGTTGCAACATGAGAAAGATTTTTAAAGATGGTTGTAAATCAGCTACGCTTTCGTATCAATTAGATAGTGTTTCTGAAGAACTCAGAGAATCAGTTTAGAAATTTCATCGAAATCTACAAAGTTTACAATTAACACGCTCCGAAAAAATTTACGATAAATATGTGCTTCACGAAACTGGGGTTGACTTTGAGAAGATGGAAGAATTTTTTAAAAGATTAGTAGAATTTTGAATTTTAACTATCAATCGTCTTTTCAAAATTTTTACTTTATTCTGTCTTATTTTGCTTGTTTTTCTCTTAAATTCACCTGATTATAGTTTGCTCTCTTGCAAAATTAGCGTTTCTAGAAAAAGTGATTAATTGCTTGATTTTCGATGCTGGCACAACGCGTTTTTGAAAAACTGATAAAATTGTTTAATTTTGAGGTAAAATAGCTTGATTTTTTGATGAAAATTCATTGTTTTTTGGAACTGCAAATTGTCGCTTCTAGAAACATGAAAAAGCCGCTCGAAAAACGATAAATTCACTTTATTTTAACTCAAATTTGCTTGATTTTGATCGTATTTGATTGAATTCCCAAATTTTGAGTTCTTTCATTTTTTCTTGCACCCTTGTTAAAATCAATGGGAAATAATTATGTTATTTTTTCTCACACTTTTGGAGTAAATTGTTGGCAAAAATGTGCTGCGCTAGAATCCCCATTTGACATCTACTCATACTGAGGTAGGCCTAAGTAATGCGATTTGTAACATTGGTGAAACATTACTGCTAGGAACACAGTCAATGAATTACTTTCAAATATAAGTATCAAATGCCACGAGGAAAATCCATATAATATAAGGGTAGATTTATCGTACTTGTTTATCTTCTGTCTGAAAAATGACTTTTCTCTGTAACTACCTGATTTAACATGCTAGTCTTATGTGTGGGTCATTTATCAGTTGACGTTTGGACATCCCTGAGCGTTTTTTAAGCATAGTGTGCTAACATGGTGAGCTCATAAACCTATCGCTTTCGTTATTGGAGTGCGTAAGGTGTACGGAAAGACAGAACATTTTGCGGAGCTACTTGTTTTTTGCACTATGGCATGGCAAATACTCAAGATGTATATATATATACACACACACACACACTCGTCTTTATCAATATAACCTACCATCAATGAATAATGTATTGTATTAGATCATAAATTGTAATAAAATTTCTAGAACGAAACGATCATAACCATTTTTAACTACACAACGCTACCCACATTTTTTTTAACGATATCTAAAGAATAAAAGCGTATCTGTATTCATGTAAAATACATTTCGCGAATCATTTGTAGCAAAGTAAATGTAGATCGTTTTATTTCAGAATCTTGTGAAAAAGTTGCGAACTGTTGTAGCAAATTTCTGCCTCGCCATTCCTTGACAGCATATTCGAGGAATTTTTTTTTTATTAAGAGTAATATTTAAACTTTACCCCATTCCTCGGGGACGGAAAAAATGAGACCGTTTCTGTCCTTTTCTAAATTCCGCTGGAGAGTTTTATATGTGCTCCCCCCGTCGTTTCATCATTTCAAATGATGCCCCTGGCAGCAGTTCTCAGACTTGTATTCTAAAAAATGTGATACTCGCGCTTGATAACTAAGACATTCATTCCTTTCCCCGAGAAACAGGCTTTGGAGTGTAACAGTTTCCTTCTAGCTTTCCCCGAATTTCAGCCGCGAGGCATTGCTGATAAGGCTGAAAGTAGAGTAATGCGTACACTCTAAATCTGGATCTGTGAGAATTCCACTGTTTCAATCAGTCAGAAGTACCCGACTGTTTCAACAGTCACTTCAGTGAATTTTACTGACGAATCAGTGAAAAATTGCCGATTCCCATCACCTATTGATTCAGTGACATTTCCCGCTGATTCGTTGGTAATTTTTCCCCTCTGTTTACTCGGTGGTTTATTTTTGACTGATGGATCAGTTAAACGGCGTGAATCAAGTGAAATAACAACGAATAAACTAATAAAACCGATACGAAATACATTGTAAAACGTATTTCGTATTTTAGGACGCCATTTTTTGAGGTGATATGATCACCCAACCTTTCGTTCCATTTTAACTTCTGGAATTTCATTTTCATCTAAGCACCACGCAGAGCTCTGTTTAAAAGTTTACACTGCATATAATGTAGCGAAGTGAGTTAACTCATATATACTATCCGTTTTAACAATCCTAACTGTAACAAATAAACCAAAAACTAAAAGAATACAATTTAAATCTTCACAATATTGACAAAACTATAACACGCATATTTTCCCCCTACTTTCAACATTAATTGGTAGCGCAGATGGTAAGGCTGAAAAGCAGAGGGAAAATTGTGTGTGGGTTCAATCCTGGCCACATCTGAAACCTTCTTTACTTTTTTTTTAAATACGATAGTAAACTATCGTAAATACGATTACTTCACGTAATTACTTGGCTACATTCAATAAAAAGAAATAATTAATTCGCCACTGTAGTCGGTCCTCACTTATCCAATCAGTGAAGTGATTTCACACCACTAATTCAATCAGTGAATTTTTTTTTCACTGAAACAATCAGTGGTTTCCCACTGATTCTAAGTGGAACCATTTTCACTGATTCGAGTAGTTGTTTTTCACTGCGAGTCAGTGGTTTCCCATTGATTCGAATTTAGAGTATAAGGCAATAGCACCAGAGTAAACTACAACTGCGTCGTGGAATAATAGCATTCGTCCTCCGCTTTCACAGTGGAATTCCAAGCATGTTATTCTTAAATTAACTTCTCGCTTCAGGGCTCGGGGGGGGGGGGGAGTGAATTGAGGTAGCCTTTCTAGGTATATTAACGTTAGTTATTAGTGCTCGTTAAGGTTGCACTCTCTAGCATGCGGCCTACATACTCCCGTATTAACCGAACCAACCAGACCCAGCCAGCTGCTGTTCAACCTGCCATGACATAACATTATCTTCCAAGGACGGATGTCGTGGCCTGCTCCATCTGCACGTGACATCGCGAAAAACGAGGTGAACGCGTGTTAAAGGCCCGTCATTTCAATTTGTATTTCAAGTTCTTTAACCACCTAAAGTGGTACTGAAACTGTCTCGCAATATGGAGTACCAAAAACACACCCTCTTAAAATATGCCAGCCAAAAATTTATTCAGAATTGCTCATATTTTCTGTAGTGATATAACTTGACACTTAATTTTCACCCGGATTTTTTTTTCATGCGATCTACGAGCGGAACATTTGAAAACTTCGATAGTTTGACGTCACTTCGATATTGGAACTTGTAAAAATTCTTTATTTTTCAGATACTGATTGCGTTCATGTTGCATTGTTTCTGTCGCGTGATTGCTAAAATAAAAACATTACTACAGCTAAAATTCAGTTTTATACTCTCGTATATAATTTGCGTGTTGTATGTTTGTTTCAAATCAATTTCTTCGTTCAATAAATATGATAACGGTACTCTTATATTTGCAATTTAATTTGTAAATAACTTTTGCTGTAGCACTACTTATACAATATGGTTATTTGGTGGCAAAGATGTTAAATAGTCGCCAGGTGACATCGTGTGCTAAAATAGCCCAAGAAAGACTTAATGATTCCTAAAATCGTGTGTTCGCGTTATATACTTCCTGTACACCAAGTTTTGTGTCAGTTAAGAAGTATTTACGGGATTTAATACTCCCTCTCTAAAACTGAAGAGCAACCAAACTGGGAAAAAAAAAAAAAAAAAAAAAAAAAAAATCCTCTCTAATTGAACAGTAACTTCTTTAACCTGAAACTTGATGTAATTAAATGACAAGTCAAAAGTTACAACAGTTCTCAAAAGTTTGACGTCTTTACTTGTTTACTGGTATCGAAGGTAAGCAACGTGCCATTTGAGGAATACCAATTCTGTTGGGGCCACGGTGGCTGAGCGGTTAGCCTACTCGCCTCCCACCAAGGCTAACTGAGTCCAATCCCCGGCCGGGTCACCCCTGGATTTTGCCATTTGGGAATCGCACCGGACGATGGCGCTGGCCGGCGGGTTTCATTGCGGCGCTGCTACATGCTCACCTCGATCACCCTCATCGGCTCTCAAACCCACGCTGTTAAAAGCCGCCCCAATCTCTTCTCTCACTCGCCAGTTCTGCTGGTCAGTTTATTCCCACCTACAGATCTACTGTTGGTATAAATGTCCACCGTGGACCGGTTGTTAACTAGTGGAGTGGCGAATTATGAAGTTTCCAGATATATTTCACAGGTTTCACTCTCAATTTTTTGCGTTTTAGTTCTTTGGAAAAAGTGTCTCATTTACGAAATTAATTGTTGATGGGCGAGCTTGCTTTCAGAGGTTAACAAATCTTCATATAGGCTATTCGCGGTAAAGTGAGCACTTTTGAAACCCCTTCTCATTTGGAAGAATAGTCGATAAATATTTTTCTTTTAGCTATACACGTTAACTTCCAAATACCGTGGAATCTACACACTGTGTTTATTACTTACATGGCAATATTTATTGAAAAGGTGGTTCAGGGATAAGAAATGTCTGAAAGAAAAAAGTAACTAGGGCTTCAAAAGTGCTAACTTTACCGTGAACAGCCTTTAGAATCAATCTCGGAGTTACTCCTAGGAATAAGCTCCAGTCTGTCAAATATTTGCGTATAGAGGTACAGAAAGCTGAACGAACTGGTAAATCTGGATAGAAATGTTGTGCGAATTTATTTCAGAAGAAAAACTTTTAATCTGAGTACTCTTGAGTTAATTTTCCAATTGAATTACAATATATAACGCCAGTCTATCAAAGACGTGCGTATAGAGGTACAGAAAGCTGTACGAACTGGTAAATATGGATAAAAATATTGTGCGAATTTATTTCAGAAGAAAAACTTATAATTTGAGTACACTTGAGTTAATTTTACAATTGAATTAAAATATATAACGCCACACACAAAATAAACTTTATTTTAACAATAACAGGTACCAAATCTCGAGCTACCTGGCTAGGGGTAAACTGGCTACTGTCTAGACCAGTATCCTATGAACTAATTAATAGCTGAGGATTGTGTTATTATAAATTGGGTCACACTCATTTGTATGTTTGCAGAGACAGTTTTGTAAATGTAAATAAACACACACATCGTTTTGGACATTACAACACAGTATTTTGCATATGTTTTATGAATTCTTAATTAATGTCACCTCTCCTGGGTGTTATATTTATTTCGATTATTTTTCGCACTAAACGCAATTTAGGAACCACCATTCATTTCATTTTATTAATGATACTCTATGGTATGAGTATATGTTATTCTGAGTAACTTGTGACTTGACCTAATTAAGTTAACTACTTTTTATTTATGAGTTTTCATGCCTCAGAATTTTTTTTTTTTTTTTTTTTTAATTTTGAAAACTAATTATTTTCTCTTTTTTGCAAGTTTAAGGAGTATTTAATAATTCGGCTTTAGTTAGGTCATTTTGACCGGGAATAGCTGAGCTCCATTTTGATATGAGTCAAGGAAGAAACCGGAAGTAGGAAGCTTCTGAGGAAGGACCTTAAGGCGTCTACAGCGGTTTTATCGCCGAGATTTTGACGATCAAAATCCCCGGCATCGACCTAAGCTGGTCAGCTTAGTTAGTCCCCAGGAGTGAGTTTATTCTAGAGCTGACTTAGTGAAGTTCGGAAGAGGGCTAAGGTTAAGAACGACTAGCTTAATTTATCACTACATGATAAGTAAGGAGACACCGTCCGTATTATGGCTAAGGGACTTAAGTCAGTTACCTTTCCCTACAGTATTAAGATACTCCAGAGTATTCGTATCAAGGATGTCACTTCAGATAACGACTTAGTTGCATTTTTAATTGCTGAATTGCTAAGTAGTCCAGTGGTCCAGCTCGAACCTACTGAGCTAGTGATAGGAGCATCATTAACTTGGATTATTCTTATTCCAGAGTAAATTACTATTTGTTGTGGTGAAAATTTTAATTATTTTACTGGAGAACATTTGCCATTTTCTAAAAAGGAATTACCAAAGGATTTAAGGCGTGGGGAAATAATCTGAACTTTGCAATACCTCTTATTAATGGAGCTCGTTGCATACAAGAAAAATAATAGTCACTTAACAGGAAGGCACTAATTTTGTAACAGCTTAGTTGCTCATCACTTTTATTTAAAGTTGCAGTCAGCAGCATTTAAATTATTTTAGTTTTAATTTTTTCAAATTTTTCTTTTATTAATTCCTGTAAATCATGTTCTGTTCGAATGGTGGTAGTTCTTTAGTTTTTCGAACGAACTTGAAGATTATAATTTCATCTAATCAACCAGACATAACCTAAAAGTTTCAATTAATTGTTTTTATTTAACTAAAAATTATTGGCTAGTTTGTTTTTCCTTTATTTTTAATGGCGTGTTATCACTATTTCCCTTTCGTTAAACAACTTAATTTAATTGAATTCTCTTCATTTCTTAAGTAACTATTCATTGCCATACGAGTGCCAGTGTTGTGTGTGAAAATTCTAGAGATCCAGCAACTACAGGTGCACAACAGGATCGTAAGTGTACTTAAGTATTGACCACAGGTCTTCCGGTGATATGTCCCAGTATCAGAGTACATTTGATTTTTATGTTCTTACCACGCAGTGTGTAAATACATTAGTATAAATATTTCACACTGGGGTAAGTGGCGCCCTAACTAACATCATCAGCAAATATTTGATCACACACAATAGGCAATCATTACAGAGAAGAAAGATTTACAAATACAAATAAATGTGTAATATATTTTGCAGGTCACTTAATCCGTGACATTTTCATGTATTTTTTTCAAAAAAAAAAAAAAAAAAAAAAAAAAAACCTTCTACTGCAAGGGAATGTTTATAAAAGGGACAGAACAGAAAGAAAACCAGAGTAATGAGTTCACTATTGCTAGATCTCGGAAAAATCCCAATTTTTTTTTGTCTTAATGCTACTCTCTAGCAGGCGTGCACAGCTATGAGTATTATATTTGATCTGCTTACGGGAGGTCGTGGTATGATGTTATGTAAAGATAACAAGGCGGTTAACCAGAAATATTTTTCATTGCCGCGACAAATAAAGGACGAAGTCATCCCTATGTACTTCTCAGCTCCTTCCCACCTGACCTCTGAGAGTAAATAAGAGGTGAAAAATGACTCGCATATTATCAACCAAACCAACAATAGAATTACAACGTTGCGACAACGCCCAGGTGGAAAGTTCAGGGTTTTACGAAGAAGAGAGTCGATCATGACAATTATCTGCAGTTCATTTATGCGGGCAGTTACGGAGAATAGTGCAAAAAAAAAAGAAGAAGAAAAAGAAGGAAAAACAAGATTTCCTTAGGAATGGTGACTTCAGATTTTCCGTTCCTGAAACTGCAGAATCTGTGATTCCCCAGCTTATTTCCTAAAGGTGGCGATTCAAAGCAGCGACCACAGCTTTGAAACATTCGTAATATTTCCTTCTTCTTTCTCTTTGTCTACTCTGGCCATACTCTGTGATACAATTATTTGTTTCCATTTGCAATATTCTAATGTACTAATTAATTAATGCTGCGAAATACAGTGTTGACTTTAAAAAATTTGTATGTAAAGAATGACAAAACTGATTTAGATCTGCCAGTCTACAGATCTTCACAGATCTGAATTGAGTGAATCATTTTGTTGTAATAAATTCTTGTAGGTCTATCAGCTTAGAGATTTTCAAACGAAATTTTCTCTCCGTGAACCCCCTTTCATACTGTCAAATTTTTACCTTCAACTATAATCGACAGTAAAATTTGAAGACAAAATACGGCCATCAAATTTTTCCTTCCAACAAATTATATCAAATAATCATGAATGATGTTTGAAAATCTGTCACGCTGTCAAATTTATTTCTTCTGGAAAGGATCTTATCTGCATATTCATTTAACAAATTATTTTCGAAGTGAGATGCCGCTGTTGTTTTTAAATGCAGTCCATGAAAGGAAGAAATGTAACGAATGTTGTATTTTATTTTCACTGTTTTACTAAATCGAAATTTTATGTATCATAAATGTTTCTGAACAATGAAATTTAATGTCTCAGGGTTGTTAATATTATGTGCAATATCCATTTTAAACGGAATTCATGCCCAGAGAGCTTCTACATAAATTAATATCTTCATAACTTATTTCGTTTCCAGAAATTTTTCGTTATTCTAAAGTCTTGGGGCGACCAGTTTTGTCATGCACGATTCTGATTGGCTGAGACCGTCAAACATAAAATAAATTTTAGAACCGGTCCAGTTTTCAATTGTTGGATGGAAACTGAATCCATCCAACTTTTTCATACCAAAATGGAGGCGTTTATGGCATTTCGATGACGACATAACTGTCTAATTTTATTTGACGAAACTTATCGGAAGCAGTTTGAGGGAAAAATTTGACAGAGTTACAAGGGCTTAAAAGGTTTTCTACCTTACCTACTCTTTTAGCACATGACCACAAGACGCTAAATACAGTTCAGTTTTAAGTTCGCCCGTCTCGTGTAGGTGTATTTTTTTTCTATCCTTGCATTTTTTTTTTCCTTCTCTTTATCTTTGCAACTACATCTTCGTTCATTGATGAAATTAACATACCGGAACTCGTTTTTCATTCTTTAGTTTCTGCCTTTCTTTCAACATCTCCTACAGCGATCGTCCGGTACAGATAATTCTTTCGTGTTAAGTGACCTAAGCATGATGTCTTCTTCTTCCAGTTAGTCTTGTCGGGTTCTACCGTGTCTGTATGGCACTCGAGAGATCGTGGGTCAACCTTAGCAACGACTTGTGGCAGTTTATCTTTCTCCTAAGGGGTTTTCTCGTTGTCTTTACCATGGACGTCGTCAGTTATGGATTGTTATGGGGGTTATAAACCTATTCACTGAGCACCATTCCTTACCTAGAACACAGTTAAAGACTGTTTACGATCAAGTGAGCACTTCAGAAATGAACCTCGAAAATGCCACTGCCTCTGCATGCATGCATTTCAATGGGCGCACTGAGTGACATTCGCCCAGTAAAGTTGGTAACGAAGATGGAAAATAGTTCTATATTATTACGTCGAATAAAAAGTGTTAAATAAATATTTCTGAAATCTTAAAATTAATTTTTTCACTTTCTATATCTTCATTGCACCGACGTGTAAAAATGAGCAGATTTGTAAAGTATTTACTTTCTCAATAATTTCACAGTTTCATTTGACAGACACATGAATAAGGTTATGGGGCCCATGACAATGGTAAATTTACATAAGACTGAAGAATGCACAACCTACAAGCAAGTAGATACTAAGCAGGTCTTTCAAAAGTGCTCATTTTACAGTGAATGACCTACAAATATATTTTACGATTTGGTGACAAAGCACTTCAAGTTATAAAACTAAATTTTGATAAATTGCTATAAAAAACATAAAGTAAGAAATATCATACTAAATGTTTAATCTTACAGCAAATAAAACGAAAATATATTTCGATGGCATTGTTCCTAAATAAATTTTTTTTTTTTTTCAGGTACAAAGAAAAAAAATCCAGCAACTTCTCTGATATCAACTAGACTTCAATAATTTATTGTAAAGGGGATACTTAAAATAAATCTACACTTTATTCTTCGCGTTTTCCTGTGAAGGCTGTTTACGATAAAGTGGCACTTTTGAAATCAACCTTAGAAAAAAAAAACACTGCTCCTACCTACATATATTTTAACGAACGCACTGAGCGACATGCGCCCAGTAAAATAGGTAACTATGGATGGGAAGTAGTTCCTTACCGCAACGACGAATAAAAGTGTTAGGTGACCATTTCTGGGAAACTAAAATTATTTCTTTAGCTTTCTGCTTTTTTTTATATGAATCTAAGAGTTCAAGTTAGCAGATTTGTAAAATATTTAGTTTTCTAATAATTTCACGGTTTCGCTTGACCGACTAATGAATAAAGTTATGAGGCCCAGGGCAATGTTAATCTTACATATTGCGGGCGAATACACAACGTACATGCAAGTAGATCTTAAAGCAGGGCTTTCAGAAGTGCACATTGTACTGTGAATAGCCTATAGGTATATAAACGTTGACATGGCAATTGATGGTCAAACTACTTAACTACCTAACTAAAACAATATTTGTGCAACCCATGGCCAAGAAGGGCAAATTAATTGAGGAAGGTGGGAGATGGAGGATGCCCGTCCTCGGGCCGCGGTGGGCTAGTGGCTAGACCATTCGCCTCTCGCCTAGGCGAACAGGGCTCGATTCTAGACGGGGTGGCTCCCAAATTTTCGAGAGTGAGAATCGTGCCAGACAACGCCGCTGGTTGGCTGGCTTTCTCGGGAATCTCACGTTTCCCCCTCCCCTGCATTCCAGCGCTGCTCCGTTTCCATCTCGTTTCACCCTCGTCGGTTCTTAAGACCTCGTAATTAAGAGGCGCCCAAACCTTTCTACGACGTTCATCCCCTTGGGCCCGCCCGCCAATGACGGCCAAGGCCATCGCTTAAAGTGACATTCAAATTTTTTTTTTATTTGGTCTTAATTTCCCGAATTCTGCAGCATGCTAAGCTTTGCTCCTAGATATTTTTTTTTTCCAGTCAAATTGCATTTAATGCAATCTGTATGGTGCGAAGAACATACTGATTCTGTATGAGTGCGATTTATAAACAGGTGAGCGAGTATTGGCACTATGAATTTTGTTGAAAATAAGGGCCAGACTTGTAGTAAATATATTTTTGTTCATTCAAGCGAAACTGTTAACATTCATTTAATAAATAGTTTGAACCATTAACTGTAGAAGAAAAGTTGTTTTTGTTCCTTTCGTAGCTTGTAACACAAATGCAGTATGCCGCGCTTAGATTCTAATTCAACACTTTGAACCTACCTGTAACACTCTTGTTACGTAATTTGAGCCTTATATTGCGAAAACTATAATGATTTGACAACTAACAACTGCGTTAAGGAGGTACTTGTCGAAAACTCTCTCAGATAACCAAATTAAAAAAAAAAAAGAGAAATATCACCTTAAGTAGAAAATATAAAAACCAATTATCTAAGCCCGTACATTTTCGTTTTCATCATATTAAGAGGTATTCTAAAAGAGGAAATATCGTGAAAGTGGCAGCAAAAAGATCGCATTTCTAAAACTTGCCTATGCAATTTCCTTAAGCCGCAAGAGAAAACTATAAACATACGGGTGTAGTTTAATTTGTAGTCTTTCAACGCGTGTGATAAAATCCCACTGTTACAGATCTAATTTGCACAGTACAGCGTCACGACGGAAACACTGCACGCTTTGCACGTAGGAGCGATGAGGCACTAGGAGTGCGTGTTAGTGTCGCCCGTATCGCTCCCTCGCTTCTCGACCTTAGCCACGGGGGTCCATCCCACTCTTAAGGGAGAAAAGTGAAACGGTACAGTTGTAGTTTAATATATGGGTTTTCATTGCGTGTTATAAAATATCACTGTTGCCGATCTAATTTGCACAGGAAAGCGTAACGACGTAATTACTTCAAGCCAGTTCAGCGCCTTGCTCGTATGGGCCACAGGGCCAAGGGCGGGCGTGTTATTGTCGCCCGTATTGCTGTGCATCGAGCATTGAGCACCGGGGGAAAAAATCTCGGCCCACACTCTTAATGCCAGCCAGTGGCGTGTGGTGAACTGTTTCAAGGTAAGCTGGTGCTTGTTCGATGTTGTACATTCTCGATTCACCCAGCTGGAACCAATAACCACTGTACAACCCAGGGAGAAACTGAACGTATTTAGACCATTTACGAGCTAGCGAGAGACCCCTTAACACGCGTCCTGTGGCGTCAAATGCTGAACTACGTTTTAGTTACAGAAGTGTAAACTAGCAAGCAATAGGTAGGGATAGGAACTTTCGCAGGTTCATTTCAGGACAAGATAGACGTCAAACACGTGTACACTGAAGTTGACTTAGCAATTGGATCGCAGTTTATTAGACACGCCCTGGACGACTCTGAGCCCATAGCAGACTAGCAAGGAAACAACTAGCCAGTGCCATACTGCCAGGTGTGAAGTAACACTGGCTACTCTATGGGGCAGCAGCCAATGAACAAACATCTGAGGCTCGAGTATACACATGACTGTGGAGTCTAGCCTACAAGTTATTAAACTCACGAAATTGTCCTTTCCCTAGCCATAAGGTACAGCACGTAGCTAACGCTAGCTTACCTTGCAACGGTTCACCACGCGCCACTGATGCCAGCCCATTCTTCGCCCATTTGATGACATCTTAGTAAACATGGTTAGCTAAAATTAGACATAAAATAATTTATATAGTCTATTCACGGTTTCGTCACACTTTTGAATCTAACCTTTGAAAAACCACCCCATGTATGACGTGGTTGGTTATTTTCTAAATACTTCGTGTATCACAGCGTTTTATACTTCTGTTAACGAAGAAGTACCTTATTTTTGGTTCAATTGAAATTTTGCTTGTATTTTATCTATGAGTTATGGCATTTTTTAACGATTAGTTTGAATTAAAACAGTGAGAAAACAAGTGTGTTGGTAATGCGTAGTAATAAATAGTTCTTATGCAAGTTTGTCTACATTGAGTGCGCACGAATAAGGTGCGCAGTCCCTTTGGTGTCATGTTTTAAACTTGGTTAAGCTTGGTTGGCACGATGCGGAGGAATATCCTGGGAGCGGAACTTTCAGCAGGGCTTCAGAAAAGTTGGAAGCCATCGTGAATGTACTATATCAGATATCTTTCCTTTCCCATGTCACTCGACGACTGTGCATTCACCAGGGGTTATACGTGCCCGGGCATGCTAACGCGTCACGCTCGCAGAGCTGGAAGGACGCATCGGGAGTGACATGACTCACTGCGAAACATCCGGCGTCGAGCGTCTTGCCGCTTCTGAGCCCAAGAGGATCGAGAATTCTCTCCGTCTCTAACCTTTCTGAGCATCGCCGTGTAACGTGAAGCTCGGACTTTCACTTCTTCCCTGATGCCCGGAGACCCTGGGATTTCGGCAGTTCAGTTCCGCAGCAGGTCGTACTTCACAATCATTTTTTTTACGTATGGACCACGTCTATACGAATATCTGTAGCCAAATGATTATAGATTTCCAAATATAGCATGGAAAAGTCGAACATTGGGGAATACAAGAGCTGAAGTTTCTATGCTCCTAATTAAATTTGCAACTAAATCACTTATAGTGTAATCAATATTGTAGCGTTGTCCCTTTCCCTAACTCCTAGTATAGCACTAACTAACTCCAGTTATTCTCAATGCACTAATATATAACTCATTAGGATTGTGTGACCTACCGGGGGGGGGGGGGAGCTATCGATAGCTAAACCAATTATTAAGAATCCTTTACACAAAACACGTTTATTACAACAATCTCTATACTTGAACAGAACGATACATTTAACTTATACTGAACAGTAGCACCAATTATTTTACGCAGTCACTTACAATGTTTAACACAAGGTGAAGGTTATCCCTAGCCTTGCCTGAATATTATTCAGTTATAAGATACTAACGGAACCTCGAAATCTATTATGTCACATAACCAACTAGCCGAAGTTATGCTCACCATGAGTTGTAGGAAGATGTGAGGCCAGAGCTCCTCTAGGCCCTGGGATTGAGTTGATTTCGTCTTCGTGCTGCTCCTGCACTACACTACGTCGTCGCTTTTCAATCACTCTCTCAAGTCTTGGGGGGAGGGGGCGCAGCGTTCTAAGCTTTTATAGCCAGGTGGTAGTTGGTCGATCAAAGTTTGTTGTACAAACAGGGGGCTCGCCAGGAATCCATAGTGCATGCTACTTTAGCTTGTCGTGTGCGGCCCCTTAGCGTCCGCCACAATATCACATTCACAGCGTGTTAATTCAGTATCGGGAATATTTAACAATCGGTACTCGGGTATTGGCATCCTGAATCTATTTTTAAATTGGTATTGATATTTTTCCAACACATTTTAATTCGCCTGTGAGAAAATAATTTCTCTTGGACGAATAAAAGTGTGTTGGCAAAATACGTCAACACCTATTTTAAAAGAGAAATGTGACGAGTGAGTGGATTTGGGCTGCTGTTAACAGCGAGATCTTCAGAGCCGATGAGGGTGATTGAGGTTAGTATGGAACGGCGCCGGAATTGAAGGGCTGTTGAAAGTGGAGATCCCCGAGAAGACCCGCCGACCAACGGCATCGTCCGGCAAGATTCCCACTTGCGTAAGTCCGGTGACCCGGCCGGGGATTGAACCCTGTTCGCCTTGGTGTGAGGCGAGCAGGTTAACCGCTCAGCCATCTCGGCCCCTTTAAAAGAGATTCAGCATACCAGTACCTGAGTACCCATTGTTAAATATCCTTGATACTTTATTAACATGTTGTGTATATTATATAGATCACATAAGGTGTGATTTATTCGGAAAAGTTAATAAGGAGCATAGAAACTTGGACTCGCTTATTCCGAAAAATTCGACTTTTGGGTGCTATATTTTGAAAACTATAAGCATTTGACCACAAATATTTACGTTTGTATGGCCATTACATAATACTCTTTCAGACAATGGAATTAAAATCTACCGAGAAAAATGGCTTTTAATCTTCTGTGCGTTCGGCCTTCGTTCGGTCATTTGTCAGCTGCCCAATTACATGAATAAATGTTCATGTGACAGAGTAAATTAATGTACGAAGGCGAAACAGCGGCTTCTATCGCGAGCTCGAGCCGCACACCGACAGAAAATGGCGTCACTGGCCAGGAATATGTCGGAACGCTGTTCGGCAATCAGCGCACTAAAGAAACAATACTTCGTGGCACCCGGTAGCCAGTCAGGCAGAAGGCTCGCTCCCACAGCCTCGGGCAGCCAATGGGAGAACGGGTACGCCCACTTCGTCTGTATGTTAAGCTAGTCTGTGATCCTGCCACTGTTTATTCTCGCCTGCTTATTTGGGGTTTGCAGTCATCCAGGGCGTGTAATAAACGTGAAAGAATTTCTTGGAATCCAGCTTCGTTCGGACGAGAGGAATTTCCGAAATTAATGGGGTTTTTAATCTTTCGAAAAGACTGCACTGTAGTTTTATTTCAAAACAATGTACAGCACAGTATAGCCCGTTCATTGTTACTTCCAGCTTTTCTGAAGCTCTGCTAAAGTTTTATTTTCAGGATATTCCTCCACCTCCTGCGAACAAAGCTTAGCGAGATCTAGAAAATTACACCAGAGGGACGACGCACCGTATTCGTGCACACTCAGTGTGATGGTATTTTGCATGAGATTTGTTTATTACTAGGCATTACCAACTAACCTACTTTCTCATTCTTAAATTCGTATTACTTATAAATAGAATATTATAATTTACAGATTAAAAAAAGTTCAATTCAACAAAAAATTAGGTACTTCTTTTTTTTTTTTTATCTGAAGTACAGAACGTTTTTAATGTACGTATAATGATATAGTTAGTAAAAAAACAAAACACCTCATACATGGGGTGTTTTCATTTCAGATGTTTGATTCAGAAAGTGAGAAGAAACTACGAACAGACTATATCTCCGGATTATTTTCATAACGGGGTGGTTTTTAACTGTTACGTGTCTGTCTGCCAGTCACGAACATTCAGTTAAGGTGTAATTTAGCTACTTCTGTCACAGACTATTGTATAATTACGTTCCAGAGAACAGATTTTACATAAAACGTTTCATTGCTCGATGTTATAGGCAGCAAATGTTTATGGTATTGCGGAATATGGTCTCGACAACACTTGAGGAACTTCCTTTATTTGCCGGGACAGGAAACGACGTGTAGGCTAGGCTTCACGGTCCTATATATTTCCGAACCTCAGCTTTCTGTTCATTAACCGCTTGCTGCCCCCAGCGTGTAGTCACTAGAGCTGGCGATTTCCCGCGAGGAAAAAAAAAGTGAGTAGACAGTAGACTTCAAACCTGTAAGCAACCAACAGCATTTTGTTTATTGCCATTGGTCGCTCTTTGCTTGAGAAGGCGTTTTCATTTCTAGCCGGGTCACTCAGAATTCCGCAACATCGGCACGGCTCCTGCGTGATTCGTGTGCAGACAATTTTCGCGTGTCGAATAGCAATTCGGGTGAACGATCATACAGTGTTTTTGAAATATAACTGGACTTGTAATCTTTTCGCGAAATTTCGCTGGCCGTTAGTAGTCAAGTTTGATCCCAGATCAGATGTCACAGGATTCGGTTCCCATATCGTTGTAGTTCCGTCACTGGCTCAGAGCTCACCTGGGCGTGTGTAGTAAACTATGATCCGATTGCAAACACAACAGAAGTACACACCTTTACAGGTACAGCCGGACCTAAGATGAATTCGTGAAATGCTCCAGTTTTTAATTACTGGACGCTCTTTTCTACCATGCACGTCGTAGATCATTAACTATAGCCTACTTACTGTTCAACGTCCGGTATAAGTCTTCATCATTTATTTTTGATTTCGGGGGACAATGTACTGCGGCCATTTGGACGTGAGTATGGTTGTTTTTTAGTTTTTATATCTGTGACTTCAATCTGCTGTAAGTGTGTAATGTTTACTGGGTGGTGATGGATATTATTTTTAATTATTATAGATCTTCCGCCCCCTTTTCAGGTTCCTGACTTACGTGAATGTGCTCTCCTTGTATATGCTGTCAACGGTAAACCGAGCGCTTTTTAAAGACGTGCTTTAAACCTACTTGTATGCATATTGTGTATCCTTGCGCCACATATAAAATGAATATTGCTTGATCACTTTGTTTACGCGTCGGGTCAAGTAAAACTGTGACATATTGTTGGTAAAATATAAAATAACTTACAAATTTGCTCATTCTTAAACTATAATACTGCATGCACTTGAAAAAGAGAAAGCAAAATAAATAATTTCAGTTCCCACTTTCAATTGAACGTTAAGACGTGGAACTACTTTCCCTCTACCGTTGCCAACTTCACTGGTCGCAAAATATATTAATATAGTGGAGGTGACATTTAAATAATGAACCTTCTGTGCCTTTAAAGTGTAGCCCGTGAGTATCTTTTCGCTAAAAATGAAAGCGTTATTATTCTTCTGTATTTCCGACGTTCGCCCGAGTGTAATTCGAGGTGGGCGAAGTGAGCGCTGGGAAATGCGGCGAAGAGCGGCAGGTTGGGCAACGGAGCGCGCGGCCACAGGATGGTTTTTTTTTTATCGGGCGGGGAGCCGTCGCGACGCTCTGCGTCCGCCCATGCCCCGAAGCCACAGCGGGGTGCGAGGCGTCGTAGGAGTCGGAGGCCCCCTGGGTGAGCGCTGATGAAGATACGGGGAGGGGGAGGGACTTCCAGACCCCCCGCGCGCGCGCGCGCGCAGTTACGAGTCGCCAATCTCCGCAGGTCGTGCAGAGGCAGCGTATCCTCAAGGTTGGCAATCCCATCTCTCGGGCGGCGTCCCCGGGACACCACCCCTCCGTGCGTTATCCTTGGCATTATTCTCTCTCCTCCGCTCGTGTGACGCGGCTCACGCGAGCGGTTATGACGCCCGTGTTTGTGTCTCTGCGAACCCCCTCCCCTCCCCCCCCCCCCTTTTGAGTCGACTACCCCATTACTTCGACCCCTTCCACTCTACACCCCCTCCACTTGCACCCCTCCCTCCCTTATGCACCGGGCATCGTCACCTGCCAATAACTGTCGGAAATACACGTTTTGCCACGAAACTATAGACTATTCACGGTAAAATGAGCACTTGTGAAAGCCCTGCTTAAGATCCACTTGTATGTATGTTGTGTATTCTTCCTCCTTATGCAAAATTAACATTGCCATGGGCCTCGTCACTTTATTCATGCGTCGGTCAAGTGAGTGAAACTGTGAAATTATTAGGAAAGTAAACGAATTTACAAATCTGCTCATTTTTTTCACTTCGATGCATTAAAAACACAGAAAGTGAAAGAAATAATTTAAGTTGTCACAAATGGTTACTTAACATTTTTATTTGACGTTGAAATATGGAACTACTTTCCATCCACCGTTACCAACTTTGCTGGGCGAATGTCATTACAATATATGCATGTAGGAGAAGCGACTTTTTTCTAAGGTTAGTTTCGAAAGTGCTCACTTTATCGTGAACAGCCTTTATCAATAACGGGCAAACTTAAAAAAAATTATGAGCCTATATATATATACAAAATATCCGAAAACTGAGTGCCCAAAACTCCGGACGTAAAGTCTATTCCCGGTTCCGTCACACTTTTTGAATCTAATCTTCGAGAAAAAAAATCACCCTATGTATATGGGCAGGTGTTTTTCGGGAAGATATTTATGGCCCTGCTAGACTTCAGCATCCTACACCCGCAACCACAACTTCCTTCAGTTATAAGCCGCGTGTCTACGTGAGAAGACATGTTCCTATTTGACTCTGCCAATAGTAATAAAGTACTCCGATACTGAACGTCCATGATTCGCGGACAGACACTCGAGGCACGTGATATTTAGAATCACCCAACCACGAAAGTGCATATGAACAAAAGATGTTTTGGAGTAGAACTGGTGTTGAAATGTTCTCTCGAAAAACATCTGCCTCTATAGGCTGTTCACGTTAAAGTGAGCACTTTTTAAGGCCCTGCTAAATTGTTGCTATGAGTCAATTTCTCTATTTTTACCATTTTTTTTTAAATATCATCACTACCACGTTGCTAATAAACACAACCTATAAATTTCACCAAATCCAAAAGTCAACATCTGCAGCAGCCACAAAGTATATTTATTAGTGTTTAAAGCCATTTGGAAGGGCCTTAAATAGTGCTCACTTTACCGTGATCAACCTATACCTGTGGATGAAGCGCTTGGTTATTTTCAAAATACAGCGTGTATCACAAGCGTTTTATAATTCTGTTATCTTAAAAATACCATATATTTGGTTAGATGAAATTTTATAGGCCGTTCACGGTAAAGTGAGCACTTTTATGAAGCTGTTCGATCAGTCATAATAACTAATAAACACATTTCGTTGTGGCCTCGGACTTTTAGTTTTGGGTATGGTGAAATGTATACACAGTTTTTATTACTCACATGGCAGGGTTTACATAAATAAGTGGCAGAAGAATATAAATAAATTGAAAGAAATAAGTAACTAGGGCTTCAAAAGTGGTCATTTTTACCGTGAACTACCTATACTTATAGTATATTTAGGGCCACCTGTTTTTTGAGAAAATATTCCAAGGCCCGCGGTGTACTGCAAAACACGTTTGTTGAAAGCCGATTTCGTGGTTGGAGGATGTCAGCTTTCACGGGGTCCTAAGTGTCTATCAGCCAATCGCGGACGTTCGGTGTCGTGATAACTCAAGTCTGATTGGCCCAGTTGAGTAGAAAATGTCTTCTCGCACATAAACGCGGCCAATAGCCAAAGGAAATTTGCTAGTGTGCACTAGGATATCGAAGGCTAGCCTGCACGTAAATCTTTCCACCAATTATAATATTTAATTTAAAATCAATATGAATAAAACAGCGAGAAAATGGATGTGTTGGTAAGTCCTAGTAAGAAATAGTTCTCATGCAAAGTATTATCACACTGAGTGCGCACGAACGCGGTACACTGTCCCTTTGGTGTAGTTTTCTATAGGCTGTTCACAGTAAATAGAGCACTTTTGAGGCCCTAGTTACTTTTTTCTTTAAGCCATTTTTTATCGTCTAACCACCTTTTTAAATCAATATTGACATGTAAGTAATTAACCCAGTGTGTATATTCCGCCGCAGTCGGAATTGAACATTTAAGGGTAAAATAAAATAAAATTTGTGACAATTATTACATATGAGAGGGCTTTCAAAAGTTCTCACTTCACCATGAATAGCATATAGACTAGGTGAAGTTTTATTTGCATGAGGCGCAGGAATATCCTGCAAGTAGAACTTCAGCAGGACTTCAGAAAAGTGGGAAGTAACCATAAATGGACTATAGTATCTTTGGACCAAGAGTAACACAATCCGGAGAGGGCCGCAATGACTGAGCGGTTAAGCTGCTCGCCTCCCACCAAGGCGAAGTGGGTTCAACGTCCGGCCGGGCCACTCCAGATTTTCGCATGTGGAAATCGTGGCCGGACGATGTCGCCGATCGGCGGGTTTTCTCGGGTATATCCCGTTTCCCCCGCCCTTGCATTCCGGCACTGCTCTAAAGGGCCCCTACTCACCTCGCTTCACCCTCATCGGCTCGCAAGACCACGATGTGAAGAGCCGCCCAAATCTCTTCACGCGCTTACATCCGGAAACGTATTTTTATATCATTGAATTGTGTTCAAAGTTGCGGCGTACAGTTGGAGAACAAAGCGGTGCAATCATGCGTGTAGGATAAGTTACATATGAAGCAGGTGTGTCTACACCCTATCTAACTTGTCCTACATGTATGATCGGGGCTGTTGACTGAAACTTCGAACACAATTATTTGATATAATAACGTTTTTTCCGGATAAACGTGAGTAGAGATTTCGTGTTACAGTCTATTCACTGTTTCTTCACCCTTTCTGAATTAAACCTTAGAAAAATTTCCCCATGTATGGCGTGTTTAGTTATTGCCAACATACGCTATATATCACATGCGTTTTATACTCTTGTTCGTGAAAGTTTCTTTTTTTCTGTTTATTGAAATATTAGTCATATTTTATCTATAAATTATAATGCTTCATTTAAAATTAATTTTAATTAAAAAAAAAAAACAGTGAGAAAACATGTGTTGGCAACACCGGAAAGAAATGGTTCTTATACAAAATATTATTATAACTGAGTGCGCACGAATTCGGTGCGTTGTCCCTTCCAGCATTTGTTAAGCTCAGTTTGCACGAGGCGGAGGAATATCCTGCAAGTAGAACTTTAGCAGGGCTTCAGAAATGTCTGAAGTAAGTGCGAATGGGTCATGTTATTGGTCCAAAGAAACTGTGTCTATGGAGTTTGGTTATGGGAACTGAGTTTCCGAAGGACCTATATTTCTAAAGCACTGTATGTGAATGGATGATACATTTTTGTCCCTGCTTGGCACTGTGTAGATCAGTAATGAAGGTTCGGTCTTAGAGTGCCAGAGTTCTCATTGCCTCAAAGAAATGAGCAAGTAGCCTCATGAACGCACGGCAGCCAATAACGAAAGACAAATTTTCGGACGTGTGCACAATATGTCGGAACCTAAGGAAACCGCCAACTGCTACCGCAAAGAGCCATCTCGTCTCTGGTTGTCAGACGTGCGTCCAGTGTGATGATGTGCGAAAATGACGTCACTTGTCGAGTACTTTCAAAACGTTGGTGCATATTATAAACACTATTTCAGAGCACCCTAACGTAGCTGAAAAATTTTTTCCCAAAGTTCCCTTTCTCAAAACATGCTCGTCAAATACATACAAAAAAAAACTCAAGTGTCCCGCATTGAACTTTCTCAACTTTCCACAAATAAGATGGTTAAAGTCCAATTTTTGGGAGGAAGGGGGGAAAGGATGGAATTGGGGACAAATTATCTCGTCTTCTTCAAAGCAACAATTATTTTGCTCGTTATGTTAGAGTACAGTTTATAAAAATAACACGATTAGTTGCAATTTTTTTTAAGTCTCCTACACTTTACTTCAGTAACAGACTAAGAAAAATAATAAATTAAATTATAGCTGAATGAATTAATGCAATCCACGTAAGTAAAAAGTGCTTACAAATATCTACTTTTAATTTTCTTATCGGGCCAGTTATGAACCTTTTCAAACCTAGTGTACACAGTTGTATACAGTACACTCTAAATCTGAAGCAGTGAGAATTTCACTGTTTTAATCAGTCAAAAGTACCTGACTGATTCAGCGATCACTTCAGTGAATTGAACTGACGAATCAGTGAAAATATGCCAGATTTCCTTCACTTATCGATTCAGTGACATTTTCCACTGATTCGTCAGTCATTTTTTAAAACTATATTTCTGTGGTACAGTTTTGATTGACCGATCAGTTAAACAGCGTGTAAAACTGGCCGTCATACAACGTTAAAAGATGGCCGTCAAACAACGTGTATAAAGTGAAATTACAACGTATAAACTAATAAAACAATACGAAATACTTTCTGAAATGTGTTTCGTCTTTCAAAACGCCATATTACGAGGTAATATGAACATACATCCTCACTCAGTTTGTACGTCTTTCGTTTCGATTCCATGCAATAGTTACAGATCTCTGTTTGAAGGTTTAAACTGAACATAATGTGGTGAATAGAGTGCACTCATACATAATATTCCTAACGGTATCAATGAAACTAAAAACGAAACGTGAATGCATACGTAATTATTTCACTACGTTCAATAACAACAATGTTTAATTCGCCACTGCAGTCGGCCGTCAATTATTCAATCAGTGAAAATCTTACACTGAAACAATCAGTGGTTTCCCACTGATTCTAAGTGGGGTCATACTCACTGGTCCGGGCAGCTGTGGTTTTACATTGTTTCGAGTTTAGAGTGTACATAAAGTAAAGGAAGGTAGTTGTTCGCCAAAACTGTACAGTGCAAGGGTCGGCGTTCAATGGAGTTTCCTGCGTGTTAGGGAGTCATAAACTATGTTTACATTCTACGCTATGAATGGTTAATATCACGGCAGCAGAGTGCCTACAACTTATTGAATGATGCTATAACGAAACAATCCGGTAGCTTAACTACAGCAAGCAATAATAAGTTTGTAATACGCAACACGTGGAACCACAGACTTAGGAGGTTCTGCAAAGTTGAAGTCAGCGAATGAATTACACATTTATATTTAACGGGTGTTGGGATAAATATGTCTGTCAGCGAAACTTGGTGGTGACGTACGTATAGTTTTCTCCTTGAAAGATTGTGTATGAGCCGAACTCGACACCGCCATTGAACTGATGGCCATTCAAATGACTAAGTCGGCTGTGATCAGTAAACGCGCAGTTGCCCACGCGATGTGATTCTGGGAACGCTTGAGCCCACGGGTGGCCGATTACCCAGTACCGCGAACCATTTAAACCTGGAGCATCGAATCGCAGGCGTGGGAGGTGATTTTTCACGAGGCAAACTACAGAGTTAAGCTGAATCCGAAAAATTTTACTACACCTGCTCCTATCTTGTTTATCTTGGAGACTGCTGCGTGCTTCTTTCGTGAAAATCAAAATTCCATTTATTGTTTGGTTTTCAGAACTCTCTCCGTCATTTGCGTTTAGACCATGCGTGTTAAACCGAGGCAATCCTGTCAAGAATCGAGGAAGCTGATTGGTTGAAACGTGTATGTATAGTTGCCGAATGTTTCAGCAACCAATAACTGCCCGTAATTACTCGATATCCTTGTGAAATATTCTAAACATGTCAAAACCAAATTTCTTTGAAAGGTCGTTTTTAATATCTGTTTCGCGTTCGCAGAGTGTTTGCGTAACTCAGCGATCGTGGACCTGAAAATCAACTCGCTATCTAATATTCGGGTCTACAAACTTGACTGTACCTTTTAAAAAAACGGTGGTACATGAGAGTAGGGAAAAAAGTAGTAAATAATAAAAGTATACGTTTCTGCGTAATTGTTCCACGTTTAAAGGCTTCAGGTTGAAACACGAGTATGGTTCGAGTCCTGATATTTCATTTCCTTTACGCGTTAGATATTCCATTTTTTTTCTTTTCCGCCTTTCTCTGGTTTATCCACAACAGTTATTTTCAAGAAAACAAAAATTTACTCTCTATATTTTTTTTGGTACTTTTACAAGAAAATCCTTTGAAATCCTGTTGCCAAGAAAATCTTTTGTAAATCTGCACTAAGAGTTTTCTTGTAAAATCTGCAAATGATATTATTACAATTGACATTATTGATATGTGTATTAAAATTACTTCTTTTTTTCTTCTAAAAACCAATATAATAAATTAATAACAAAGAATGACTAAAAAAATTATTTCAAAATACAATTTACAAAAAGAATTATTTAGTTTTTGCCAGCACCGGGACTAGAACCCACACCCCGTGTATCATTAGCCGGCTCTCTTAACCACAATACCAGCTTGACTTAAGAACTGTAAGTTTATTTTCTCAGTAAATATAGCTGCGAGTATCCACAAAATATTAATGAAGTTATTTGGTTAAAAAGAATAGGAATATTTATTTCATTTTAAGAGTTCTGTTGTTGAGTTAAGAGATTTAGATGGCTCTAAACAACGAGGTATTGAGAGCCTATTTAAGAGTTCTGTGTAGTTAGGAAACATTAACAGTTAATGAATAATACAATTAATTTTTTTGAAATTGTAATTTTATTATGATTATTTTAGTTTTTTTTTTTTTTTTTTTTAGATTTTTACGTTATTCAGACTTGCAATTGATTTGTAAAATCACAACAAATTTCTCAGTTAAAATTACAAAATTTTGCAATGTAATATTTCCCCCATTTCTCAGCAATGTAAATTGTAGATACTACTTATGAGAGAAGGACGTACAAAATTACAAATAAATCTATTCAATTTTTGTAAACAATTTTCGGAAATGAAACTACAAAATATTTCTCTGGTATCAGGATATGCAAGTATTTTCCTTGTGAAATTGCAAAAATATAACCTAGCTACTGGACAACCAGACAGATCGGCGGTGGACTCCGAACCACATGTTCGTGTTGCTCATCTGGTAATCAAATCCTGTGTCGTCTATTTGTTGGTGAGCAGTCATTAGTTCGGCGTCCTAATCACGTGACTCGAAGATTTTTTCGTCCAAGGCCAGAATGATCCCATTAAAGACTAATAACCTTACCCTCTCAAGGTCTAAACTATAACCATCGAGTTAAGGATGGAACTTCAAGCTCGTTAGTGTGATTAATCCTCCTTTTCTTAATTGCCTCCCAGTTCAGTCATAACGCGATCGTAAAGAATAATGAAGCTTCTGTAAAAATTATTTTTAGGAATCCTTTCCCACTTCCACTTGTTTTCAGTAAGTAATAAAAGTGTCATTAGGTACCTTATATGATTCGACGATTTTAGATGGAAAATTATTACAGTTGATGTATAAACCTTGCGAAGCATTGGGTCTCTGGCTGTGAATGAGAGGGGTGCGAAATGCGATGGTTATTATTTTTTGACGTCACAACTGCACGTGTTAAAAAGTTAAAATTTCATTCCGTTAAATGTTTTGTCACGTCAGCCGTGGATATTTGTGAGAGATATGGGTGGCTCTTAACATCGAGGTCTTGAATGCTGATGAGTGTGAAACGAGGTGAGTATGCAGAAGCACCAGAATGAAGGGAAGGGGGAAACGGGAGATCCCTGAGACAACCCGCCGAACATCGGCATCATCCGGCACGATTCACGTGCGAAAATCCGGATTGAACCCGAATCGCCTTGGTGGGAGGCGAGCAGGGATTGGTAATCGGTTATTCGTATTACGCTATTAAGAACAAAGAAATTCTCTAGTTCACTAGGTGACAGTCTGAACTTGAAACAACTGAAAATTACGCTACTTTTGCAATCGGAAAAGAGTGTATTTGTCACGCTCTGATTGTCTGGTTGCCTGGGCCGGTAAACAGTGCGCAGCCAGTGAAGGAAGAAATCACTGCTACGCTCAGTCAGGAGATGAATAGCTTCCCATGAAGTGGCACGTATATAACAGATTAGATCCTTCATATTATGCACAGAACTGTGAGGCATTGCCTTGTCAGTCACAGAACTAGTACTTCTACAATTTATTTTGGAAACCTAAACAAATTGCCCATTCTTTAGGTAGCGCTAACAAAATTTTTCTTTTAAAAATTACAAGACATGTTTTTGTAATATTTAAAATTACACAATCGTATAGTGGAAACATAATATTCTTTTATAAAGTAATCGAAAACAACAGTAGTAAAAAATAATATACTAGGAAAATTTTCTTCGATTTTTATTTATGAAAATATCTAACAGTTACCAAGGGACTAATCCAAAACCTTTGGTTTATAATGAAAGAAGTTTACCACACGACCATTTCATTTTGTATGCCTTGATTTGCTTTTAGGAGAATAATAATTGGCTATTAACTTGGGCAAGAACACAAACTTACTTCATGAAAAATATTGTGGCATGAAACTAAGGCAGTAATTACACTTCAGAAGAACTTGAAGTCTGCAGGTATATTGAACAATTGCATGTATGGGGTTTTATAATAGTGGAATTTATTGTTTTGTGAACTTTCCGCGGGGATTACCGTCACTGGCATTGCAAATCAACAAATTGTCCAAACGGATGAATACAAAAATAACTGGACCGGGGAAAGAATGTAATAGTTTGTGACTTCGAGAATTAAAGTAATTCCTGTTAATTACAAAAATTCTCTAGCTGTAAAAGAAATACGTTTAAAATCTTGCAACGTTCCAAAGAAGACAATTTATAAAGGATATAAAGTACTGTATTTTAAAAGTTCTGTAAATGTACAAAAAATTCTCAATACACTGTAGTTATTATTATTCATGAATCTGTATTCGTTAATTTATTGCTTCATCGATGCACTACCTACAAGGTTTGTCTGCGCTTATGTAGGTCGCATTTCTATTTCTAATGACGTAATTGAATTCACGCGGGCAAGAAGCCTCCCGTCAGAGTTATGGTGTAGTTTCAATTCTTAACGTGAGTAACAGAACTTTCCGAGGGGCCTCGCTACACGCGAGTCGTCTTGCGCGACGAAACGACAGACTGCCGACCGTCTCGAGGTCTATTTCATGCACGCGACATTTGTCGTCCCTCGGAGAAGGAGTGGCGAAGGTGCACAAATCATATGCTTGCCGCCATTGCATTTTTTTTTCTTGCAAGTGAGATTGGCAAATGGATCAATGAGTTACAAGGACGCTCGTCTTAACTCTTTCACTTACCGACGTACACTAAGGTACTTGTAAAAATCAGCGCAAATATGGTGTCAGCTGTTCGTAATAGGAAATTACCGCCAAATCCTGTAGAAAGAAGCCCATCGTGTGACAGTAATATTGATTGGGGTTTGACGCTGTGGCCAAAGTTTTTATCTTCAGTACTAGTCGTTAACAATATCGCCTGAGACAACAATTTTCTTACATTAACTTTGGCCATGAAATGTTATGTTATATGATTTTCAGTACAATAAGAAACATACATTAGGCCTATATCATTTTGTGGAAGGTCTATACTACTTATATGTATTGCTACTTACTGTGTATTAGGTTTATTGAAATTTATTGGGGCTGGGCTTGGTTATTTTGTTGATTGGTGGTAAATCACGTTACACGACTATGTTTCAAACACCTACCAGGGCAAAGGTACAACGTTGTGATAAATAAACAGACGTGTATGTAAATAAATAACTTCGCAAAAAAAAAACAGTTCCCATTTACAACGTATAAATAGTTAATATCAAATATTTGAACTCTCACACACACAGGGCCAGCGTATCGACCACGATGCACAAAGTCACGCCATTTCACAGACGCAATGATTAACGAAACACACGTCACTATTTATTACTGCCGTTGGAACACAGATTTATCTCAACATCGTAACTTGCCTGGGTAGGTTTAATAAACACAACGTCTAGAAACATAATGTGGTAATTTGAAGTATTTTTCGGGGTAGGTATAATTTATGCTTCGTTTGGTAAAACAGCAACACGCCATGTCACGGCTCGCCACGTCTGCCAACTTCACTTTGTTTCTGCCCCGCCATCGTATCTAAATATATTAAAATAAGTATTCAAACATTAAAAATCTCTTTTCAGTTGTAAATTACAAATTCAAAAATCATTATTTTGCTGTAATAAGTATGAAATACGCTAAAATTGAAAACATGTACAATTATTTCCGCGTACTAGCGAAGTGAAACTTCCCGAGTGTGAAAGAGACAGACAGAGAGAGAGAGAGAGAGAGAGAGAGCGACAAGCCTCGCTCAGCCAACAGTTGCTTCAAAGTTGCTTTCGTAAGATAAAACAACACACTACCATTACGGCCTACTCGCGATATTTTTCGCTGTTATTTTTAACTGTTAAAATGAGATATGTTGCCATCGGGGCTACCTAAATATTAAAATATTTCAATAGGCACCGATAATTTTTACAAATAGTATACTAAAAAACTAGGTTAAAATAATTTTTTAACTGTGAACTATTTCTTACCGGCCGTTGCCAACCCATCGCTGCTCTCGCTGTTGTTAATTCATATTTAAAAAGAAATAAATATGATCAGTTATAGAAAATATTAAGGTAAAGTTTCATTTATTCAATAATAAAGTACTCCAAAGGTAACCATAGTGTTATATATTTGTGGAATACAGGTTATTGAAAAAACAGGTTGACATGGTATGCTTGGAGTGTTTTTTCAAAGGTTGATTTTCATAAGTCGCTTCCAATCGGGAATGGACTATAGTTTCAAATCATTGGGGCCGTGGTGATGAAGTAATTAAACTACTCGCCTCCCACCAAGGCTAACCGGGTTCGATTCCCAGGCGGGATCGCCCCTGGATTTTCGTATGTGGGAATCGTGACGGATGGTGCCACTGGTCGGCGGGTTTTCTCAGGATCTTCCGTTTCCCCCGCCCTTGCATTCCCGCGCCGCTCCATACTCGCCTCGCTTCGCCCTCATCGGCTCTCGAGTACTCGATGTTGAGAACCGCCCAAATCTCTCCACCATAAAATCATCGAAGACATATCTTCCCTTTAAAGACGATGTCATAGAATTTTTAAGGAAACAGAGATGGAACAGCCACTTATACGGCGATCTCTAGCTTTGCATGCCAACACTGGCCAACAACATGTCGCAACACCGTTCGCAATCAGCGCATTGGTCACTTAACCGCCAGACGGCAGCACAACCAATAGGGAATCTCTCAAGCGCGTAGTAACCATGCAGACGCAAATCCCGTTTCCAGAGCTTCACGTGGCCAATATGAGAACAGCTACGTTCTCATCAGAGGAAACATTCGTTTCTGTTATTCGTCATGTTCTTTTGGCCATGTGGAGACAGCTCTAAATACGTGGTCTGTTCTGCGTATTGCCATTTGTAAAAGGTTCTTTATCTATTTATAGAGACGCCATTTTTTTTTTTTTTTTTTCGCAAAAAAATTATTTTACTCGCAGTCTAAAACTTCAACATCCAAATTGCACACGTACAGCATTCATTAGTTTTTTTTTTGTTTTTTTTTTTGGCCATGCGTCTTGAGGTGAAGTCAGTTTTGTTTTTGACTGGGCTACGTGGAATTACGTTATTCCGAACTGGGAATATGTGAATACTGGGCACACACCAAAGACACTTTATAATTATCATACAGCCGCGAAAATCGACAACATCAAAGTGTTTTGCAATACAAATTTTCATGGTATTTATTCGCAAAATAACGGGTATTTCTTTTAATATTTATATTTAAGAAAATTGAGGCGATATAATTTTTTCCAACTTTGTAAATCCACACGAATTGGGCGGGCGCAGGGTGTCTGAGCGGTTAGCCTGCTCGCCTCCCACCAGGGCGATCCGGATTCGATCCCCGGCCGGGCCACTCCGGATTTTCGCATGTAGGAATCGTGCCGGACGATGCCGTTGGTCGGCGGGTTTTCTCGGAGATCTCCTGTTTCCGGCGCAGCTCTATGCTCGCCTTAATTATCCTCATTGGCTCTTAAGACCTCGTTGTTAAGAGCCGCCCAATTATCTTCTTCACACGAATAGAAACGTGGACATATGTGTTTTGTTTTTATTGGCGGGGACATCCGAATTTCGCGAAAAGGTTTCACTACCAGTTGTATTTCATAACACTTAAGTTCATATCCACGCTTGTGATTGGGTGATCTAGATTTTACGCGTCTTAAGTGTCTGGCCACGAATGAGAGACCTACAGTACCTATACAGTATCGGAGCAACTTATTTCTGATTGGCCAGTCAACTAATAAAATGTCTTCTCACAGACACACGTCACCAATAAGCGACAGGAAACTGCTGGTACGCTCGTAGGGTATTGAAATCTAGTTTGTGCGTAAATCTTTTCGCAAAATTAGTTGTCCCTATTTATTTGACTATATTCAAAAGTTGGCAGTATTGCTGTTTACGCAGCGCACAACAAACTATAGGCTATTCACGGTAAAATGAGCAATTTTGAAAGCCCTCTCATTTGGGATAACAGTCGATAAATATAATTTATTGTAGCTTTAGGAGCCAAGTTCCGATTTTGGTGGAATATGCACACTGTGTTTATTACATACACTACAGTATTCGTTTAAAAAGGCGTTTGAAGGATAAAAATTGCCTGAAAGGATAAAGTAACTAGGGCCTCAAAAATGCTCACTTTACCATGAACAGCCTATAGTTGCGTGCTCTCATAAAAGGATCCGCTAGCTACCGCACTCTCGTAGAAAAGTCAGACTGCAGTTTCGTCGCTGGTCTTCCGTAGGACACATAGACTGAAGATATGAAAGATCGATTTAGGGATGTTGATATTGGAAATAAGATATCGATATTATTTCTTTTGGTTATTTATGACAGTATCGTTTTACGAAACGATTTACGGACAGAAAAAAAATAGATTTTCGCTACATCACAATCCGATATGCTACGTATTAAAGGACCTGACAAATGTAAAATTGCTCGGAATATTACTTACTGAGGACGCGAGCTACTGGAAAAAAGTATGTCACCGGTTCTCGGTGCATGTTGCCAAAGTAAACATAGTAATATTTAAATTCAATTTTTGTATTCGATACAGAGCTTATTAAAATACCATTTTTTTAAATATTTGTTTTCGATGCCTAGAAAAATATATTGATTTCGATCAAATATAGTTGAGATATATCGACCATTTATACCGATATCTTGTTGATATAAAGTCGTCATATCGCTATATCGATAGTTTTTCATCTTCCCTGGATCGATTTTTGACTTCTGCGCATGTACCCAGAACTGATTTGGCCATGGTGAGTACAACTGTTGAAGTCACACGGGTGACAGTGATTAACTTGTTTGGCTACATTTAAACAGACCTTCCATTTAACTCGAATAAAGCCTTTTATACGCTGCTCACGGTAAACTTGGCACTTTTGAAAGCCCCGCTTAAGCTCTAATTGTATGCACATTGTGTATTCTTCCACCTTAAGTAAAATTAACATTATCATAGGTCTGATCACTTTATTCATGCGTCGATCAAGCGAAACTGTAAAATTATTCTGAAAGTAAGTAGCTCATGAATTTGCTCATTCTTGCACTTGCATGCATTGAAAGACAGATAGTAAAAGTAATTATTTCAATATTCAAGAATATTTAACTAACACTTTTAATTCAACGTCAAAACAAGGAACTTCTTTCCTTCCTTCGTTGTCAACTTTACTGGCTTATATAAGAATTGTATTTGTACAAGTTTGAAATTTCGATCTTAAACACTCACGTTCATCACTGCTGATCATGTGACTTTGACAGTTGCATTGGCGATGGCTGGGCCAATGTTGACAGACGCAGTGTGCCCGGTAAAATATGTACACGAATATTCAGTGCCATTTCTTCAGGTGTTGTTTTCCAAAGTTCTCAATTAACCCTGAATAGTCTATAAACCAACTTGAATGTGTTATCTAGCTACATTAAATCTGGGTTAGCTCAAGTGCACTCTAAATCTGAATCAGTAAGAATTTTACTGTTTCAATCAGTCAACAGTAAGTAACTGATTCAACAGTCACAACAATGAGGTTAACTGACGAATCAGTGATAAATGCCAGATTTAATTCACTTATTGACAGAGACGGGTGTTTTTCGCGAAAAGAGTTCAAGACCAGTTGCACTCCAAAACACTTTTGTTCATACGCACTTTCGTGGTTGGATGATACTAAGCGTCACGTGCCTCGAGTGTCTGTCCGCGAATCATGGATGTTCAGTACCACGGTGATTTATTCTGATTGGCCCAGTCAAATAACAGCATGTCTTCTCACTCAGACACGCAGCCAGTAACCAAAGGAAGTTTTATTTATGGACGCAAGATGTTGAAGTCTAGCATGGACATAAATAATTTCGCGAAAAACACCCGTCTCTACTTATTGATTCAACGACTTTCTCCACTGATTCATCAGTCATTTTTATCACTGTTTTTCAGTGCCTTGTTTTTGACTGATGAATCAGTTGAACAGCTTGTGAAAAAGGCCGTCAAATAATGTATATAAAGATAAATAACAACAAATAAACTAATAAAGCCAATACAAAATACTTTTTAAAGTGCTTTTTTATCTTTCAAAACACCATTTTACGAATTAATATGAACATTCAGCCTTTCGTTCCGTTTTCGCATATTTCATTTCGTTTTCATGTAACCATCACAACGCTCTGTTTAAAGGTTTAAGCTGAATATAATGGGGTGAAGAGATTGCACTCACATATACTACTCGCTTTAACAATTTTAACGATACCAATTAACAAAACACGAAATCAAGGGCATACAATTTAAAACTTCACGATTTCGATAAGAACCATAATACAAATATTTTCCTCTTTTTTTTTTTCAACTTGGCTTGGTAGCGCGAATGTTAAGGTAACGGCCAAAAATCTAAGTGGGAAGGGTGTGTGTGCCAATCCTAACCGCCTCCGAAAATTTTCTTCCGTTCTTAAATTACGGCAAATTGCTCAATATATACATCAAACTATTGTAAATATGTTTATTTCGCGTAATTATTTGGCTGCATTCAATAAAAAAAAAACATATTTAACTCGCCTTTGCAGTCGGCCGTCACTTATGCAATCAGCGAAATTGTTTCACGTCACTAATTCAATCAGTGAACTTTTTTTTCACCGAAGCAATCAGTGGATTTCCACTGATTCTGAGCGGAGCCATTTTCACTGATTCGAGTAGTTGAAATTCACTGCGGAATCAGTGTGGTTTTCCACTCAGAGTGTGGACAAATATTTCAAAGCGCTTACTCGTGCAAAGAGTGTTCTGACCTCGAATAGCATCCCCATGCTGTTGGCAGTAAAACGATTTACGCTAGAAACATGGGGACTAGCCACTGCGCAACTTGCATACCGCGTATGCACTCTACGTCAGGACATGGCTGCATGTCTCTTCAGAACGCTACGACAACTGAAAAGAACGACGTAATGTACAGCGAAACTAGTTAGTTTGTTCCGGTGACCTGCGATTTTAGCCACTAAACTTCAAACTCTTGTTCGTATGGATTGTTTTTTTTTTTTTTTTTCGATCGAACTGCTGCTTACTTGACACGCCCTAGAATACTCCGAATCAATGAGGAACAGCCAACAGTAGGGTAGTCGAATCAAGTGCAATCAAAATCACAAGAGGAAATGCGTTGGTCACGTGGTCGAAGCAAATAATCCCGACACTAATTCCAGTATAAAAATAAATGTGAAATCTGAGCTGCAGGTGAAATTTAATATTTGCAAATATTAACAACGAAGGTTAAAATATGTACTTCAGAACATGTTAACTTTTTCTCCTAAATAAGTTCACAATATTTATCCTTTGCATTTTTGGGGATGTCAAGGATTTTAAAAATGTTTAATTGCGTATAAAAGGAACAACATATCATCGTCACCTGTCTCGCGTGACTAAACATGTGCGTGAACATTATTATTTGATAATTTTTTTAATCAATCTTCGAAAAAAGGTCACATGGCCTACATTTGAACTTCAATGGACTCCAGTAAATTTGGCAACGACCGAACAAAAGTAATTCCATGCCATGAGGTTGAATTAAAAGCGATGGGTATAAATTTGTGGATAGTGCAATTATTTATTTCACTTTCTGTTTGTTTTGAATGAAAGGAAGTGTGTTTAAGAATTATCAAATTTGCGGAATATTTACTTTTCTGATGTGTAACTCCACAATTCAACTTGACCGACGCACGAACAAAGTGATAAGGTTGGAAGAATACGCTATGCGCATACAAGTAGATCTTGAGCAGGGTTGGTAGTCAGTTTACTAGTGAACAGCATGATGGAAAGTACGTCTTGGTGGCGAGTGTACCCAGCCTAACATGCTTCTACGAACAAATGGGTTCCGAAGAGGCGGAAAGACTCGTGACCAGCGTGTTAACCACTCACGGGTAAAAGGCGATGCGAATAAAATTGCAAATCATGTAACTGGGAGGAAATTGCGGCCCTTCGACGCCTGTCGGTGGAAGACTCATTTCACTCAGCCAAACTTTGTCCTTGGCTCATTTAACGCTGTTGGGTAGATAAAAGTACTCTTTATTTATTTATAAACGGCTTGAATTTAGTGGAGAAGTTAGAGCATCAGTATTGTGTTAACGCTTAGCTACTGTAGCACTATTACAGAGATTATGTGAGCAGCATGAAAACTAATTAAGAGCTTGCATCAGACGCCAGACAAATCAGTGATGCAGTCTGTCATGACTAGAAGGATTATGCAGGCATTATTGCACCTGGATCATTTCTGATCGAACAGTAAAGGAGGTGAAGTTTTAATGAAGGGTACTAGTGTTCAAAACTGCTTGAAAATTAATTGATGATTCTATAAAAACTACATTAAAAATGCCGTTTCCCAACCATTTTCAAATGGCTTTAATGATTGGTTTAAAAGAGACATCGTTTCATTAGTAAGGTAGCTGAGTTTAAAAGACAGTAAATTGTATATTCATTTACAGCTCTTTCTCTTAGCTATACAGGGGCCGCGGAGGCCGAGCGGCTAGCCCGCCCGCCTCACACCAAGGCGAGCCGGGCTCAATCCCCGGCCGGGTCACCGGATTTTCGCATGTGGGAGTCGTGCCGGACGATGCCGGACTTGCGAAAGTCCGGTGACCCGGCCGAGTATTGAACCCAGTTCGCCTTGGTGGGAGGCGAGCGTGCTAACCGCTCAGCCACTGTGGTCCCGTGAGTTCTATCTGTATAGATACACATTGTGTATCCTTCCACCTTGTGTAATATTAACACTAGCATGGGCCTGATTACTTTATTCGTGTGTCGGTCAAATGAAACTGTGAAATTGTTAGAAAAGTAAATACTTTACAAATAAGCTCGTTTTCGCACTCACAGTCTGTGCATTTGAAAAACAGAAATTTAATGAAGTAATTTCGGTATTACCATTCACCTAACAATTTTAATTCAAAGTTTAATCATGGCACTACTTTCCCTCCATAGTTACCAATTTACTGGAATCATGGCACTACTTTCCCTCCATCGTTACCAACTTTACTGTAATCATGGCACTACTTTCCCTCCATCGTTACCAACTTTACTGGTCTGCATGCTGTTCAATGTGCCCGTTAAAATACTCGCAGGTAAGGGCACTGACATTTCTCAAATGTTGGTTTCGAAAGTGCTCGATAAACCGCAAACTAGTTTATATAAGAATTGTATTTGTACAAGTTTGAAATTTCGAACTTAAAGAGTCACGTTCATCACTGCTGACCATGTGACTTTGACAGTTGCATTGGCGATGGCTGGGCCAATGTTGACAGACGCATAGGACGGGAATTAGCTTACCTCAACCATTAATCTATAAGCTCAACTGCTTAAAATATAAGAATGGCGAAAGTTACACAGGATTTTCCTCCGGGAAGGATTCAGTTAGCATAGTTATTCCGCCTAGGCAATTTTAACCACGAGAGAGCGTATAAACGAGACACATTTTTTTTTTTTTTTTACATTCAGCCGAAACATCGCTAGAATTAAACAGGGATTTTTTGAAATCGTGTAAGCATCTTAATCAGAGTTCCCTCAGTGCCAGGAACAAAGTACACTACTTCAAGAACATTGCTAAAGTCACCAGATAGCATTGCTCTGGCTTGCTCTTTGATTCTTTTCTATTATTACATTTCCTTGTGTTATTCACGAGCTGTTGAGTGGGTTAGTTTATATATATATAAACACACACACATATATGTGTATGTGGGGGGGGGGGAACTCATTGATGATAACGTTTCTGTTCGTTTTGATCGACCAGAAGGGCAGTCTACATTCTAAATTTACTCAAAGTTAGTCTACGTACAGCGTGGAAGAACAGCTTGAGTCGAGCATAGGAGAACACCAGGGTGGCTTCCGAAAAGGCAGAAACTGCGTGGATCAGATCTACGGGATCAAGAGGATAATAGAACACAGACACAGGAAAGGAAAAACCACAATAGTTAACATGTACTTTAAGAAAACCTACGATTCAATAGACAGGAGCACCTTACTGGATGCGCTGCGCGGCAGAGGTCTGGATACTGCAACATACGAATCAGTGAAAGAAACGCTGAAAGGCACAACTACCAGTGTCAGATACCGGAGCACGCTGTCCGACAGCTTCGAAATAAAGACAGGAGTCCAACAAGGGGACGGGCTGTCGCCGATACTGTTTAACCTTGTCCTGGACGAAGTGGTGAAACAGTGCAGACAGTTAAACAAAGCCATGGGGATTGAAGACGTACAGATTGGGTACAAGATCAAACACAATGCAATAGTGGATTGCCTGGACTTTGCGGATGATATGGCATTGCTAAACGAGAAGGGAGAGGACGCGAAGATGGTGCTAGCAAACTTAGCAGAGATTGCAGCGAAGGTCGGCCTGAAGATAGCCCACAGCAAGACCAAGATATTGAATGCAAAGACCGACTGGAAGATAGGTCAAGTTGTAGAGCAAGTATACAGATTTCGGTACTTGGGAGAGTACATCACTAGCAAAATACAAAATAGCAATAGTACAATAGACAGGGCACAGCTACTCGAGACACTAAGATATTTGCGGTTAAGACAGCCTACAGGAAGACGAACTTACCGAGGAACGCAAAACTACGACATTAAACGCCGACCATCAGGAATGCCGCAATGTATGCTACAGAGACGCTGGCATCAGGTAACAGAGCTTGTATACGCTTGGAGAGAGAGAGGAAAGAAAGATCTTGAGAACTATATGGGTCACCAAAAAGCAAGGCAAATTTTGGATCCCTAGATCAAGGCAGGAGCTGCACGAGAGCGTAGAACCAATTTCGAGTGTGATGCGGAGGAGAAGGTTGAGATTCGCGGAGGGGGGACCTGATGAGGATGAACGTCAACAGGTTGACCAAAAAGATCTGGAATGCGACATGTTTAATGGGAAACAGCTGGATGAAGGAAGTTAGAGAGGACTGGAAGGCAATTGGCACTATGGATAAAAATCCCGAGACAATAGTACAATATAGAGTCAGGTAGAAGAACATGGTGGAAGATCACAAATGGACTGACACCAGGATCAAGATACAACTCTCAGAAGCAGAGAGAAACAGGAGGAGTGGAAGAATGAAGAGATATCGGGAAGAGCGAAGTCGCGCTGAACAAGTCACTCGTGATTCTGATGGGTCGTAACGAACTAGAAGAAGCCTACGTTTGGAAATGGTGCATGTGCCCATGGATTTTCTGGTATTCGAACCACAAACCTTGCTCTGCGAAGGAAGCTACTTAGAGAGTTTCTCACAACGAAGGTTTTGCTTATTTACGTAATCAAAGTGCAGGAAGTCCCAGCTGCAGCACAGAACTGTTAGGTAAGAAGGAGTGAAGCTGCTGAATATTCCGGACTCTATGCTGTGCCTGTGAGCAAAATAAAGCAGCTTCGTTTAATACTGGTTGGGCTCCGCGTTGTTTGCCAACAAAGGTACAAAGAGACGAGTTCGTCTCACACTAGCAAAAACAACGTAGGCGTTTTCACAATGCGGAGATGCTATTCTAATTCCTCAACCATCGCACTGCCATTTGGTAACTGGGTTATGTTGTGTCAAAGCGAGTCCAACACCATTTCACTTCTTTGTACGTTACAACTCATTCTGTGGTAACGGTATGTCACAAACAAACTATAAATAATCTGAAAACGAAAGGGATATCTGTTCCTTTCTCAATATTTTGCTATTAACCGGTTTCGTAACTATTTACTAATAAATCGGTTCTGACCATAGTCAACTTAGAACGAAGGCGATTGCTGTAGCAACGTGCTTCCTTAAGATTCGGTGTTCGGAATTTTATTTTCAGAGAAAATCTGTGCAATTTTTAAAACATGCATACACAGCATAAAAACTCTAAAATATATATAATAGTAAAACTTATGGTGGCATTGTCGTCACTTTCCAGTTTTAAAATAGTATATTATATAAAGTATCAAAGATTTTAAATTGTGTTACAGTTAAAATGTGTTATTTTTTCGTAATAGCATATGACTTAATTACACCATTATAATTTGTTTATTAAGTTATCACGATAATTTTCAATTATTGACTGTCGATTATTTTTTCCACAATCTTAATGGAAAAATGATAATTTATTTTAATAAATTATCTGCATTATATAACTGTGTGTTTAAAGGGGTTTTTTTTATTCGCCACAGAACAAACGTGTCCATCGAAACAAAATGTAGATACAAATGAATTTTAAGAAAATGTTGTGATGACATATCACTAATCTGGTGAAATGAGTTCTAACTTATAAGTCATGTACGTATGCCTAATAACTGTTACTATCTTCAGGAATGATTTTTGGATTAATTAAAAACTATTGTTAAGTTATCATTCGTTTATTTGCGATGATATGAAACAACATTATCAATGATTCTTCCTTATAAATATGTGTTATTATAACTATTATTTTAATTGTTAAGTAATACTATTAGAATAATTATTAACTAACATAAATTACTGGTTATAAACAAACTTTATTTTTAAAAATTAATGCTTGGTTTTTTTTTTTTTTTCAACCCTTTCGGTTAAAATGCTGTGCATATAAGACGTATCACAGGATACGAATTTTGTAATGTATTCTACATAAAGCAGAAAACACCGTCCAGTAAGGGGAGTCCCTCATGTACGTAAGATACATCATTCCTTGTTGAGACTATATACTGTAGTCTCATAATCAGTTTCTGCCAATAACATCAAAACACAAACACATTATAGTTTCTCCTGAAATATCACAGGGACTGTTTGTAGTATAGTTGCAAAAAAAGTTTTTTTTTAACGCCTAAAATTGTATTCTCATATTTGCCTTAAGAGATTAAAGAGACGTCAAAAATTTAATTACCATAAAAAAATATAATTATTTTCATAATCAGACGCAACATCCGGGTACTTTAGTGCAGTTTGCGAGGTTTCGAGAAATGTGCAGCTATAAAATAGGGCTTCAGAAAAAAAAAGTTCCATTTTGTTACTATTTCCATCCCTTACATTCTGGATATAAGTCTAACAGTTTAAAGTAGAATAACACACATTAACCTAGGATTAAAAGACGACGTCGAATAGTGAAAATAATAGCTTTATCTTACAGATGTTATTTATTTTCTTTCTAGTCTGTTTAGTGTTTGTCATTTGCGCCATTTAGACCTTAGCATATTTGTGACGAGAATTACATATTTTAAAATATTAAAAGATAAACTTAAGAAGCATAATTAAAGTATCTAACGCAATACAAAATCGTATGTGACTTATAAGAAAATTTTACGTTAAAGAAAGTTATAAGAAACCAGAGTTTTGCATAAAGTGCATTTAAGACCTATACGTAAGATATCAGTCTGTAGCATTGTGGCCTACATTTCAAAGTATTCGGTGACAATGTCTTATATGTAACTATCGAAATTCGTTAAAAAACGCAAGGTGAAAGTTATTAAACTTACAAATTGTTAGACTCATATATATATATATATATATATATATATATATATATATATATATATATATATATAATAGCTATAACGTTAAAAAAAAATTATGTAACTCTAGTTATTTATTTTTGTAAAGTAATTAAAAAACACGCATAAACAAATGCATGATTTTATATATTCTCACATAAATAATGCATCAGAAAGGAATATTTAATTGAAGGTTGTCTAATAAAACCGGTTAAACGCTTCCTACTATAAAATTAGAAATCTGTACAATGGAATTAGAAACGATCGATAAATAAATTATATGGTACTACGTTAATTTTTTTTTAAATCTGGCTCGTGTTCGCAATGTTACTTTAGGTTTACTGAATTTAGGACCAAGGGAAATATTACTCGAATTAAATTTACTTTGAGCGGTGACCAAATTGTGAAACAAATGGCAAACCCACATAGGTTTGGCGGGCCGATTTCTAGTCACTCAGCTACGTAACGGGCCGCACACTAGCGAGCATGAGGCAACCAGTGGATCAAGATCAGGTAGACCAATTTTTCGTCATCTGCTCATGCACCCGTCATTGATCACCCTCGCACCAATAAAGTAGCATGGTCAAAACTGATAAACGTATTTGTTTCGATGTTTATAAAAAAAAATGACTTTTCATATGAACGAAACAAATTAGATTTAATCGAACTGCATTACAAATTGGTTACGGGAAGTATACAAACGTCTCAAAATACCTCTTTCGCTAAAGAATGCTCTAGTCTGAAATCTCATTGGTTCACAAGAGTCATATCGGCAGAAAAGTGTTGGGGCACGGACACTTGTTATGCGCAGCCAGCGTGATCACTCTACTCCATGTTCACTCTAAGGGGAAAGAGGGGGGAGGAGGGGGAAACCACGCGCCCAGAAGTCTGCCGGGCACTGTAAAGGCCACCTCACACGGTCAAATATTAATTGAATTCGATTACTTGAATTCAGTTTATTGAACTAAAAATAAATTAATTCGCCTTCCAGTGAATTTCATTCGATGAGATTTTAAGTCTCCGCATGAAAATGTATTACATACTTTTTAATTAAACCAGTTTAAAAAAAACATCGAAAGTAAATGATTTGGAAGTGTCTACGGCTCATGCACGAAATAATGATTGGTTAAACCGCAACAATATTTTTTTTCATTTTATTGTTTATTTTATTTTTCAAAAAAATTGCGTCCTTATTTTGTAACTACTTTGAAAGTGTGTACACAACTTTATTATTATGAGATTACTTCCATTAGAACTGCAAGAAAATCAGAGATGCGATTGAAGTTTCGGATTCAAGAAAAATATAGAATATGTTCAAAACGAAAATCTTGAAGGAAAACGAGACGTTGAGGAAATTGAAAGAGGATACGTCTGCGGTTACAATATATCATTCGATGAATTTAATTCTAAAGAAATTAAAGATAATTTAAAAACTAATTAATGTGGTTTGGCTGTGTTGAGGATACGGCAGTATGATTTGCCCGAATACGTCTACGTTGACGCGCTCGGACGCCTTAATGTTTTTTTTTTTTACGTTCCAGGCACCGCTTCACTCGATCATATGAAGTTTTATGGGTATCACTGGATTGCTTTAGAGATTCTATTTCCAACCGCATACGATTTCTGTATTTCGACATGGATTTTTAACGAATATAGGCCCGAAATTGTGTTAAGTTTTCTTAATTGTTTTATATTAAACGCATACAATTTCACCATAACCACGCCACACTAATGTTTTTATATACACGCAATCGATTGATCTTGACGAGAGCTGTCGATTGAAACTCAAACGAGCGTCGTAGCTTCTCCTAGTCAAAAGTTATACTACGCGGAAGTTGAGACGCGTCGAAACGAACTCAAAATTGCGGCAAATTAATATAATAATCTCAAATTAATACGATGCATTCTAAAACTTGTTACATCAATCGTGACGTATTGATTGGTACACCGTCAAGCCGCGACTTAATTTGCCGACGGCCAGCGAGTGATAAACATTGCAGAGTACAGTAGGCGTGTCCGGTATAGCCAGGACCAATAGGACGGCGGTGTGCAAATACAGAGACCAACACAACTGATATTGCTGTAGTATGAAGTGTAGGCAAGATGGAGATTTTTGGACATTCGCCATTGCGACGCAGATGTCTGTCATGGAAAAAAACAGGACTGAGCTCGAAAAAAAATACTTTAAAAAGGACAACCTATGGACGAGAAAATAAATATATGCATACAACACTGGAAAATAACAGCACATAGAACCTGCTGACATAGTTAGGACACCACACATATATTTTTCGTAATTAGTTGCTGTTCTGTCTTTTTACTCTATTCCCTATTGGAATTTTCCAGTGTTTTATACATATACTTATTTTCTCGTCCATAAGTTGCTTGCCTTTTTAAAGTATTTTTTTTGTGCTCAGTGCTGTCTTTTTTTTTTTCATGGCAGACATCTGCATCGCATTGGCGAATGTCCAAGATCTCCATCGAGCCATTCACCCCATTGCACTACTCATTCAAAGATCACATAAAATGTGTAGGCAGCTCATTTCAACCTTGTCTTCAGCTCCGGTGTGCAGTTCTCAAAAGGTAGCGCGTGCGCTAAGAATACTGACGAGAAGGCCAAACGCTTCATTACAGATCTTGATTGCGCTCTCGGTGCTCGTCGCCCGTCTACAAGGCGCTGACACTCGCAGAGAACAAACGGCAGCGAACAGCAGAGCATCAAAATACGATCCAGGAGCGTGAGGCACGGCCCTTGGCTGGAGGGGACGTGCCAGGGTTCATTCGGGCCCCCAGCCGTGAATTCGGACACCGACTGTTTGACGTTGCGACCTGGATGCAAATTCTCTTAAGGTACCGGGCCAGGTGAATTTAGGTCGTGTTCTAGTTCGTCTCGAGGTTTCGTTTTCTTGTGATTTGTATTTGGCATTTTGTGAGATTTGGTCGGGACACCACGACATCCAACTGTCTCAACACGCCACGCTGCTATTATTTTGATCGTAACTTTATTTCAAAATTGAAAGTACACGAAGTATTGAAATAAACAATAATTTTTCCGGAAGTTTTTCGAGAGCCATTTAAAATTTAAAATTAACAAAATGAAACCAATTCGATGTGAAATTGTTACTTTAAAAAATTTTATCATGACATAATACCTATTTAAGAATATTTCAGCAACTTGCTTTGTGAAATAAATATTATGAGTACAATACGCATTTTTTTATGACAATAACCTCGTCTATATGTGTATCCAAACGTTTCAAACAGGCAAAACTAATATGGCGACGGTTTGGTAATTTTTATTTTGTAATTTCCTCAGCTTCGAAGCTGGCAAAACTCGAAACGCAAATTACAAATTTGTAGACTTTGTAGACAAAACGGGTCACGTGACCATTTTGTTGACAAACAGTGCCAATTGGAACACGACCTCAGACACGGCCGCTGTTTTTTTTTTTTTAGCTGGGTTAAGGTCAAGTCTACTCAAGTTAGGAAAATAACGATTATTCTTGTGGGAAAGCTTGGTAGAGGGAAAATTTTCGCTGCTAGGTGCGCTGCTGTTCCAGAAACGTCACTTCCGTAAATAATAAAAGCGAAATATTTTACGTAGTCACGCAGCTATTTTTATTTTATTAATGATTATTGCAATTGTTTTATTTTTTTAACATATAAAATAGAGAAAATTCGCTACACATGCAATACTAGCGCTTACCTACTGGCGAAAATTTTTTTTGTTGCCAAACTAACAGCATTGATCTTACCATCCCCAGCATAATTGACAAACCGCAGTTGCACATCCGTCATAAAATAATTCTCTAGAATGACCCTAAGAGGGTGTTTTACCTTCGAGGTTTCAGATGTTACTAAAGTATTTCTAGGCTGCTCACGGTCAAACGAGCACTTTCAAAAGCCCTGTTTAAGATCTACTTGTATACACGTTGTATACTCCTCCGCCTTATATAAAATTAACATTGCCATGGGCCTCATCACTTTATGCATGCGTCGGGAAAATGAAATGGTGAAATTATTAAGAAAGTAAATACTTTACATATCTGCTCATTTATTCACAAGATGCATTAAAATAGCAGAAAGCCAAAGAAATAATTTTAAGTTATCTAGGATGGTTACCTAACACATTAAGATACGGAACTACTTTCCATCCGCCGTAACCAACTTTACTGTGCGACTGTCTCTCAGTGCGCCCGTTAAACTATATGCATGCAGGGACAGTGACTTTATTCCAAGGTTAATTTCTAAAAGTGCTCACTTGGTCGTGAACAGCCTTTACAGTGGAACACTGAATGAACTGCAGCCTATAGAAGACCCTTCATTCGTAATTGAGTTGTTTCGCGGGAATAAATCGGCTTCGATTAAGCCGGGAGAGCAAAACGTGAGCTGGGTGTCCGAGCCGCGTCCGCAGACTCACGTGTGGATCTCGCGTGGTCGCGCGGGGCCTTCTCGTGAGCCAGACCGAATATGAAAGTGCAGCCTTGACGCGCTGAGACATTCCTCGCCTCGCGGAGGGGTCATGAAGGTTTGCCCAGCGCAGCGCGAGTGGGAGATTTCGGGTGGGGGGGGGGGGGCGTGATCGTTTCGCCGGCACACCACGTGGGCAGCGATAGGCACGTGCTACACCGCGTGCTGCTTGCTACCTCCGCGGGTCTCGTGTAGCCTTCGCATTCTGCACTGCCTCTGGAGGAGGTGGTTTTGATGACTGGGGGGGGGGGGGGCGAGGCACGCCCCCTAACGACCACTCGTGTTTTCGTTTTATCCGTCGTGGCGTTCCGCAACATGACGGTATTCCCCTCCCCTCCCCAACTATCCCACCACCGAAACAAGCAACACAGCTTTACCCTTTGCCGGATCTTATCTCCCGGTGAACTCCCCCTTGCCCGACCCACGATGAGATCATCCCCCTAGTGACGACATTCTCATACACCCCCCCCCCCCCCCTAACCCGGCGCATTATTTTTATAGGAGCTTCACGGTGGAATTAGCAATTTTGATAGCCCTGCTTAAGATCTACTTGTATACACGTTGTATACTCATCCCCCTTATATAAAATTAACGTTGCCATGGGTCTCATCACTTTATTCATGCGTCGGGAAAATGAAATTGTGAAATTACTACGAAAGTAAATACTTTACATATCTGCTCGTTTTTACACTTCGATGCATTAAGAAAGCACAGAAAGCGAAAGAAATAACTTAAAGTTATCAGAAATGATTGCCTAAAACTTTGTATTTGACGTTAAGGTACGGAAACACCTCCCATCTAACGTTACCAACTTTACTGGGCGCATGTCACTCAGTGCGTCCGTTAAAACATATGTAGGTAAGGGCAGTGACTTTTTTCTAAGGTTGATTTCACAAGGGCTCACTTTATCGTGAACAGCCTTTACCTGCAAATATATAATATGTTCATCACATCCCCATAAAAATTACTCATCACACTTAAAAACATTTTTAATACTTTTGTCTCGTTTATTTATAGCACATATCTAATCTTCTCTCAGAATTAGTTAAATTTCAGTAACATGTATTTTTCTCGGCTTTAAATTCAGTAAACTTAGATTAACACTATGTGAATAAGAGTCTGAAAAAAATTCAACATACCGTAATATTCAGTTTTAGTTACTAATTCCCCAATTTTATATTATCACTGTTATATATATATATATATATATATATATATATATATATATATATATATATATATATATATATATATATATATATATATGTATGTATACATATTTACAATACACAATTTCACATATATATATATATATATATATATATATATATATATATATATATATATATATATATATATATATATATATATATACACAAATTCATTGCAGATGGAGTTTAACCAATCATATTTCGCAAAATAGCTTAAATATATCTTTCTGAGTCATAATTTATACGAATACATTAAAGTACTGTGCTCGTATGTGTTCATGCGTGATTATTCTAAACTATTGTACGATTTCATTTTTGCATTTTTTTTTTACTCCAAAATAAATGACCGGTTATATATAAGAATGTTTTCGCATTTAGATGTAAATTACAGTTATATATGTACCTTTAAGGTGTGCATATATATATGTGTGTGCATATATATATGCACACACACATAAATCTTAAAAGTAAATTGAGGCAATGCATGCAATCTCTGAATCGAGTCTAATAAAAAAAAATGAAAATTTGGTTACCTTTGGTCAGCTTTAATTTCTGGTCACTATTGTTTTAATTTCAGTGGTAGCATTTTGCAAAGATCTAAATTACGCAAATAACAACCAGCCTGGAAAACAAAATAAATAACACCTGTGAGATTAAGCTATTATTTTCACTATTCTACGTCTCCTTTAAATCCCAGTTTAATATGTATGTTATTCTAGTTGGGCTTTTAAAAGTTAGATGTCAAAATAGTGACAAAGTAGAAAATTTTAATTGTAAGTCTATTTATAGCTGTACATTTCTCGAAACCTCAAAAAAACTGCAGTAAAGTAGCAGGATGTTGTTTCTGATAGCGATAATATTTCTTTTATAGTGTGTTTTGATTCTAGAATTTTTTAAACCACTTCAGGCATTTATACAAATACCGTTTTAAGCGTTTCAAAGGACAATTCTTTTGGAGTTGTGTTCCGCTATCGGTGTAACAGCTTGTCATAGCAGAATTCACACCACCTGATGGTTGCGAGACAGTCGACAGCATGGACAGAACAGCGCAATCTTCTCTTCTGCCCCTTGCAGCATCGCGCCGCTTCAATCACTGACTACAGATGAGGCAGACCGCTTACTCGTCTCCCGCGCACGAACTCAACACTGACCTACCCCAATCGTACACAACTGTCAAAGTCACGTGGTCAACAGTGATGGGCGTGGTTGTTTACATCTGAATTTTTTTAATGGCAGGCACTGTTATATTAATAACATACTTTTACCAGTTTGAATGTAAACAAAAAGCATTACAAGTTGATTAGAGGAAGTATAAAAAAAAACTTCTTAAAAGTGCTTGTTTACTAAACAGTGTTCTAACCTCAAACCCAATCCACGCCAATCTCGCAGAAAAGCAGTCGAATGCAGGGACACACGGAGATTGGTTGTGCGCAGCCAGCGAGATCGGTCCATCCCCATCTTTAGTCTGCGGCTTCAGTCTCATTGTGACTTTACCAAGTTACCCGCCGAGCACAGTACAGTACGCGAGAATTCAACAACCCTAATCGAAAAAAAAGAAGAACCCGACCGCGTATTACGTTTGTGTGAAAACTCGCCACTCGTCAGGGCAGCTGGGGTCATATTTCACATTTTTTAAATTTGGTTATCTGAAAGAGCTATCGAAAAGTGTCCCCTTAATGCAATAATCAGTTGTCAAATCATTATAGTTTTCAAAATATAACACACAAAAGTCTCAATCTCCCGAATTCTGCAGCATACTAGGCTTCGCTCCTAGATATTTGTTTTTCCAATCAAATTGCATTTAATGCAATCTGTATGGTGTGCAGAACATACTGATTCAGTATGAGTGCGATTTATAAACAGGTGAGCGAGTATTGGCACTCTGAATTTTGTTGAAAATAGCGGCCAGGCTTGTCGTAAATATATGTTTGTTCATTCAATTTAAACTCTTAACATTCATTTAATAAATAATTTAAACCATAAACTGTAGAGGAAAAGTTATTTTTCTGCCTTTCGTAGCGTGTAACACAAATGCGATATACCGCGCGTAGACTCTTAATTCAACTTTTTGAACCTACCTATGACACTCTTATATCGGAATTTGAGTGTTATATTTTGAAAACTATAGTGAATCGACAACTAACACCTGCATACAGGGGGCATTTTTTCTAAACCTCTCTCAGATAGCTAAATTCCAACAACAAAAAAACGACCTTAACGAAGGACATCGTAATACATACACTTATAGGTCGTTCGCCTTGTGAAAATTTTCTAACCCTACGCTACAAAAATTTCTGGTAAACTTTCTTGAAAAATTATTTCTTCTTTTACAAAACTGTGCAAACTGAAATCAATCGTTTGGAAAACGTTTAAACGATATTACCGGGAACCGCTTTTGAGTCACGCGCCGAGCGAGGGGGTGCAGTGGTAACTCACTGGGACCCGCATTCGGGGACGACCCGGGTTCGATTCCCGGTCCGCCCGCAGTCCTGATGTCGGCCTTCCGTGGTTTCAGCAACTCACTCCAGGCGAATGCTGCGGTGGGTCTCTTAACAAAGGCCATGGCCGATTCCTTCCCAATCCTTCGCCAATCCCTCCCTCCTGCGCAACTTGCACGCTCTCTAATGACCTCGCTGTCGACGGGACGTCTAGCCCAGTTACCTACCTACCTTTACATCCCGCAGTCGAGATTACAAACTATTGCATTTTGCGATAGTTATTTCGCTTAAAACAAGTGGGCGTGTTCGAAAATGCTATTGAATTGTAAACTCGGAATTTTTTGGCCTTGGTTAGGGAGGTTGGGGGGGGGGGGGGGTAGTTTTTACTTTTAACGTACTTTCGAGTGTAAAACACTTCTTTACTGCATTAACTTTCCTTTCCCAGGAATGATAAACTCTTGCGATAACGTTGGTATGTGTATTTCTCCTGCCTGTTCTTTCTTGTAACCAGCCGGACAGACTGTGCTGATTTGTTGCTTTGCATCACCTATAATTGCCTTCCAGACGCAACGTTCATGAAATAATATTATATTCAGCAAATATAAACTCAGGCTGTGTTATAGGCTATTCACGGTAATGTGAGCACTTTTGTAAGCCCTCTCATTTGGAATAATAGTAAAAAAAAAATGTATTTGATTTTACCCTTGAATGTTCAATTCCGACTGCATTGGAATACACACACACTGTGTTTATTACCTGTGTGCCAATATTGATTTAAAAAGGTGGTTAGATGATTTAAAAAAATGGCTGAAAAGTGCTCACTTTACTGTGAACAGCTTATACTGGAGCCGCGGTTTACGTACTGGCTAGGAACGGTCGCCTCCAACCAGGACGAACCAGGTTCGATTTCCGGCGGGGTTAAGCCTCTCGAATTTTCGCATGTGTGAATCGTGGAGGACGTTAAAGTTTGCCGGCGAGTTTCCTCGGAGTGCTTCCGTTTCCGCAAAACCTCATGATTCCGCCACCGCTCCATTCTGACTTCAGTTTGTTTTTCGTCGGCTCTCGGGTCCTCGCTTTGAAGGGTGCCGGCGAACAAAGAATTCGGTATTTTATAACTGCGCGAAACATCGTTCAAAGAGCAGAAATCAGGTGTACGCTATTAACAGGAAAATGAACACTTTTGAAAGCCCTGCTTAAGATCTATTTATGTACACGTTGCGTAGTCTGCCACCTTCTGTAAAATTAACATTGTTGTGGGCCTCATCACTTTATTCATGCGTCGGTCAAGTGAAACTGTGAAATTATTATAAAATTAAATATTTTGCAAATCTGCTCATTTTTACACTATTGTGCATTTAGAAAGAACAGAAAGCGGAAGAAATTATCTAAGTCGTCACAAATGGTTCATCTAACGCTTTTTATTCGAAGTTGAGATATGGAACTACTTTCCTTCCATCGTTACCAACTTAACTAAACGTATGTCACTCTCAGTGCGCCCGTGGAAATATTATGCAGGTAGTAGTAGTGACTTTTTCTAAGGTTGATTTCAAAGTGCTCACTTTATTGTGAACAGTCTTAACTTGTAGGTACTCTTTAATTTAATTTAAAAAAATATTTATCGCATGGTTTTTTTTTTTTTGCAGGATAGCACGACAAAAATTAACCATTTTAGTGATTTGGGATGTACAAATGTAATAAAGGAAAGATTTACAGAAAATTTAACACGAGTAACTAAAATTTGATGTCTCAATTCATCTGAAGACGTGGTTACCAATTTTTTTTTTTACGGAAAATCACAGACTGCAGTAAAAAAATATGAAAATGTCCTTTATCAAAGATATTTTAAGTAACTCACATTGTCTTATATCAGAGAGAGAATTGTCTTATTTGAACAGGCGAGTTAGTTTTTATTCTTTGTACGTCCCAAAAACACTAATATTGTGATTTTGACATGCCCACTGTAAAAACTAATGGAAAAATTACTTGACAAGTGTAAGGCAATATTCGCAAACTTGTGCGGGAAACATAGTTTTCCTTGTGGGTAAGGTAAAATTACCACTCTTTAGGATAAAATTAATGTATACGGTAGTCGAAAATCCCATACATGGTTGGGAAAATTATCTTACGCCATGTGGGACTCCTCGTCCATTTGTAACATTTTAATAATATTATTTTATATATATATTTCACCTTAAAATTCAGTGTTATTATTTAGTCATACAAGCCGTCTAACATGGCTCTGTATATGTAGGGTATAATAACCCCATTTTGGACTAAAATTCATGTACATGTACGTACGTAGCGGAGGAAAATCCCATAAATTGATGGGAATATTACCTTACGACGCGTGCATCTCTTCAGCATTGTCTCAATAGCTAAGTGGGAGGACGGGCGGAAGAAACAATCATTTAACACCTTAAAGATACACTGACACTGCGCTGCTGTCGTCGTGGTGCAATGGATAGCGCATAGGCCTATCGTGATAGAGGACAATGGTTCGCGTCCTCATACCTGCGAAAGTCGAGGATTATAGAGCTGATGGTTCGGTTACTATTCGCCAGAGGGACGGGTAATAAACGAACAGAACTAATATTCCCGGATATTATTTGAATATTATTTTATTTTACAATCTAGTTAATATTCCCTTGCTTCTATGGGATCTTCCCCGCTTTTGTCAGAGACTTTTTCCGTACGATTAGGGAATAGTGCTTTACTTGTTATGTAAATTTACTCTACGTTTAAGAGGTAATTAGCTTCCCTTACATGTAAGGGAATTTTACCTAAAAAAGATTTTTTCTTTTACTTTGGCGTTATGCAAAAAAAATACACTGTCCAAAAATGTTTATTGCGAGGAAAAATATTCGATAGTAATGTCCCTACGGTGAACATTATTTCGAAAAAAAATATAAAATAATGTCATGTTGTATGTACAGAACCCTCAAGCGTCGACGAAAATCTCTCATATCGACAGTTTCGTTTTGCCTCAAATAGTTTTTCCTTCGCAAGAAAATTAATAAATGTTAGCTGGTACGGAACGGCCTTTGGTGATCGTTCCAAGCTAAGACGTCGCGTTCGATAAGCGTACAGTGGACCAGTAATATATTACACGCAGCCTCCGATACAGATCGTTTCAAAGAGTGCTACTGGGTCAGCCAGCATGAGAGCGGTTCCAAATACCGTCCCCTACTTCGCGTGGCTGGGGAATACACAAGCGAGGTCACTTGCCAGACTGTGTTGTGACCTCCATGGGTGAGGTCGTTAGGGCGTTACCTCCGGTCCATGAAGTTCCGGGTTCAAAACTGTGCGTCACTTTGTAAGTTCAAGTTAGCATGGCACGTAATGTGTCCCATGAAGTCTTCCGGTATAAAAACGCGGAAGTCACGAGATAATATTTAACACATCGAGGTCCACACACATTTACTGGCACTTAAGAAAAATTAGAAGATCATTGGTTATGTTGGTGTCTTTGTTAAAACTCACCATATTCCTATTTGTCCGTACCACACCGGACACTGCCCTGTACGTAAGAGCTTCATTATTGTGCGGTCATCAACCAGTGGAGAGCCGAGTTGATATTGACCCAATCAAATGTCCTTTATTATATAAAAGGATTTTCAGCCAATCATGTATGTACCTTTCAGTGGCTATAGAAAAATTAATTCTATACTTAGCAATAACAATGTTACTGCGCTGTCGTGTTCTTGCGAGGTCGTGTTAAACACTAGAGGAACAAAGACTGAACATCCATGCGAGTTTTGTTCTGAACCACAAAGAAATTTTCAAATTAGCTTTGCTGGAGCTAGACTCGAGCATAGTCTAGAAGGTGTTAAACAACACTAGGATAGGGCTTACAAACGTCCCCCGGTGTTATGCCTAAATGCTTGTCAGGCGACGGCTTACAAACTAACTTATGACCTAACTTAAAGTAACACCCATGTCTTGCCTAGGATTCGAACCCAGAGCCTCCCGTACCAGAACCCGGATCCCCGCCAATAGCACTGAAAAAAAAAATTTTTGTTGCGGCCACTAAATTTTTTTTTTTTCAGTGCGACCGCGCCTCAGGACGTCGGCAATTAAACAAGAACTCATAGTTACAAAATTAACACTAATGTCCGAACTATGTAACATTCTGTGTCAAATAATTTTAAGAAATTAAATGATCGTATTTAATAGTTGTATTTCTACTATAGAAATTTTACCATGTCAAAATCCTCATGACCGCTGCAAAATCTTCTATTCAGCTACTATAACATGGTTTTAACGCTTATTGAGCTCATTAAACAGTAAATGTAACGAACTTTTCTGCCAGAACTATATTTCGTGAGTCAATAGTACCGATTAATGTTTTAGTTGAGGATTTTGAAAAGTCTAAAGTTATTTTATACATTGTAAGCATATTAGTGATATTTTTGTTTGTGGCGCGAAATATCGTTATGAAAAAGTAATATAATATCGTAAAATTATTATAATAATAAAAGGAACTATGTGAATTTTAAATGTGTATGTTTTTGTATAAATCTAAAAACTGAACAAAATTACTGCTGTTGCGACTTAACACGGCTGGAAATTTAATTTCCACTACAGAACTTTGCAACGGATTTGAACGATAAAACGCCCTACTGGTGTCAGCTGCTCGTAATTCCACTTATCACCATGATTTCCGACACGTAAATGGCGGCTTCTTCTTGCAGCTCATGGGCGCAATTCGTGAAACAATTGGAATAATTTCTCTAGCAGGAATAACGTCATTCCGCTATAGGAAAGCTTAAACACAATTTTTGAACACTTGATAGCGGATTTGTGTACCGGAATCGAGCTGCAAAGTGCCGAAACCAATCCGACAGCAAATCAGCATTGTGTGATGAAAAAAAAAAACGTGAGAATATATACACTCTTGTGGATAAATATAAATATAATCGACGAAGTGGGCCCATAGTAAACACTAAGACCATTACCACACATAAAATTGTAATTGATTTAAATAGCTGAGAAAAATTCCTTTAACGTAATGTTAAGTTGCCAGAATTTTGCAGTAAAAACTGTCAAATGCACTAAAATATACACAACAGAAGCTAGGCTGCTGCCTATACGAGCAAGTCAAATATTGGATTGTCTAGTAATCGAAAAAAAAAAAATCATCCATGCACACACCTGTGAAAATCAAAGCCTATTAAATTGCTTATATTTTAGTCAGAAACAGAGAAAATATTCACAGGAATACCATAAATTAATTTATATTTGTCGATACAGAACTCAGGAAAGATTTACCACATATGTATTGAAAAATTAATATTACTTTTTTTATTTACTTTACGAAGGTTGCAGAAATGTAAAAAGTTACTCAGATTTCCTATACTACTATCTTAGATTTTTAAAAATAAATTAAATAATTTAAACTTTTAAACCTACAATGAAATCAAGTCAGTGCAAAATATAATCTTAAAATGTACTGAAAATAAAATGTAGCGCTATCTATTATCTGTATTTGTAAGCCCATGTTGTTTAATGTAATAAATTTTCAAGTCTTATCACCTTTGGATATTTTGTATGCTTATAAAATAGAAATCTGGAGACACTTTTTATCCTGTGAAAAGTATTTGTGAATTATAAAATTAATTTTCGTGTCCCAACAGATTTAACGTAATTGGTTCGGTATGGGTGACGCCATACGGAATGCAACGATGCCAAGTCGTGGTATTGATTACTTAGAATTCCGACAGTCCCAACGGCCATCTCAAGAATACGCATTTTGACATTCCGACACACGTTATTGGAATGGAAGTATAGAATGAATTAGCTATCTATTTATTCAGATAGTTTCAAGAATTGTGCTACAGGACCGCCAACCCTTGATACAGCGATGACACTTGACAAATGCGCACCTAGTCCGGGGGAAGGGGGGGGGAAGCAGTGGGTGGGCGGTTAGACCGCTCGCCTCCCTCCAAGGCGAACCGGGTTCAATCCCCAGACGGGTCACTCCGGATATTCGCAAATAGGGATCGTGCCGGACGATGCGGCTAGTCGGCGGGTTTTCTCGAGGATCTCCCGTTTCCCCCGATCTTGCGTTCCGGCGCTGCTCAATCCTCGCCTCGTTCCGTCCTCATTGGCTCTCAGGCCTCGTTAAGAGCCGCCGAATTATCTCAACTCACTTCAACTCAATCAAATCGGGTGCGCAGGAGATTGAAACTAGGTCCCGCGGAGTTATTAAGAGGCCAGTAAAAAAGGAAATATAGAAAGTTGTCGTGAACTTAACACTAATTTAAAATTCGACCAACTACCCTTTTTACAGGTCCATTCTAGTCCAAACGGTTACTTTAATGTGTTAAGTTATAACTCAGAATAAAGGTCCTTGTGATCAAAATGTCATGTGAATATTTTCTCGATAATTTTTTCACGCTCTCCACTTGTGTTTAAATTTTGCCTCATGAGACAAGATTTGCAGTCAGTTTTGTTATGAGTTAAACCATCATCACATATACATCAAGTGTAGGGTTTCAAAGAAACAGCCATGATGACATTTTCGTCGCTTACTGATATCAAAATTTGGATCAAAATATGATTTTTTTAACATATATGAATCAATATGATACGCTTAAAGTCTCCTGTTTACGTTTAAACTGAATTGATATTTTATCGAGTTATCATTGTTATACTACGAAACAGTTAAATACCCTTAATATCTAGAGAGAAAAAAATATTTTTCTCTGGTACGATTGCAACACCTCTTTGAATACATTCGAGAAAAAAAAATTGATAGATAAACCATAAATACTTCATGAACTTGATAATTTGGTATGAAAGCAGCCCACGCTAGGGAGAAAGAATACAAATCAGCATTGTTAACGTATACCGACCGTGTAATATAATATACGTTACTAGTCGCGCTGATTTTGTTAAACAACAGCAGCTGATCCCAGCTGAATGCCATGTACGAACAATCACAATACCCTGCTAACCTTCATTTTTTTTTTTTCCTTTGTGTATTTTTGTACCTCGTGTAAAATTGAATATTCTCATGTATCCCGACTAGCAGCTGTAGACTGGCCGAGAGCCACAGTGTGATATCATTCCTTGCTATGTATGATGAGTATGAAAAGGTTAATATAGACTGTTCAGGGTAATGTGAGCACTTTTGAGGACCTAGTTATTATTTTTCTTTTCGGCCATTTTTTTTAACTATTAGTAACGTTTAAAATAAATAATGCCATGCAAGTAATAAATACAGCGTGTGTATTCCGCAGCACTCGGAAGTTAACGTCTAAGGCTAAAATAAAATATATCTATTGGCTATTATCCCAAACTAGAGAGCCATCAAAGGTGCTCACTTTACCGTGAATAGCGTATAACTGTTATTGATGGAAAGTTAAATATTAAACTTTTTCCATTTCTTGTAATAGCGGAGTGTTTGTAAGTGGTGTTTTTGAAAAAACAGCCTTCGAAAAATGGCACTGCCCGACCTACACTTATTTTTAACGGACGAAATGACTGATGTGTGACCTCTAAAGTTAGCAGTGATGGAAATAAAGTAGTTCCATATCGTATCGCCAAATTAAAAGTCCTAGGAAAATATTTCATAAAACTGAAAACTATTTGTTTTGCTTTCTGTGTTTTTAACGCATATAAGTGTATGAATGAAGAAAAGTGTAAAATATTTACTTCTCTGATAATTTCACCGTTTTATTTGGCCGACGCACGAACAATGTGACCAGGTCCTTGGTAATGTTCATTTCACATATGGCGGAATGATACGGAATGTGCCTACAACTAGATCTTCAGCATGGCTTTCAAAAATGCTCACTTTACTGTGAGCAGCCTTTAGAGGTACGCTTAGTGCGGGGCTCAGTTCAGCTTTATGTTACTACGGGGCACGTTGTTTCTGAATATGAACTGCATCTGTGAACGAGTCTGCCTGTGAATCACAGGTCTAATATCTCTATAGGTGAATTTCGATCGGCCACACTCGAAGCCTGAATGAGTGATTTCATTCAGCAGAATTAGTTTGCTTAATCTTGAATGAACGAACCGGTATCTGCCGGCAAGTAAGTGAAATCCACAGAGAGTTCCGCCAGTTCAGTTCACTGGCAATAAGTAGAAATAACTGTTTGATCAAAGAATCCGAGTAACTAAAAATATCAGTACAATTTTACGTATTCAAGTGGAGCCATTTCAACAAATCTGCAGTCGAATCGATTGATTTGGAGCAGTTTCAGAATTATTATTATTTTTTTTTTTAGTGTACGTTAAGTGAGAAGATGCCTTCTCACAAAAAAAAAACGCGGACTAAAGCAAAAGATAATTTGCACGTCTGCAAGTAAGTAATTGAAGCCTAGTTTACACGAAGGGACATTTTTTCCCGGAAGTTTTTCGTTTGTCATTTGTTTATACATTGCCGTAGGCTGCAATATTGGTTTATTCGTCGGTCATTTGTTTATACATTACTGGAGTTTGTCTCGCACCATGGCCGATCCTCTATTGAACGTCTCTCATTTACGGCAGACAAGTAAGAAACGTGGAAATTGAAACCATCCAAATTCGTAAGTTGCTCTCTGAGCGAAATAGTTGATTTAAAACGCAAAGAAACGCATTTATTTGAACGAATGTGTAAAAAAAATACATTTTTTAATATGTTAAGAACTAATCCTACGTGCTACTCATAATTTGCTCCTACTATTAATTGAACCATAACATTTGGGTTTCTCTCAAAATAGGCACAGTGCATGAAGGTATTTTTTTTTATTAAGTTTAAGTTATTAAGTTTAAATTCAAAATCCCTACAAATAGTTAACAAACTATTAAGAGACTTGCTGATATCCAGCACCATTTAGTGGAACTTACCGGTGATATAGTCAGTATAGGATACATTTTTCTCCCCTTGTTTCCTAGCGGTCTCAGAGTGACGTGGAAACCCGGTATCATTTGACTTTTCTGCGCTCTTCCTGAACACTGTCCATCTCATACATTTTTAAGTAGCCCGGGGACGAGGCGTCCCAAAGGCACTCCTCCTATTTTGGATACATATTTATAAACTCGGCGACCTGATTCTCAGTTCACTCTGTTTCCAAAGCTCCGAGACACTACACGAAAAAGAGCAGGCAACATAAGAGAGAGAATTTTTTTTTTTTCTGATACATTAACTACTAAAGTTTCGACGTTTTTTTACACGGGACGTGTTGCACTGCGGAAAATGCGGGAACTCAACTGTAGAAAGCCTCCTATAAAAAAAAAAAAATTATGAGACTGAATGTAAACAGACAATATCCCGAGCTGGAGATCAGCTGCTGCTAACAATGCCGGACAAGTGATATGTCTTTTATTACTACCGCTAAGTAAGGGACTCACTATACGCTAATATACTGAATTTTTCAACAAGGCTGTTATTAATTTTTTTTTTCCTCAGCTGTGTAGGCATGAGCAACAATATGAGTGCATATTGTGCAACATAAAATCAATGTTGATAACTGGCGTTGACAATTACGAAATAAATATATATTTACATATTTTTTAACAAAGGCAATTTGCTTTGCTGTGTTTTAATATGATAAATGGCCATGCATGGCATGAGCATAACAAATTTAATTTCTCCAATGCGACCAAACAAAATTACAAGGGATGAAATTTTATAAGGAAGAACTAAACATAGAGCATGTTGGGTACAGTTTACTATACGTTTTTACTGCAGATAATAAAGTGTTTTAGTTTAAAATGACGAACCGGAGAATTTCAATCCTAGTGAAAGCAAAAGCTTTCCTTATTATGCTTTTGATATTTCTCTTTTGATAAGTTTGCTCTTGAAGACACGTTCTGTAAGATAATACTCACGCTTCCGCCCCGGGTATAATAGCAGCGTGTAGTGTTATTTCGCATGATGGGAAGTATTCGTACAGTGTTTTTAAAATAAATCTCTTGTATCCACCTTGCTACTTTACTATAACTATAATAGCGCCATAGGTCGTGTTCCGTAACAAAGTTTACAAAACACTACGGAAAATACATCTGTCTGATACTAATTCCTATCGCAAATAGTTTCCCGAATAAAACCCCAACAGATTCGTTGAATCATTTTGTATACGCTACAAGAGATTCAACGAAAAAAATAGAAAAGATTATAATTAGTGATATACATGGAACTGGGTTCTGTTAAAAAGAATAAATGCTAATTAAACCGAACCAGTCTCAACTAAGCCAGTGGGAAAATGGGATGCCTTGTTGATTACTATGGTGACCCAGTTGTCATAGTTACCAACTGATATATAATACAGTGTTTCAGTTTCACAGCGCATAATACTATTGCGAGTCACTGATTGTTAATACACCTCGTATAATGGTAATCACGGGACTGAAAAAGAAAAAAAAAAGAAACATGACTCCAGTTACGGTAACTAGAATCCCTGGATCAGATTTGAAATTCACGAAATAACATGCCATTTACATTACTATACACGAGGAGCATCTTGAAACAGTGTATACTATTTTCAGTAATTACAAAACCACCCCAGTCTAAAAATGCTAACATAAGTTCTTTATTAGGTATTTATTTTAAAAGGTAATAAACTAGAAGCACACACGAGAAAGCTTTGAAGTTATTCTTGCCTTCAAAAATTTTGAAACCAGATGTGTTCTGAAATGTCGTCATCGCATGACTTTCGCAGTCAAATGTTAATTTCTATACCACTCGCAACACGTGCTTTGTTACAAATCTTTACAACTGTTCTGAACAAGTATGTAGGTATACAGTTAAAGTTGCTACGTAAGGCTGTAACGTGTATCAAATTGCTATGTAACTAGTGAGGAGAGGTCCACGCTTATGAGATTTATTTTGCCTTCTCAAGAGGTCAGGAGCACGTTTGTTACGTTGAATTCCAACTTCGTGAGCCAATTTGTACCATTACACTGCATGAGAAGAAGAAACACGTTGGGCTACAACCAGCTGCTCTCGGTCGTTTAGAGGGAGTTCATACTGGGTTACCGGAGCGCTATTAGCCTGAAAGGAGTCACGAGGTAGGTAGGTAGGTAACTGGGCTTAACGTCTCGTCGACAGCGAGGTCATCAGAGACGGCGTAAGTTGCACAAGGAAGAGGGATTGCCGAAGGATTGGCAAGGGGATCGGCCATGGCCTTCGTTAGCGACCCATCCCAGAATTCGCATGGAGCGATTTGCTGAAACCATGGAAAACCGAAATCAGGATGGCCGGCGGACCGGGAATCGAACCCGGGTCCTCCCCGAATGCGAGTCCTAGTGAGTTACCACTGCGCCGCCTCGCTCGGTGAAGGAGCCACGAGAATGTGGCTGGTGGCTAGTAGAGGTGAATATCTGCCACAGCGCCAGAACAAAGCGTATGTGAGTACACAGCGGTGAAGAAAAAAAAAACCGCTTATACGGCGAACTACTGCTACAATCGCCAGGGAAATGGGCTGTTTCCGAATTCAGTGGATGCGTCCATTGCTCATGCATCCCTACGTCCCTTCGTGCATGCATCCACTGAAGAAATGGCTGCATTGAAGGGATAGATAACATCCGAATTCTGCTACAGCTAGAGCTCGTAGGCAGCACTAGCTGTAACACACTTTTTACTACTTTGAAGTTGTGCATTTATTTGTGATATCTATGGGTTCTCGGTGAAATGTCAACAATTTTATTTACTGCAGGTTTTATAATTTCTACTTGGCGATGGCTGCAAATAGAAATCGAGATTTCTTGTAAATAGGTCAATTTATGTTTGATGAGCATATACAAATTACATTTGTTGAAATGAATAATGTGCATAATGATTCCTGAAGTGGTCAGTATTTTAAGCAGCATTAATTTTTTGTGATTATATTGGAGTCCAATTTATGCACTATTAAAAGCAAAACAAAAAATAATACAAAGCTTTCATCAATTTTAATCAACAACTTAAAAGTCAACACACAGTCACATCACACGCGCTAAATCAGTGTAAACAATAATATAAACAAATTACGAACGAATTCCGTAGCTAAGGGATGTGTGGATGCGATAGTGGATGCGAGTGTCGCATCCCTTGGTAGTGGACGTGTGAAGAGGTGCATCGGCATCCCTAATGAGAATTCGGAAACTAAGCCAATATGGCCGCGTCCACTAGAGTGCAATTTCTATGGATCCCTTACCCTAAGGGATCCATTAGGCCAGTATTCGGAAACAGCCATGGTACATATCGAAACTCCGTTCGCCAGTCACTGTCTGGTAACTTACTTGCCAGCGGGTAGCCCAGTGAATAGCTCGAGAGCCGACGAGGTTGTAGCGAGGTGAGTATTGAGCAGCGCCGGGACGCAAGGGCGGGGGAAATGAGAGACCTCCGAGAAAACCCGCTGATCAGTGGCGTCGTCCAGCACGATTCCCACATGCGAGGATCCGGCGAGTAGTATAAATACTTCACCACCGCGGCCTCATTAAAGGGGGATCAACACCCGCCAACTTGGACTCACCAGTTGTCCTGCCACAAGTTCCATTTCTAAAGGTTTAATTTAGATTACTCGCACGCAAGAGCACTAAATGATAGCTTATGCATAGAGACCTGAAAAATTCGTGAGTTTAATGACCTGCAGGCTAGACTCTATAGTATTATGTACAAATATGCCGATATCAACTGCACATTGGTTGACTGCTGTCACACAGGAAGGCGACCATTGGACACCGTTCTCCAGGCGGTGTCAAACACCGTTTGGGGTAGCTCCTAAAATTTTATAAACGCACGGGTTTTGAATTCTAGCTTGTTATAAAACGAATCCACGAATTCGTCAGGTGTCTACTTATGAAGCTTTGTTGAAATGTTACATCTCTGTTGCCTTTTTTTACTTTTTGTATACTGACTGCAAGGAGGAAATATGGTATGATTTCTTGCAGGCGATTGCAGAAATCACACTATTAAACGGTACGCGATTAAAACATAATTTATAACATGAATAGTCAAATTCCCTATGACTGACCAGTCAGCACAACATAATTCGATATCTTTACCCTCTTAAAAAATCGAAGCAGTTCAAACTGCCCCAAATCACCGTTCTGATCGCAAATCTGCTGAGAATGCTCGACCTGAATGAATAAAATCCCACTGATAATTTTAGTTGCTGGAATTTATTCATTAAAAAGTGATTTATACCTGGTAGTTATTCATTAAAAAGTGATACTTAAGGTCGAGGAATACACGCCGTGCATACAAGTAGATCTTAAGTAGGGCTTTCAAACGTGCTGATTTTACAGTGAACAGTACGTAGCAGCCACATGTACAGTAGCAAATACAATCACAGAGAGGAACACGATGAACAGTTATGTTTTTTGTTACCATCTATGATAACAATAGTAAGATGGATCACACAACCATATTTTTTTCCTCGGTGTAAGTGAGGAAACCTCTGACGCTGAGTTAGGGTCATCATCAGGGCCATGCTTATGTGCGGAATTGTCCAAAAAGGATCGGCACTAGTACAAATAAAGCCCTCGCTCTGCCGACGGCAGCTCATCCACGTTGTTGTGGGCAACTATGCCAAGATCCGTACGCTTGAACGAGCCACTCTATCCTAGCGGGCGGGGGGAGGAGGAAAATCGGGAAACCCGGCCAGAACATAAAAGGGCGGACCAAGCAAGGTCAGGGGTCGCATGGCGGTACATGTGCTCTGTCACAGCCAATGGCTACATAGACTGGCGCCGCTGCGAGGTAGCACAGCATTAATTTTGACATATAAGTCCCCGAGGACATACGTTAGCGTTTAGGTTACTTAATTTAATAATTTAATCCTCTCTTCTCACAGGCTCATACCATCTCTTCCCGGCCATGTAAATACAGCGAATGATGGCTATGCTGACACTCACTTCTTTTAGTTTCAGGTTTACTGGGAAACCAGAGGGGATGGTCCCATAGCGCCACTTCCCTAGCCAGGGGTGTTGCTTGAATCACCCTGGCTGAAGCCAGCACCAATTGAAGACTCCCAACTACAGCACCCTCTCTCTACTAGACTTTCATCTCTACTAATAAAGCACGAGTTCCAACCTCTGTCTCATGTAGAATTTCTGTTTAATGCATTAATAAATTTGGATTCTTGCCTGTCGACTGGGTTTTTACGTTGCCTTTGACGGTTTTTCTCAGTCTCTTCTTAGTTATGGTCTTAACTATAGGTACACTCAGTGAGGTAGTCATGGCCCCAAAGTGCAGGCCATGGCTGCCCAATCCCTCTCTGCCGCGATGCATGTCTCCTTGCAAGATTTCCTTTCCTTGTCGACGTAAGGGGTTAGCCCTGAGGCGCAACAAGATCCCGCCCTACCTTCGGGTTTCCACTTAGAACTTAGCTATAGGGTAGTTTGAAAAAAAAAAAAAAAAAAAAATTCGGCAGGGTTTACATTAACAAGTGGTGGAAGGATATAAATTTGTTGAAAGAAAAAAGTAACTAGGGCTTTTAAAAGTGCTCACTTGACCGTGAACGACCTATAAAAATATTTACATGTATACTTCTATAATGTTGTTTCTGTTACTATCACTAAAAGTGAGTGAAGAGATTTTGCCGGCTCTTAACATCGAGGTCTTGAGAGCCGATGAGGGTAAAGCGAGGTGAGCTATGGAACAGCACCGAAATGAAATATTGGGAGAAACGGGAGATCCCCGAGAAAACCCGCAAACCAGAGTTATCTTCTTTGCACGATTCCCACAAGAAGAAATCCAAAAGTGACCCCGCCGGTAATCGAACACGGTTATCCTAGGTGGGAGGCGAGTACTCTAACCACTACACCACCGCGGCCCCTGTCACTAGAAAATTGTTTTTGTACAGTGCGTGATAAATTTTTCTCTACTTGTAGTGATGCCCGTGTGGGAGGTCGTTAAAGGCGTTACGTTCGCTCAGTGAACTTCCATTTTCGAAAACATTTGTGAGCCATTTTTGGATGAGTTTTATGTTAGTTCCGTGTATAAGCTAATCCTCTTCTCTCTCTCTCTCTCTCTCTTTCTCTCTCTCTCACACACACCCACAAGTACACCAGATTAGCCAGCTGACACAAAACTGGAAGCGTAAATAAGCTCAACTCAAAATAGCGGCGCCTGAAAATATTTTACATACTTGTTTGACGATAACAGGCTGTGTCGTGTTATTCTCTCATCAGAACGTACAAGCCCATTAATATTCGCCCTGAAGGAACGGTGATTTGAACCGAACGTAAATTTTTGATTTTTTTATTTGCATTTCAAAAGCTGACGTTGCCTGCCCATGGCAGCTACGGGATGAAAACATGTCGGGCAACTGACTGTAACATCCCACAATGCAGAGGAATTGATGTATGACGTGTTCGGAGGGGTGGGGGAGGTGGTAAGACCCCGAAGGCCACTTTCACCATCCATAAACTTTAGAATTCACAATGTACTATAGGCTATTCACGATAAAATGAGCATTTTTTAAAGACCCTGCTAAATATTTGCTTCCAGCCAATTTCTATATTTCAGACGCTTTTCAATATAAACGTTTCATTGTGACTAAGAAACACATTGCATACATTTCATCACTCTCAGAAGTTAACGTCCAAGGCTGTAATCAAATAAATTTACTAGGGGTTAATGCCTGTTGGTAGGGCCTTAAAAATGCTCACTTTACCGTGAATTGCGTATATCAACCATCACATCAGCAGATACAAAACACGTCTACCATGTTGTAAAGAAAATACAGTCCAGAAATGTATTAAGTTTGGCGGGACGCCAGAGTCATCACAAAGGGTTATAGGCTGTTCACGAAAAAATGAGCACTTTCTAAGGCCCTGCTGAAGTGTTCTTTTCATCAGATATCTGTTTTCCTGTCACTTTTTACTATAAATATTGCCATCAGGCTAACAAACACAGTGTATACATGTCGCCGCTAACAAAAGATAACGTCTGGAGCTGCAATAAAATCGATTTATTAGCCGTTAATGCCTGTCGAAAGGGCCTTTAGAGGTGCTCACTTTACCGTGAACAGCCTATACATATTTTCGTTAACACAAGCAGTGTTTTCTTTCCCGAGTTTTGAAAGAATGCTATTATGTATGACAGATATTCTCACTCAGTGAATCAAACACAAAAAAAAAGTCAAACCACCCCATATGTGTTTCGTTATTATCTAAATAAATAATATAATGTAACTTTTACTTAGGCCTATATTTTGTCTGTAGTTATCATTTTTATTTCGTAGTCTGTATTCTTAAAAAAAAAAAAAAACATTAATTTGGTCACAACCAATACCAAATATTTATTACGTAGAATTTTGGTTGAGATCAGTTGAATAGTTTATGAAATATAGTAAAAATGTGTTATTTTTCGCGTTAAAACATTTACCAAATTGTGAATGAAAAAGTTGTCGAGGGATTTGTGTACGGAATTATGTGTGCCAAACATAATAAAGCTAATCTTGATAATGCTACCTTCAGGTCATTCGATGAATCTACATATATCTGGCTATCACTTAGAATTCACAGAAAAAAAAAAATCATACGCTTCATGGGCGATATGTGCATATACTAAAAATTAGGTTAATTGATTTTCGTCTTTTGCTCACTCCCCAGCATTGACTAACGAATTTCCAAAATAACTGCCGAAACTATTTGTTCAAACAAGGATGTCGAATTTGTCAAAATTTGGTTCTATCACAAACTCAGGTTTTCGGGTTATGTCGTCATTGCGATACAAATTTCTCTCAAGAAGCGTACTGGCATTTCAAAGTACTCAATTAAGTAAACAGTGTGTTGATATTAGTTTAAGTAAGAATTATTCAATTCAGCTTGGGAACAAAACGAGATTTCTTATGGGAGTGTTCTGCATAAGGAAAATTTCCGCCGAAAGGTGGTGTTCCAAAGAGGTTACTTTTAACCTGGCGGTAAGAGGAGTGAATGAAGACAATTGGGTGGTTCTTAACAGCAAGGTATTGAGAGCCGATGAGGGAGATTGAGGTGGATATGGTGCAGCGCCGGAATGAAAGGGCGAGGGAAACGGGAGATCCACGAGAAAACCCGCCGACCAGCGGCCTCGTCCGGCAACGATTTCCACATGCGAAAATCCGGGAGAGACCTGGCCAGAGATAGATCCGCCTTGATGGGAGGCGAGCAGGCTAACTGCTCACCCACCCGGCCCCGGCTGTAAATGGAGATATTATATTTATTTGTGAGTGAAATTTCGTGCTTGGTTCGAATTGTGATACTATGTATATATATGCCCCAGAACAAAATTTTAAGAATTGGCTTTATTTCGTAACTATTATTCACGCCCTCCAACTGTGTTTCCAAGAGCATACAGAAAAAATACAACTATATTTGGTACACGCACTAAATTTTTTTGTACTTTTACAAGGAAACCCTTAGAATCCTTTGTATAAATACAAAGCAATTTTTTCTTTTAGATTTTCACATTTATTTGAAATATTATCTATAACTGACATTATTGAGAAGTGTAGGCCTACATAAAAAAATTTTTTCTTCTAGAAAACAAATGTTATATATTAATAACAGAAAATATATAAAAAAATATTTCGAAATATAATGTACAAAACAAGAATTCACACTTTGCTAACACGGGGACTAGACCCCACAACCCTACTTCCATAAGCCGGCACCCTAAACCCCAAGCCCAACTTGTCTTAAGTGTTAGCAACTTTCTGCAGTAGATGGCTGAAAGTACTAACAAAATAATAATGGAGTTATTAGTTAAGGAGAATAGGTACATTAATTTCATTTTAAGAGTTCTGTTGTTTAGTTGAGAGATTTGGACGGCTCCAAACAACGAGGTAATGAGAGTCGTTTTAAGAGTTCTGTTTACTTAGGAAACGATAACAGTTAATGAAAAATGCGGTTACGTTTGATTAAAATTGTGGCTTAGTTATGATTATTTGAGTTGTTTTAAGGGTATTACGTTATTCGAACTTGCTATAAATTTATGTTGGACGTAGCTACACTTTGCATCACCCTTAGTTCTGTTTTTGCACAAACAGCTATATACGCTTTTACGTGGTTCATTGTCCGCCATTTTACTGAAGCTCGTGGAAACGGGTCAGCATAGTACAAACATTTCTTGAGGTATAAGTTATTACAGACACAGCCCTTACAGTTTTACAAGCGAGTAGTTTTACAGGAGATATCTTTATACTGTTACAAGAATTTGTTAAATTATAGATAATTTCTCAGTGAAAATTACAAATTTTTTTACAGTGCATTGAGCATTCATAAGCAAGCTTATTTCAATGTAAAAATTTTACGAATTTAAGTGCGAATAAATATATAGCTGTCATCAAAAGGAACTTTGTACTTTTCTCCTTTTGTTTATGTAACCTGTGAGGGAAAGCCCTAAAATTAATATTTTTAACTATATAACTAGTTCATTTAAATATTTTATTTTATTCAGTTGTGATATTTAAATAAGTTAATTGCATAATCCTACGTTTAGTTAAGCCAGATTTGCCACAAAATATTGAACAATATGTGAACATATTTCATTATATTTCGGCTCTAGTGTGAAAAACAAAGTTAATTATTCTTCACGTAGAGTCTAACACAGTACAAGTCAGGAGATTCAATGCAATTCTATTTATTGCGTGGAAATTGAAGTTATCCCATTCACTTATATACAAAACGTAAAAATCCGGTACACATGTGACAACAGTGGTACCTGGCGGCGAAAATCTTTCGTTGCCAGACTAGAAGCATTGAACTTCGCAGTATAAGTAGAATAAACCTCATCTGAAGACACGTGGTTTTGAACAGTTCTATAGGAAGAATAGCAGTTTAACCGCACATACGGGTAGTTAATTCCTGAACCGTGCGTCCACTAAAGTTCCCAGGAGCAATATATATATATATATATATATATATCAATCGCGACCCAGACTGCCGTCTTCGGGAAACAGCCTCCTTTATCTCCTCGCCGCGCCGCTCTGACGCAAACTACTTTGTATTCGAGCCGCTTCGATCTTTGGAAATTTCCCCTCGTCGCCTGGGCACATCGCTGTGATTCAGTGAACCGTCTTCTTGCCCGGAGATCGCAGGCACGTGTATTGGAGTTGCGACAATCCATCACAGCGGTGTAGGTTTCACAGGCGCAGACGAGTGCCTATCCACTAGCACCGTCACGCGACTATCCAGACACACCGAACGGAAGCTATTTTATAGTTTGTTTAAGTGGCACTGGATAAAGGCATCACTCTAAATTCGAATCAGTGGGAAACCACTGATTCGCAGGGAAATTCAACCACTATAATCAGTGAAAGTGGCTCCACTTAGAAATCAGTGGAAAACCACCGATTGTTTCAGTGAAAAAATTTCACTGATAGAATTAGTGAGGTGAAACAATTTCACGGATTCAATAAGTGACGGCCGACTGCACTGGAGAATTAAATATCGTTTTTATTGAACGTGGCCAAACAATTACGTGAAATAAACTTATTTACTACAGTTTGCTATTTATATTGTGCAATTTACCGTAATTTTAAAAACAAACTAAACGCTCCGCAGGTGACCGGAATTGAACTCGCGCACCTTTCGACCGTAGGCAACTGTCTTGCTATCAGAGCCTCCACGCCAAGTTGCTATTGTAGAAGGAAAATATATGGATTATAGTTCCGCTGCGAAATTATGTAGTTTGAATTTGTATACTTATACTTGTCGTGTTTGGCTTGATTGGTACCGTTAGGTTTGTTAAAACGAATAGTATGTATGTAATATCACTGTTTTCACCACATTATATACAGTTTAAAACTTCAAACAGAGCGCTGGAATGAAAGACATACAAACGGAATGAAAGTCTGTGTGTTCATATTACCTCGTAAAATGACGTTTCGAAAGTCGGAACACATTTCAGAAAGTATTTTGTATTAGTTTTATTTCGATTATTCGTTATTACTACACGTTGTTTGAAGGCCATTTTTTAAACGAAGTCCGACGGCCATTTTTACTCGCAGTTTCACTGATACATCAGTCAAAAATAATTAGAGACGGAGCAAATTGCTCAGACATTTCACTGGTCCATCAGTCAAAAAATACACCACTGAGAAAACAGTGGAAAAAATTACTGACGAATCAGTAGGAAATGCCACTGAATCGATCAGTGAAGGAAACATTGCATTTTTTTTTCACTGGTTCATCAGTTAAATTCACTGAAGTGACTGACGTATCAGTCAGATACGTGACTGATTGAAACAGGGAAATCCTTCACTGATTCATATTTACAGTGGCAGGGGTGTAGCCTTTGCCCTTATGTTTGCCATCAATTAATATTTATGTTATTACAGGAATGGTATCACCTAACGTGTAGCTAAATACTTCGCTTGCAACGAGTGCAGGCGTAATGCCATAACATTAACCTGGGAAGGGTCTCACACAGGAGGATACCAAACTGCTGCTGCTGGAGCAGCTCCTCCTCACTTAGCACCTCACATAACACAGGCCTCGTACCAGTTATCCATCAAGATGCCAAGGTCATTTAACCCTCAAGACCTTTCTGACAAGGTCAATTATGCATTTAAGTTCTTTTGTAAAATGTAGTCATAATTTCCGAACCGTCGAAGATACAGTAATCCAATCCATAATACAGACACCATACCCTACATACAACATAATGTTAAGGTCATTTAGGCCCTAAACCCTTTCGGCAAACGTTTAATTTGAGTTAAACCTTTTTGTAAATACAGTTATGCTTTCCAAAACATCGAAGCTATGATCATCAAATTCATAACGTCGACATCATACCCGATATCCAGCATAATGGTAAGGGCATTTAAACCATTTTATTAACATAGTTAGTCATGAACTCACCAAGTACATACTCATCAAGGACATCTTTACCAACATAATATCATTTTATTTCCGATCTTAACCAAATTGTATTTGTGACTTGGGTAGATGCACCAGTGTAATGGCCCCGTATGGGGGTCATTCAAACTACGTGGGGGAAGCGTGCTCAGATGAATAACTCGCTATTAATTAACTACGTCATGTGTTTGGAATAAGTAAACGTACAGTGTTTTCATTATGTTCACAACAGACCCGGAAATTTCACGGGTTCATTTAAGGACAAGTTAAATTTTATCTGCGTGTAACATGTTTCGCTTCTATTGGACCACAGTTTGTTGGAAACTGCCCGGACGACTTCCGACCAATAACGAACCTATAGGGGAAAAAAGGACCGAATCCTATGCTACTTGGTCAGTAATTAAACTGGAGCTGCAGGCGCTGAGCAACTAACTGAGGCTCAAGTACACAAAGGGCTGTGGAGTCTAACTTGTTGCCAAATGAATCCGCGGAATTTCCGGGTCTCTAATTATGTTACACAATACTCTTTACATTAAGTTATATTAATTGCTTTCTATACTTTGGGGTAGCACGATGTCAATAAGTTAATATATAGATACAATATAATTAGTGTTTAGATAGTTAGTCAAGTGTAAACAACCATCTATAAAGTCTGTAATAAGCTGTTTGGAACTATTGGAACGTCTTCACCTTAAGGTCATATTTCGTTTTTTTTTTTTATTTGGTTATCTGAAAGAGCTTTCGAAAAGGTTCCCCTTGATGCAGTTATTAGTTTTCAAATCATTATACTTTTCACAATATAACACCCAAAATCTCAATTTTACGATTTCTGCAACATAATAGGCTTTGCTCCTAGAATTTTTTCCGCTATCAAATTGCATTTTAATGTAATCTGTATGGTGTGCAGAACATACTGGGCCAGTATGAGTGCGATTTATAACCATGTGAGCGAGTATTGGCACTCTGAATATAGTTGAAAATAGCGGTCAGGCTTGCCGTAAATATATGTTTGTTCATTCAAGCGAAACTGTTAACATTAATTAAATAAATAGTTTTAACCATAAACTGTAGAGGAAAGGTTGTTTTTGTTCCTTTTTGAACCTGCCTGTATCACTCTTGTGTCGGAATTTGAGTGATATATTTTGAAAGCTATAATGATTTGACAACTGACAACTGCATTAAGGAGGCATTTTTCGAAACCTCTCTCAGATAAAAAAAAAAAAAAAGACCTTGATGTTGCCGAAGGCTGATCATCGCTGGGCTATGGGAGACGAAACCTCTGCCGTCGTCCCATTTTGCCTCGTCGGAGCGTGGCTGTAGTAAGGCCACGCTCATAGCACCGCAGTCCTTAAGGGTGTTGCCTACTAGGCGCTAAAATGTGTTGCAGTGTGTTGTGAAATCAGATTTTTTTTTTTTTTTTTTACGAAACTATACCACGTGCGCCCAATGTGCTAATTTGCTAAAAGAAAACAAACTTCAGGCGATGACGGAATGTCGCTTTCATGACACGGCGCATGTTAGAACCACTATTTCCAAGCCCTCCAGCATAGCTAAAAACATCCTTTTCAGACTGCCGTGTGTAAAAATGCTCTGATCGGATCTACGTGAAGCACAGATAAAATCCTGCATTGAACTTTGCGTTAAGCTTTGAATCCGTAAAATAATAAAGTCACCGCTTAGAGTCCCATACAAAAAGCGGTTCCACGAAAAAGCTTGCGCGGTAGCTTAGTGCTTCGCGCATAGTGGCGATGCGGCACTTGATGCGCGTGTCAGTGCCGCCCTTAGCGTTCGCTCGCTACTGTGCCATGTCGCTTCAGGTAGCCGGCCCCCCCTTGAGTATCTCCCGTGTTGATTTCCGTGTTTTATAAACCGGCGCGTATTATCACAGCGCCGTCGGCTCAAGTCCTTGTTCTCCCGCGCTGTTCTAATTCTCCACGTCGGTAACACTATGTACCGCGTGCTGTTATGTATTACGTCTAATTCTCCACGTCGGTAACACTATGTACCGCGTGCTGTTATGTATTACGTCTAATTTTGCCGGATGAATATTATCCACACCCTGTTCCCGTCTTCAGGAGGGATCGAGAAGGATATAAGGAAGCTGCGTTAATTGGAGACGACCAAGCTGAAGAATGGACGGGAGAGATGGGATGGGGATAGAGTAGCAATGGAGCAAATACGAGGCGAACGCCTCCGACCCCTAGAAACGCCCCCGACCCCCTTTGGCAATGTTTTGAAAAAAAATCTCTCGCCAGCCGGGATTTGTGATTAAACCAGTTTACCACGGCAATGAAAGGATAATGGCAAAGACATCCTGCGTCAAGCGTGACTGTATCGATTTCCGTATATAATATGATTATGAAAATGATTAAGTGGGGCATTGCCGACAGTTATTCTTAAGGCGTAACGTGCTATTTTGGAGAACATTCTCTGTTTATCTGGTAACATTTTACTAATTGAAACAATTTTGTTATGCACATCGCAATTCGTCAATGTATGCAGTTTCTGACGTTTTAAAACATTTCTGTGCGTATTGTGATATTCAAAGAAACTTCCAACAATCGTGCCGCGTTCAATCTTGGTAAAAAAAAAAAATGCAGCTGACTACCCGAAGAATTGGGATTCTGTCCAGGAGAGGATCAAACCATTTAAAAAAATAAAATTGGTGGCCCTTTTCTTGTAAAAAAAAAAAATCTTACAAGTGCATATTATTTATGCCTTTATTACATAATTAACTCAAATTATGTTTAGTGTTCTTTTACATAATTTTTTCGCACTGATTCTGATAGAAGAAGTCTATTTTCTAAATAGATGCTCCTTTGTTATTCACGCTTGTATTGTTTGTAGCTCAATACACATTTTGCAATAATTTTTTTGTTAGTAAGTAACATATAATGCAATACAGGTTAGTATGTTGGTGTTGCATTTATAATATATCTCCACTTCCACTAAGGAGTTCATTGTATTGGGTGTTGGTGCAATATATTCTGCCTTCGAATTGCAGATGGATCTTGTTTGTAGATGGTATTAAGTAAAATAAAAATAGGGAAATTAATGCGTAAACCATTTCTCAATAAGTCACCTGAATTATCACGACGACATTAATAACCAAAAAAAAAAGTATATCCTGTTATATTATATTCGCAGTTTCTTCGCACATTTCGAATCAAACATATGAAACATCACCTTAGTATAACGTGTTATGTTATTTCTTATTAAACGTGGCATACATAACAAGCGTTTTACACTTCTGTTAACATAAAATACCTTTATATTTGGTTGAATTGATCTTTTACTTACATTTTGTGTATAATTTATATTCCGTCTTAATTAAAATGAATAAAAATAGGGGGGGAAACATATGTGTCTCTAATTACTGGTAAGTCTCATGCCAAATGTTATTGAAGTGAGTGAGCGCGAATGTGGCGCGTTGTTCCTATGGTGTAATCTTCTTGACTTGGATAAGCCTTCATTGCATCAGTCGGAGGGAATAGCCTGAAAGAATAAATTTAGCAAGGTTACATAACATTTGGGATTTATAGGCTGTCCACGGTTAAATGAACCATTTTGAAAGCCCTGCTTAAGATCTATTGTATACACGTTGTGTGTTCCTCCGCCTTATGTAACATTAACATTGTCATGAGCCTAATAACATTATTAATGTGCCGGTCAAATGAAACTGTGAAATTACTAATAAAGTAATCATTTTAAAAATCTGCTAACTTTTTTTACTTCGACTAATTTAATAAAAAAACAGAAAGCGAAAGAAATAATTTTAAGTTGTCTGATATGGTTACCTAACTCATTTTATTCGACGTTAAGATATGGAACTACTTTACATCAATCGTTATAGGCTGTTCACGGTAAAGTGAGCACTTTTTAAGGCCCTCCCAACAGGCATTAACCGCTAATTAATATATCTTATTGCAGCATGAGACATTAAATTTTGAAGGCGGGGAAATGAATACACTGTGTTTATCGGTCACATTGCTATGTTTATATTAAAAATCAGTGGGAAGATGGAAACTGGATGAAAGGGAAAATTTATAAGGGCCTTAAAAAGTGCTCACTTTACCGTGAACAGCCTATACCAATTTTACTGGGCGAATGTCACTCAGTGCGCCCGTTATAATAAATGCAGGCAGGGGCAGTGACTTTTTTCTAAGGTTCATTACTAAAGTGATCACTTTATCGTGAACAGCCTTTGCCAAGAATATGCTATAAGTATGTTTGATTGGTGAAGTGATAGGGTGCTCTGGACAAATTAACTTCCATCCTTAATTCGCACCTACGCCAGTCGCCGGAGACGCCTAGGAATGTTCACATTTTCGCTATAAATCACATCATGCGTGAAGCCAACACCCTGTGTACCGACGTTATTTTTGCAGGGATGTTTTGGTTACGACCAGAATGTGGGCGCCGCAGCCGAGGTTACAACCTGGGATCGCATGAAATTCTCGTAACTCAGGGCGTGCCTCTACATGGCCCACGTGGCATAGCGGGGCTGGTCATGTAGAGGCGGAGTGGTAGAGTTACGAAATGTTACAAATCAGCTTGATGCAGTCGACCCCAGGTTCGAAGATTTCTCTACGTACTGGCAGGATCTTTTTTTTTTGCTTTTAAAAACGTGCCACGGTTGATTTGAGTTCAGAGATTTGGGCGGCTCCTAGCAACGAGGTCTTGAGAGCCGACGAGGGTGAAATGAGGGAAGTATGGAGCGGCGCCGTAATGCAAGGGCGAGGGAAACGGGAAATGCCCGAGAAAACCCGCCGACCAGCGTTATCGTCCGGCACGATTCCCACTTGTGAAAATCCGGAGTGGCCCGGCCAGGGATTGTACCCGGTTCACCTTTGTGGAAGGCGAGCAGTCTAACCTCTCAGCCACCGCGGTCCCAAAATTGATTGGAAATCAGTTGGCAACAATTTTTTTTTTTTTTCAGGTATTTCAGGAACAACAGTGCAAATGTTAATTTCGTTTTAAATTTTAGCTTATAATTTTTAGTAAATAAATCATTTATTGTTAAACGAATCCTTTATATTAATCTGAATGAGGTCCAGGGTTTCTTTTTGTTAGACACGACTACCCACAATAAAAAGAAACAGCATCGTAAAACGAAATGCAATACTTTTTCACGTCAAGTATGAGACCAGAGAATGTTTTGTGGCCTTCGGATTAGTGGAATTCAAAGAAGTAGATATTTACGTGATGCTTTAAGCTGTTCGCCGAATTTTGTACCATCACAAACGTTCTTTTATTGTTCACACATGTCCTGAGCTTCGAAGCGAACAAATTCTGTGGAGCAACAAAATGTGACCTCGCATATTAATGAAAGCTGGTAAATATTCAAGAATACGTCTGTTCTTGGTATAATATATGCTTTGCCGTGCAGGTGCGAGAGGAGATAAATTAATTGCAGTGTAATTGTTACGGAGTTTGCATTGATTGATTAGGTCGCCACTGTGATGTGAGTGGAATCAGGAATGGGTGGCTTAACAGTTAACCAATTGAATTTGGCCAATCTAAAATTGTTTATGCTGAGCAAGTGAGAGTTGTTAATCGTGACTGAAATGAAATTCATACCACAGATTAGGTACATGTCAATACGCAATTTATTAGGATCACAGAACTGTACATGATCTCTGTCCCTGAGAATTCAGTAGGTTTGGTGTGAAGCCCCCCCCCCCTCCCTTTTTTTGCCGAAATGAGAGCCTCTAAACATCGTGGCATGGAGTCAAACAGGAACTGGATGTGTTCGTGGGGAATCTCACTCTACGCGGTTTGTATGCGAGCGCATCCAGTCTGAAGTGCAGTGATATCAGATAACTATGAGTCCATGAAGCGTCAACAGTGGTTGCTGGAGGACCATGACGAATGAGTCGCGGACCAACCACATCCCAGACATGTTCGATGGGCTACATGTCAGGCGAACGTGCAGGCCAGGAAAGCTGTAGTATCCATCGTTCATTGAAGAAAGCTTGCACATTCCTCGCCACATGTGGCCGGGCATTGTCCTGCTCAAATACGGCATGTGGAGTCACCTGAAGGAGGGGCAGTAACTCGGGCTCTAAAACCTCCCTGATTCAGCGGTTGCTGTTCAGATTGCCCTCAATACGTAGGAGTTGAAATCGCATGCAGCATCCAATGGGGCCCCAAACCATCACACCACGGTAGCGTCTAACACGTATGCGGCCATCACTGTGGGACAGGTTGAAGCGGGACTCGTCCGAGAACACTACATGTTGCCACTCAGCACGCCAGCGACGGCGTTCATGTGCCCATTGCAGTCTGAGGCGTTTGTAGTTTCTGGACAATAGGAGCCGACGTAATGGTATGAGGGCCACCAGTCCAGCCCGCAGCAGACGGCGTCGAACCGTCGACGCCGACAGGTCCACGCCCGTTACGGTGCTTCAGTGTCGAGGAAACACAGTGGGCGAGAATGTACGGTCCGTTACGGCCATCGCGGGACAAGATGGCGGTCATCCCGTGCTGTGGTCGCATTTCCTGGTCCAGTACCCGCTCGTCGCTGCGTACGACTCCTCTTCCATCCACTGGTTCCACACACGCATCACTGTCGTAGCAGCATGCCTCGTACGAGCCGATATGTCACGGTATGGCAAACCTGTTTCCCGGACATCGATGATTCTGCCCCATTCGAACTCACTCACGTGCTGATATGGCGCCATCTGACGTCGACGAGGCACACTGGCACTTGCTTTCACTTCGTTTGACGGCTCTTCACTGACTGAGCTTGGCGTAACACTGGTCTTACACCGGCCACACAAGCGAGAGCGCTGCTGGGCTTACATGCACGCCATTTCTCTACAGTCGTATTCATTTATTGCTGGTTCGCTTTTGTACACATCCTCTGAGTTTGGAATCATTCGGGCCATTCTTTCTGGGTGTTGCTTTTTTCCACTAACAATAGTGCAGTTAATCGAACAACGGGTTGATAGACAGCTAATATATATATATATATATATATATATATATATATATATATATATATATATATATATATATATATATATATATATATATATATATATATATATATATATATATTATAATTATAAAAATAGACTGCACAAAACAGGGAAAGAGAAATCAAAAAATTACGTGACCAGAGAGAAAGCCAAAGGCCAAACAGAAAAGGGGAGATCCAAGAACAACAAAAAGGAAAATTTTGTACCCCGCAATACCCAGAAAGGGGACAGGCACAGGGACGATAGCGATGAGGATGTCTGACATTGATTTTGCTGGCCACAGGCGTGTCATTATATATATATATTATATATATATTATATATATATATATATATATATTTCTCCTAGCATGTGCTGTCTTTACGCGAATCCTTTCGGTTTTCGGTTTCTATGCATTTCCGCCGTCTCTTGATTCCATGATGCATGAGTTTAAGTTTATTTAAAATTATTTTGGGATCATTAATATTCCATGCATTTTAAAATCTTGCACAAATTCAGCTCCGCAGTTAACGCCAAATATTTTCTTTTCATGCTCTAGCTTGAACTTGGCCCGTGTGCAGACCTTGCACCAGTACACGCGCTTTCGCTTTACATCTGAATCAGTGATTTCAATCAGTACAAAATATTTTTATGGATCTTTAGTTAATGAGTTGCTATCTAATTGCGTGTCAGTGGAATCCACTAACGTTCTGCTGCCAGTTTAATATCCTATTTAAATTAACACATGTTAAACTAATTCCAAGCGCCTAAAACGAATATTTAATATTTCGTAATATTGTAAAGCATGTCCGATTTTATCACTAGTGTCTAACATTACTGAACATGCAATTGAGAACATAAGTTTTATTTTTTCAGTTCTTGTTTACGTAAGTTTTCAATCAGCAACGAACAAGTTTCAAATATAGGCAGTAGAATAAGCTTATGCGTCTTTTTAAAAGCGACTATTTAGTCATATTACATACATGTCTGTACACGCTGAGTGTCAAAATAACACCGCGATGTGCTATGAGAGACGAGGAAGTCACGTAATGAGAGAGACTGGTCTCGCTTAATGTAAACGTGGTTGTATGTAACATAGTGTCAATACGCCCGCGGCTGAAACCACAATAATTTGTAAACAAAAGCTTGGAAGTTAGCTGCAGGTGATTTCCATCATGTAGGTCTAATACAATAAAAAATATTTCTAAATTTCACATATTTTTAAAACAAGTTTAAATTTAGATAAAAGGCAATAAAATAAAATAAAAAATTATGAGCTGTGTTAACTTTGGTTTTCAGCTAAGGTGCATTATAGCTATCAACAGTCATCGAAGACTTCTGTCGCAAAATTAAAGTATTCTCTTCATTCTAGGCGTAGGCCTACCCAGTAAACCTAATGAGAACTTACGAAAGTGTGGAATTCCCACAAATCATGCTGGACACGAAATTTTCGACTGTTTATGTAGGTCTTCATTGCTGTCGTAAATAGACAGATGTATGTTTACAACACGTTCTCACGAATAGACGTAAATGCACTATAAAGAATTATTCAGAAATGTACTATGCCAGTGTATACGCTTAGTTAGAATGCGGGAATGGTAATTTTTTTGCCATATAAATTCATTGTATAGGCTGTTCACGGTAAAATGAGCACTTCGAAAGACCTGCTTAGATCTACTTGTATGCACGTTGGGTAATCTTCCGTCTTATGCACAATTAACATTGCCATTGGCCTCGTCACTTTATTTATGCGTTGGTCTAGAGCAACTGTGAAATTATTACAAAAGAAAATGTTTTTGCGCATCTGGCCATTTTAACACTTCGATGCATTAAAAAAACAGAAAGTGAAAGAAATTATTTGGATGTTCTCAAATGGTTACCTGACACTTTTTATTCGACATTAATATATGGAACTACTTTCTATTCACCGTTACCAACTTTACTGGGTGCATGTCACTCAGTGCGCCCGTTAAAATATATGCAGGTAGGGATAATGACTTTTTTTTTTAGGCTGATTTCAAAAGCGCTCACTTAATCGTGAACAGCCTTTAGCATCCCTACATTTGCTCAGGAAACAGTCAAATGTGCGGCGAAGTCCCAAACTTTGTATATTAGCGACGCTAAACATTCCTATGCCTGCAGCTTGATGTGTGCTATTATTTCTATACAGTATATAGGTTCAAAACTTCTGTTACAGTTTAGAAAGTTAACTAGAACATTTTTTACAGTGTGTGTATTTTTCTAACTGCACCCCAGTTCAAGTTGCAAAAACGGTTCCACTTGCAGACGAGCTCATCTTTTTATCGTCCTGGTTTTTATGTCTATGGTCGATGAATAGGAGGGTGTTTGGGGGAGATGAGAATTTTTTTTTCTCGCCGTTCGTGAAAAACAAGTTTCGGCGCCTCCAGATCTTTAAAGATAAAATAAACTACGGGCGCGATAGACATCGAAACGCTTGTTTTTCCCTGTAACAAACGATGGCACAAACGGTGGCGAGTCGTGAGCGCGATGCCAGGTCAATCCGGTTTGAAACAACTATTAGTTGTGAGGCACACCACAAAGATATATAGGCCGTTCACGATAAAATGAGCACTTATGAAAGCCCTGTTTGCACGTTGCGTATTCTTCCGCCTTATGTAAAATTAGCATTGCCATAGGCCTCATCACTTTATTCGTGCGTCAGTTAAGTGAAACTGCGAAATTATTAAACAAGTAAATACTTTACAAATTCGCTCATTTTTACATTTAGTTATATTAAAAAACAGAAAGTGAAGGTAATAAATTAAGTAGTCTCAGATGGTTACCTAACATATTTTATAGAACGTTGGTATATGAAACTACTTTCCATCAATCGTTACCACCTTTACTGGGCTTGCATCGCTCAGAGCGCCCGTTAAAATATATGCCAGACCGGAGCAGTAACATTTTGACGTGAACATGTCTTTAAATTTGCGACTATAGTGGAAGGCAACTCAGAAAACCCGATGATAACAAAATCGGGGGATAAAGTTTGGCGTTGCAGCTCCGAACCTATCGCCTACATTCAAAATTCAATTACACCACTCGATTGTCAAAGAATCAAAGAATATGTTACGTTGAGTGAGGACTGCGAAGCATCTCGGGAGGGGGGTGGGGCACCCCAATTTTGAGTTCGTTTCGCCGCGTCTCATAAGTTCTGTGTAGTATAACTTTTGATTAGGAGAAGTTACGACGCTCGTTTGAGTCTCAATCGTCAACTATCGTCAAAATCAATCGATTGCGTGTATAAAATTATTTGTGTGGCGTGGTTATAGTGAAATTGTGTGTGTTTAATGTAAAAAGTTAAGAAAAAATAACACAGTTTCGGCCTATACTCTTCAAAAAGCCAAGTCTAAATACAGAAATCGTATACGGTTGGAAAGAGCATCTCAAAAGCAATCCAGTGATACCCATAAAACCTCATACGATCGAGTGAAGCGGTGCCGGGAACGTAAAAAAAAAAACATCAAGGCGTCCGAGCGCGTCAACGTAGACGTATTCACGCAAAACAAACGGCAGTGTCACCAACAAAGCCAAACACTATTTTTTTTTCTAAGGTTGAAATCCAAAGTGCTCGTTTTATCTTGAACAGCCTTTAGGTGTTCATGGAATTTGGTGTGAAACACCGGATGGCCTCTCGCCTGCCAGAAAACACGAGTTCTTGTCGCCGCCAGTAATTTGGACTGGTGTAGCAGACGAATTTAACCCAGGCCGATTATACCCCCTGAATGCCTGAGTGGCGGCACGTGTCAAAGCAGCTTGAAGGTCCGCTGATAACCACGACAACAGTATAACACCGTTTACAACCCTCTGGCTGACCACAATACGTTAGGTTGACACCAATCCCCGAGAGCATTACCCCCGTCACTTTCTCGCCAGACAGTGACCGTTGGTAGAATAACAATTTAAGGAACAAGTGCAGCCCCCTCGCTAGTAAAATTACTGTTCAAGCGTTGCCAAAAATTACGCAGCGAGCCAGAGTCCCAGCGCCAGCAGTGGAGTTAATCCTCAAAACAGTGATTCAAGGCACGCCGGCTGTTTTTTGTAGGTGGTGACCGCGAAGCGGTCATGCATAAGCGGAAATTGGAGTTTCCCCAGACATGATTTTCAAGGGTATTAATTTCGTTTTCTGTGTAATTAGTAGAGTGCAATTGTAGCAAATTCCGAGAAAAAAATTAATTTTTCAGAAAAGCCCCTATTCTAAACACCACTTTTCTTTCCTACGGCGCCCCACTGTGCCGACATCTCACCAATGGTATAATGATGTATTTAGAACATTCGTTTCCTGTCTCGATCGCGAGGGTGTCTGTCCTTTCCTACCTGGGGGGTAAAATCCGCCTGGGGGTAAAATTCGCCGCTTACACCGGACTTTGTATTGGCTTCAGCTACAGGACGTTACAAAATATTTTACTGTGCATTAGAAAAACTTACCACGTCTGGACAAGAACGATTAAGTACACTTTGGAAAAGAATTCGTTCTCGGCTAAATAGAGTAGATTTTCAAGGTTTTGGTCGGCTCATAAAGCTCACCGAAGATTCATTACTGTCTACTGATAAGAAACACTGTTCAGCTTGTAGACAATAATCTTGAGCACTCTTTCCTTGCATAAAAAAAATTTTTTGTATAGCAAGGTTTTTTCATCAGAACATATCAGAATCACGATTTTAGAGTTTTCAAATACGTATTAATGTAATAAATGAAATCATTTACATAAAATTCAACAATATTGATTGAAAGGTTATGTCTTGATTAATTTTAAAGTGTGCTAAGCAAAACTTGCTTAACAAAAACTATAGACTGCTACAAATTGAGTGTGTGTAATATTTTCCTTATTTTGACACATTTTTAAAAATAACGAAAGCATTTCACTGCGTGATTTTTAATATCCCGTGAAGTAAATCAAGGTATCTCATTTCAGTGTGAATTACTTCATTTCTGTGGACAACTTAGTTTGTATTATTTGTACGTACCAAAAACAGTAAAATTTCAATTTTGACAGGCCATTTAAAGGCTGTTCACGATATAAAGTGAGTACTGCGTAAATAAACCTTAGAAAAAAGTCACATGCATATATTTTAATGGGCGCACTGAGGGACATTCGCCCAGTAAAGTTGGTAGCGATAGATGAAAGTACTTCCATATGTTAAATTCGAATAAAAAGTGTTAGGTAACCATTTGTGACAACTTAAACTTATTTCTTTATTCATCAATGTGTACAAAAATGAAGAGGTTTGTGAAGTATTTACTTTCTTAATAATTTCACCGCTTCATTTGACCGACGCGTGAGTAAAGTGACGAGGTCCATGGAAGTGTTAATTGTATGTAAGGCGGAGGAATACACAACGTGTAGGCCTACTTAAGTAGACCTTAAGCAGAGCTTGCGAAAGTACTCATTTCATAGTGAACATCCTATAAAATAAATTTGATACGAGGAAACAGTACTTGTAAGCAATGCGTACAAGTTGAATACGATTTCGTACGAATAAAAAATAATGAAATCTTCGGTGCCCAGTGAGGTTATGTAGCAGCGGTGGATTGCGGATGCTAGGAGGGGGGGGATGGATTGTCCCGAGAAAACACGCCGGCCAGCAGCAGCGTCCGTCACGTTTCCAACATCCGAAAATCCGGAAATCGTACGCGGTGGGAGGCAAGTAATCTGCGCTAGACCAGAAAATGATTTTTTTTTATATGACGGCATTGTCGACTTAACGAAATACACCTGCTAATGAAATATCATAAACCCTTTTACGAGATCAATATTTAAGAGGATCGAGAGTGCCCTAGTCGAATAGGGCACGGCATCGACCATAAATTATAATTTACATCAGACAAGCTTAGCCTAGTATTAATATTTTACTAGAAGACAATGGTTTTTTATTATCAAATATACGGCACGTATTAGTTTTACAAACCCACTGTCCTTTATGGAGCAATAAGACATTTATTTTATTTTTTGCAAAACTCGTGTTTCCGAGAGTTGGAATAAAATTCCTGCGTCTGAGCTCTTTCCTTCGGGCTATATTTGTCTGCCCCATCCCCCGGAGGAGATTTCAAACAAGAATGTTTTTATTCAATTATCTCATAAGGCGGATAATATCTTAGACGGGCGGAATTATTTTTCAATTTTAAGAAGATGAATGTTCAAACTCCCAGATACACGACTGCGTTGGACTGGGTAAGGGGATGGGTGGGATTGGGGATTGGTGGGTCAGGGCGGGGCGGAACATAAAAATGATTCGCTGAGGTAAAAAAAAAAAAAAAAAAAAAGTCTTGGGTGATTGTTTAGCTTATCTCGGTCCATTTTTCATAACGAGAGGGGAGAGAGAGAGAGAGATGTTTGGACGGGCAAACGAAGCTGAGGAGAGACTATGTAGAATGTTGCAAGTCCAATTAGCGAGAGAGACTGCGTCTGGTTCATTAGAAATTGTTTTTATTATTATTATTATTATTATTAAAGCCAAGATGCAACGTACCGATATTAATTCCAGGGGTGCTCAAAACTGAACCATTCAACTTTGCGGGAGTTACGGCCCACATAAGAAAGAAGAGTGTTCTCAATTACTCAAATGATACAAACAATCAATAACTCGCCCGCTAATATCAAGCTAAAATATTGACACGCATGCATACGTTTTAAATAGAGTTATATTTTTTCCATTTTTTTTATATTCAAAATATGCCCGATTTTCAATACACATAGACTATAAGAGGTTATTGTTATTCTGCTCTGTTAATATTTATCACTTTATGTATGTAAAATTACATATTTAAAAGACCGTCTTATTCAAATTTAAATTTACTTTAAAAAAAAAATAGTCTTCAGTTGATTACTGACGGTTAAGAAATATTTCGTAAACGGTAGATATTAATACTGAAAACGAAAGACATATGCTGTAGTGTGCATGATTTGACGATATTTACCTTTCTAACATATTGCAACAGTTAAATCCGTAATTTTAAATACCTTCACTTCGACAGACGTAAAACATATTCTCAATGAATAGATTTGATTTATTTATTTCGGGTACAAATTTATTTCCCGCTTTGCTATAAAAAAAAACTCATCGTCTTCGAAGAAAATGGGGAATGTACGAACGGTGTCTAAATTAATTATGAAACGTCAAATATCATTTTTAGACGTCCCGGTAAGTAACACGTAGAGACCCACAAAGTTCTCGTTATTATTTGGCATCAGTCTAGCCTTACCAGTGATGTATGTACTCGAGCCGGCGTCGTTTCTCCATTGGCTGCTGCACAGATGTGAAGTCACTCCCTTTCTAGCTGGACTGCACGTGATTGGACTACACGGTTGTGAAGTGTTCGTTTATTGGCGCACAGTTACCCAGGGCGTGTCAAATAAAGTACGGTCCGATGACGAACTGATTGCAAAGGCACGCGTGTTTTGAAGTTTAACGTGTTCTATAATAATAACGCAAATTTTGTACGTATCTAGTAATACGTACTTATAACGGCTGTTCACGATAAAGTGAGCACTTTAAAAATTAATCTTAGAGAAAAGTCACTGCTCCTGCATACATAGATTTTAATGGGCTCACTGAGTGACATTCGCCCAGTAAAGTTGGTTATGATGGGTGGAAAGTAGTTCCACATCTTAACGTCGGATAAAAAGTGTTAGGTAACCATTTGTGATAATTTAAAATCATTTCTTACGATTTATGTTTTTTTTTTTTTAATGCATCGAAGTGTAAAAATGAGCAGATTTCTCAAGTATTTACCTTCTTAATAATTTCACAGTTTCATTTGACCGACGCACGAATAAAGTGATGAGGCCCGTGACTATGTTAATTTTACATAAAGCGGAAGAATACACAACGTGTATACAAGTAGATTTTAAGCAGGGCTTTCAAAAGTGCTCATTTTACCGTGTGAACAGCCTACATCACAGAGTACTTGAGAATACAGAGGCAAAAAAAAATCTGCTTATACAGAGAAGTCCAGCCACACGCGCCAGAAAAATGGCTCACCCGCCAGCGGAATGTTGAAACGCAGTTCATCCATCAGCGCATTGTGACCTACTCCACCAGCTGGCAGCCCAGCCTTAAGGACAAATTCCGAGGCATGCAGTAGCCAATCAGGCGCAAAGCCCGTTCCCAGAGCCTCGCGCGGGCAATCGGAGAATGGGTACGCTCTCATCAAAGAAACCACCACGCAATGTCGTGTCTGTATATTTACCTACTCTGTGCTTTGATCACGAAACGAAAAGTATAACGGGGTCCATACGAATGATCGCTTTTGTCTGTTTGAGTGGTAAACGTGACTTAATTTGGTCATTTATTCCATAAAATATTTTTTTAACTTACAGACATAATATGAATTACAAATCATACATATCTAAAAATTCGCCTGTTACTAACTCACGGAAATAAACGTAACAGCCATGTCATAAGATGATATTAGTAGATATAAAGTAAATTCCCATTATTAAAAGGGAAATGCACCATTTTTTTTTTCCGGTTATATAATCAATTCCCTTTTCTAACAGACGCATGCAAGGCGTGCAGCAGCAAGTAAATGACTGTATTATATAGCTAATAGTATCAACAGACGTAAAAATATTAGGGGAGAAAATTATTCTTAGGGCTCTCTGACAACTATAAAAATATGAAAAAATATGAGTACGCTGTAGACTTCAATTATATAAGCACTGAATAGCTGTTTTGTCTATTGCCATTGGTTGCTGTCTGCTTGAGAATAAGTTTTCATATTTGATCAGGACACTCAGAATTCGGAAACATCAACACGGCTAGTAACGTGATTCGTGTGCAGGCAGTCAACACGTGCTAAAAAGTAATTCAGCCAATCAATATAGGTTAATGAGCTTAGAGTTATTTTTTAATATAACTCGTCTTGGCATCTTTTCGCGAAATTTCGCTACCCATATCTATATCCGACGTGGTTTTTACAACATGTGCAAAACCGCTATTTGTCAGGCCCTTGAATTTTTCCAAATTAAATTTTCTCTTATAGTTATGACACATATCTCATAGGTATAAATGTAAGAAAATATAGTTGCTGTCCTTTTGTTACGACTTTGTAAGTTTCTGCTATACTCAGGTCAACCATCTTATCATGCACGCCACGAAATACGTAGAAACTAAAATATAAAACTGAAAAATTTAAAAGTATATCTCCAATTGATTGGGCGGACTGGAGGCAAACAGCGTATTCTTGAAAAAAGTTTTCAGAAAAATTAATACCCAAGCACACAGGAACTACATAAGAGTTTGTGTAATTCTTTTTCTTAGAATTAATTATTTGGATACAAGATAAAAAGTTAAAAACAAGGCTTGCCAATAACCTGCAACATAATTCCATCCATAAAATTGTTAAACATAATAGCGAAAATATTATTTTCTTGATATTTTATTTAGGAAAGATACAAATTAAAGTATCTATGTTTACTGCATGCTGCAATTTTGTATCTTCTCACTGCTACTTCGACTAGCTTACATCCGTAAGCACTGTCATAGAGCCAGATCTCTATAAGGTAACAAAAGCAAAGAACCTTTCGTATTATACACTTGACAGAGCACTGCTGAATACAACCCACACATTTCTTAGAAAATGTTCTCCCTCTGAAATTCATCCCTTGGGCGAGTGATATTACATGCTTGAACAATCCTTTGCGATTCTCACAGAATGCTTCAGATATTAAAACTGTGCTCACAAGTTCTGGAACAAATTTGAAGACTGAACATGTTCTACGTGTGGTACAAAATGTAGTATCTTAACATCAATATCTATTTCACTGTTGTGCCTATAGTTAATTATTTTCGCGAAATTTTGCGAAGAATAAAGTGGTTCTGCAATTTTTTTTAGTTAAAAAAATTCCGAAAGAGCTACACGATATTTTGTCTGTCAAATAATCAACCTTTCACAAACTTTCTTTCCGAAAAAGGTCGAAAGCGCATTGCAGAAGTAAGTTTTCTCTACATTGTTGGTAATACGTGCGTGCGGTCTTCAATTATTTCGTAGCTAACATTTCTTTTATGATGCCATTGCAGTCGTTGCACAGAGTGTGAGATGTGGACCGTAGAATTACTGCATACTTACCAGGCATTGAAGTAGATAATAAAGTATCAAATCTAAACGTTTTTATATTTATTACGTTTGATGGCGGGTGTCATCACTGATTAGATTTATTTTGGCATTTGGTATCAAATACGTTTTTTTTTTTTTTCTATTTAATCTCTGCAGCAGTTTTTTTTATAGCAGTTTATGTGTGCTCGTATTTTAAATACAGGCAATTTGCCATAATGAAGTGTGTATTGACACTTACTACGCAAGTTTAAATCATGTATATTTTGTAGCAGGTGAGACGCAACTTAAACCCGTAAAGTAAAGAAAGAAAGGAATAACGAAATGGGCCGATGTAGCTCATTCTAACTACAGGGTAACAATAACTTGGAAACATTTCTAAGTTGTATAATTAATGTGCAAACCCATAACGAGTGAAATTTCTGCCAAGTCCGCGTCCTATTAGCTTGATTATCGTCGAGTACATTCCATTTCTAATAACTTCTTTTCCGGTAACATTTCATCCATGTTTTATCTCTTAATCGATTTTCCTGAGTTAAATTGAGTGATTGGTCAAACGTTTTCTTACAAGGTGGGATTAATATACTCTGTTAATCGTTCGTGTGGAAATCCGTATACTTCATGCACGGATACTTACATTTCTGAAGCCATGCTAAAGTTCTACTTCTGAGATATCCCTCCGCCTCGTGCAACACAGCTTAAAAAGTCACACCAGAAAGCCCACGCACCGCAATCGTGCGCACTAAATGTATTAATATTTTGCATTGGAACTATTTCCTACTAGGCATTAGCAGCACACTTATTTTCTCCACCTTTGTTTACGTTAGATATAAACTAAATATTACTCTTTATAGACAAATGTAACTAAAAGTTCAATATAAACAAAAGTAAGGCACGTTCATGTCAACACACGTTTAAAAAGTTTGTCATACATGTCGTATTTAGGGAAACAGCCAAACATGTCATACATGGGATGTTCTTTCAAAGGTTTGATTATAAAAAGTGAATAAACCGCGAGTAGAATGTACACCCACGTCTCACATGGCTTCAAGTAACTTCGCCATCTATTCATAGAAAAACTCCTGCTAAGTCGGTACTATTATGGAAGTCGCTTAACGTATAAAAGTATCAAACTTTTAACTGGCTTGTTATTTAAATTGGGACATGTAACTCACATGGGACTTCTACTTGTGACGTTTTTAAACTTTCATAAAGCACAGTTGTAGAGTACTTCAAGCATTTTCTCTAAGAAGGAATGGAATATCATGGATTTAGTCAAGCGCTTCTCAGAAATAAAAAATTTCTTGTATCGAATATGACAAACTGTTTACTTTCACCGGACAGTTTACAAGTTCAGATGAATTTAAAAACAATTAAAGTCAGATCTACTTTAGTTACTGGATTATTTTCATTGTTTCGTGTCTTGTAAAACATAGACGTGTTTCTGAATAGCACACTAAACTGGACGAGACTTTCATGTTCCAAAGACACGTGGCCAATAATCAAAATATAGCTGCGAGTGTGCATGCAAGATATTGAATTTCATCACAAACGTGCTGAACGTATTTTCGTGTATAACATGTGTCCTCGCTAGCTAGTGATTCTACTCCATAAATAACTAGACAGCCAGACATCACCGAATAAACAGTCCACACACCCAGCCGGGCTTATACACATAATCCATATACATGAGATATACTCAATCCACTTTCGCCGGTTGTAATAAAGACAGGGCCGCACATATAGTTTCAAACGTTACCTCGCCAACACTAAACTACCAATAACAGCAACAAACGACCGTCGATACATTTTTACATTATATATCTCCACTACATTTTTTTTCTTATAAAAATTTAATATTAAATAGATGGAAGGCGAAGAAGAAAACTCGACAAACAACTAATAAATAATCTGTGGCAGAATCAACCTGGAAATAAAATTAAACCAACAAATTAAAGATTTGGGTTATAGTTACTAACAGAAAATTTAAATAAAAACAATCTTGTTAGAAATATTGGAAATATAATTCATACAAATGGGGATGAAAAATTAAAAGAACGTAAACCAATTACAGACCCATTTTGCAATAGTGTTATGGTATGGTTGTCAAAATTATAGATTTTACAGATTGCGAACGAAATTTAAAGAATGGAATATTTTTGGTTAAGAAACAAGCATGTAGTGCATACAAAAGTGTTTATAGAAACAATTTTTCTAAATTTATTTGACAAAACATGAAGTAATATTTAAAAAATCGATATTTATTAAATTCTGATGTTAAACAAATTGTAAAAGATGATATTAATATTACTGAGAAAAAACATAAAAATCCTGTTGCTGTTCCTCATAAACTTGAACTAACAGATTTAAACTCAATATTTTGTTAAAGGAATTACTGCGAATAATATACGAATTAAAGAACATTATTATTTATTGGATTTAGATACAGTACAAGAATTTGCTGGAATATAGGAAATAGAAGAAATGAGACAATATTTAATTTAAAAATCTTAACTTTCGAAAACAAGCAGAGTATAAAAATAATCGTAATGTTATTGTTAATCATAATAAAACTGTTGTTGAAGATTGTTTAACATGGTTAAATTGAAATTCTAGAGTTAATATTTATTATAGATTTATTCGAAAATTAACCAATCATGGAATTAATAAAAATCTTGGCAGCTATATAGTTGATTTTGATCATTGTCCAGATAAAAGATTAAACAATATCTATGCATTTACTTTGGCTAAAGAAAATAAAATTACAGGATTATAAGAAACAATTTATAATTATATTAACGAAGAATTCCTAACCAGCAATAATTCGATCCAATAAAAGCTTATTTAGAATTAATAAAGAATAATAACAAATATTTCGAAAATGCGCTGTTTTATTCTGTTCCATGATCTAAAATGTGGGAAAAATTAACAAACAGTTTTCATAACAGTAATTGTGTTGTTTTTTATAAAACTTTATAACAAAATGTTTATTGGGGAAATAAGAATACAAAAACGTTAACAGGTATAGAAATAAATCATTTCCAGATAAAGAATGAGAGAGAAATAAGTTTATAAATTATGTTTCATCTGTATTTAGCTTTATAATCTTTTACTAATTATCTATACAGAACTTAAAGAAGATGAAGAAATTGAAAATCTTGTAAACATAGATCAAAAATGTTTTATTAAATCTGAAAAAATATATTTTTCTAAATCCAATTCTATTTCATCGACAATTTCAAAACAAATAGATCTCGAAGAAAGTTGAATAATACAACCAAATAGTGTTATTACATGTATTTCTAGAAAAAGCACAAATATCATGCATAAACTCTTACCTTACAAATTTAAATAATTAGAACCAATAAATTCTGCTGATTTACAATCTAAAAAAAAAAATGGAACGAGAATTAGATAATATAGAAATACAAATATATATATAATTAACTAAATCTATCCAAGAAAAGTATTAAAATTTATTACAAGAGGAGAATAAATAAAATAAGCATAATAAGAGTCAGTAAATTATTTTACTAAACAATAGAAAAATTTCGAAACAACTGTTATGTTTATGTTGTAAATGATAAATGTATATTTACTTCTGTTGGAGTTCTTGGAGAAAAAGATGGTGTTTTTTATTCCATATAAGTATTATAGCCGAATTATTTACTATCCTTATGATAAACTATCTATAAAAATTAAAACAAATGGTTTAACAAATTTTAAAGAAATTGTTTTCAATATATATATAATACCTGCCAATGTTAGATATTTTTAAAATATTGATGACTTGTTATATAAAGAAGATTAAGAAAATATCATTAATATAAAAATGGGAGAAATAAATGGAAATGTAAAAATTAATATATTGTAAATGATTACAAGAATTAGATGAAGGATTAGATTAATTATAAAACATGTTTACATAAAAAAAATATCATCATAAAGATATATATATTTTAAAATTCAAATATTTAAAATTATTATTGTTCTAATTATTTGTTAGAAAAAGAAATACAAAACAGAGAAACAGATTTACATTTTAAGGGAAAAAAATATTTTGGAAAATATAATCACAAAACCCAATTAAAGCAAAGAAATATTAATTTTTATTTCCTAATTATAAATATTTTATCTATGTTGGTTTGTTTTTAATAAAATTTATTCATTAACTACAACAACATTAAAATTGAATCAATAAAACATTTTGTCAAACAAAGTATTATTTAAAAAATTTCATTAAAAATTCAAATATATTCCCCAAATTTGATAGAACTTAAGTATTTATATTTAGCAATTGACTTCCAGAACTACGAATTTGCTGATATAATGATATTATTAAAATATTTTTAAAATGATTGTAAATATTATTTACACATAATTCCTTCCAAATTTCTTATATAATTTCGAACATGATTTCCAAAAAAAAAAAACACAGAAACAAATTACTATTTCTCTCTTCATTGTAAATAACTTAAGCATTATAATCTAAAAATATAGAGTATAAATAACAATTCCTTATCTATTCTATTTTTGTTATATAAATTTCAACATTGTTCTCCCATGATGCAATATCTTTAGGAATAATACATTTATTAATTTTAACTTCTGTTATAGTTATTAATAATTTTTTTAATAAATAATATAGGAAATTGAAAGAGTTGTCTACTAAAATCGGAAAATTAAAAAAAAAGTGTATTAAGGAGAGAGTGTTATATATATTATCTAAAAATATTTTTTGATTTATTATATTAATTTAAAAAAATACCACAAGTGCAAAGCAGAAATTGCAGAAATGTAGAGCTCAAAAAGTGTATATAGTAAAAATGTCTTAATTTAATACATATATTATAATTCTAATTTTAACACTTAGTTTCCAACTAATATATTCTTTAATTATTTTGAATAGAAATAATTTAAATACCATTAATTTTTTAATCATATAAATGCAATAAACAGATTTTAATTCCAAAATCTTAGATTTATAGTTTAACAACAAAAGAAATTACCAACAAACAAGAAAATAGTTAAATAATTTATTAGCAGGATATTGTCAAATAGAATGTTTAGAAAATAGATGGAATAACTCTTGTTTATGATTGTGCTAATATTACAGTTTTAAAAAAAGAAAGTGACAGAATAGTATAGTGAATGGATTTAGATAAAAAAAAAACTCGAAATAAATATATCACAAGAATTTGATCTGTTATTAATAATTGTTTTAAAGAAGAAAATGAAGAAGATACACCTTTAGATAATGCAATAGATAATATTACTATATTAATATAGTAATATAGTAAATGATGAAGATACAGTTGTAGATAATAAGATAGGCCATGATAATCCTTATTTTTACTATAGGATGTAAATAATTAACTTATCTTATATTAACATTTGCATTCATTTTCAAAAATAAATTTTAAGATAAAATATTTCAATTAAAGCTTTTATCTTAAAATTTTAATTAATTTTGTTTTCTTGTATTTCTGTTTGTATACAGTTATACTAAAATTACCAAATATACAAAAATACAGTGTAGAAAATATAGAAAGTTATAGGGTAAAAAATTGAATTAGAAAATAAATTTATAATGGTTTTGAAAATTTCATTAATGTTTTAATGTACAGAAATTAAAAATTATTGTTAAAATTAAAACTAACTTTAAAAAAAATTGTGTATACTTATAATATTATATTGTAGTTTTACTATTATTTTATAAATATATTTTCAACATTGGTGTTTAATGCTTTTTGTTTAAGTTTGTGTTTAACGTTTTTCATTTAATGTTTCTGATTAACAGTTTTTTAATATGTTTTAACCATGTCATGTAACTGTTAAGTTTTTAACCCTTGTGTTTAACTATGACTTTTAACAGTTGCATTTAACCATTATGTTTAACTCTTACATTTAACATTTGTGTATTAAAATTATTAAATATTATTTCTAATATTCTTATAAACCAAATAAAATTTAACTGCGAAATTATATTTTTATATCATACTATAAATACATACTCATTTTAAAAAATACTTCAATTCTAATTTTAACAGATTTTCTATTTCCCTATAGCTAAACATTAATGTGTATTTCATTACAAAAGTTAAATTTATTTTTTGAAGCAGCTTTTTATCATCGATGTTCAACTCGTGGTTTAAAAAATTTTAACCGTCATTTTTCTATATAAGTGAGGTTCCTTTTACAGTAAAGGGCCTAGCTTGTGCCCACAAAAACCCTTCACCATAAAATTGATTTGCAAAAAATATGGAACACACTGAGAAAACCCGCTCACTCATTTGCCCCAGAATAAAACAGGTAGATACTTACATAACAATGTGTTATTTAAATATACTTGTAGGCATATATATAAATAAAGAATATTTAAATAATTTAAAATTCCCATATATATATATATACACACACACACACATAAATAGGAAATATATTATTTAAAAATAATATTTTTACATATTTATACACCTTCACATAATTATGTTTTAAAAAATTTTAAATAAGGGCCTTAAGTCTTGGGTCTTGGGTCTGGAGTCACGTGTAAAGGATTTTTTTGGCAATTTGTTGGGAATTTTTGGAAATTTTTTGGATTTTTTATATATTTTTTAAATATTTTGTATCATTTTTGGATCTTATCGGGGGGATATGTTTGAAAATTTTGGGCTTTTAAAATATTTTTAATAATTTTTAAAATATTTTAATAAACTTTTTGGGGTTTGTTTAAATTTCCTCGATTTTTTGGGTTCGTGGTCATCCCAGGTCATGGTTACTTACATCCAACATAGCCGCCGGCTGACCAGAATGACAGAGCATGAACAGCTCCAAAGCTCCCTGCCAAACGCCATTGCCTAAAACTCCCCATAATCATTATATTAACATATTGTAATAAATTTTTCTAAACAACACAGCAACTGTTCTGCACTCTTACAGTATTAACATTGAAATATAATAAATATGGCCTTTTTGTTATTACTCGATGATTTGCTACCTTAAATGAAGAAAATTTGCTTCTAAAAATACTATGGTATGGACCACATGCAAATCCTGTAAAGCATTTTTTTTTTTAATTTTTCCCGCATTTTCGGCAGTGGAACAGAATAAAATGGTGCATTTTCTAAATATTTTCTAAAAATTATTTTCTTTTCATTCAAAACAATCATGTAGTGGATCAAATTCCTGTTTGTTTTGGAAATCTTCATTTATATAATTATAAATTATTGCTTGTAATTCCATTTTCTTTAGCCAAATGAGATGCTTAGGTATTGTTAAATCTTTTATCTGGATAATTAACAAAAGTCTGCAATAAGGTTTTAAAGTTTTTTGTTAACTGCATTACTTGTTAATTGGCGAATTAATTAACTATAAATTTTAACTGTAGAATTACGAGTTCACCATTTAAAGAATGTTTACCGACAATTTTCATATTATTAACAATAAAATTATAATTATCTTCATATTCTTATATTCGAAAGTTAAAATATTTTATCCAATATTGGTTTATTTCTTCTTTGTTAAAAATTCAAGCAAAATCTTGTGTTATATCTAACTCCAATAAATAATATTCTTTAATTATTCTGGTACTTGTGGTAATTGCCCTAACAAATATTTAATTTAAAACTGCTTGTTCGATTTTACAAGGAATAGCAACAGAATTGTTATGTCTTTTTCTCAATATTTTTGTATATCTTCTTTTATAATTTGTTTAGCACCATTTACAGTATTAACATTGGAATATAATAAATATTAACTTTTTGGTATGTATCGATGTTTTGCTAAATTTAATTTTGAAAATTTGCTTCTAAACCATTATTGTATGCACCACATACTATTTTGTTAATTAGAAAATTTCCATTCAGTAATTTTCCTTCGGAATCTGTAAAATCTATAATTTTAACAACCGTAATGTTATAGCGAAATGATTCTGTGATTGGTTTCAATTCTTTAAATTTTTCTTTCCTGTTTGTATAAATTATAATTCCGATATTTTAACAAGATTGATTTTATTTCAATTTTTTGTAATTAACCATAACCCAAATCTTGCGTAATTTTGTTTACTGTCATTTCCAAGTAATCCAACTATATAATTAGTATTAGTATTTGTCGAGTTTTCTTTTTCACCTTCCATTTATTTAATAATTGATTTTAATAGCACATAAATAAATTGTATTATATATTTATGATGTAAAATGTAGCAGAGAAATTTGTTTTAATAGAATCGAACAATTATAATTTTATAGAACTCCAAGAAAATAAGTTTAAAATGTAGTTGAATCTTAAGTAATGGAAGTAAAGTAAATTACTTTTCGTACCTATATGAGAATAAAAATCTGAAAATAATGAATGAAAATTTTTATTAACTTTGTTATAAAGGATTTGTAAGAGATAAAACATATCACTCAATGCATAATATTAAATTTCCAAGTTGATTTTTTATGTTTAAAATTTATTACATTTTAATATTATGTATTTTGTAGTTTAATTTTTAACAGATTCTTTGTTTCTAGATATTTTATTAAATTATTGAGAATTGTAGTTTCTTGACGTTTCGTTAAATTTTTGAGAATTTTAGTTCCTTGATATTTTTTTTTTTTTAATTTTTGAGATTTATAAAAGTGAGCCGGAACTCTCCTTTTACATCTACTCGTTCTTCTGTGGAAAATTCGAGGCAGTATTCTACATTAGGGTTAGGTAGTTGTCTTGCGAGGCCAGAGGCAGCCAGCTCCGGGTTCTCAGAACATGGATGTCCACGGAAACTGGCCTTATAAGATTTTATCTAAACAGATTAGCGTGGCGCGTGGTTGTTAGCGGAATCTGCTTTAATTTCGCGGTTGTTCGCCGCACAATAACGAAAGGGCTGTGAACGAGAGTTTGACTGTATTTGCCGTATTAATATAAATTAAGCTGGTGACGATTTAAGCCACAAATGCTTAAAAGACCAGACCCTTACCAAAAATAACTTTTTGTATGTAATAATTTATTCACGCCCTTTTTTAATCTGCAACACTTACCCAGATAGGTAGGTAGGAATTTGCGAACCAAAGAAAACTGATTTAGTGGACTCTGAATTCCAAATAATTATTACATCTGCATACTACTGATATATATATATATATATATATATAATAGATACGCACACACACATATATATATGTTGTGTATATATATATAGTAATATATATAGTATTCAGATAATGTTTATACAAAATACAAACACATATACAGCGTTAACAAAATTCGATACTCGGAATTCTATAAGTGATGCTGGAAGAGACCAAAACATATAAGTTAAATAACCATAGATCGGACTGAGGTACATTTCCATTTAGCTGAAATTGAGACCGAAACAGTTTCATTTCAATTTAACTATAGCTCTTTACGAAAAGTGTTCAAAAGTGCGGCCGTCTAGCTTCAATACAAGCTGTGCAACGACGCGGCATTGCCTGTCGTGCACAGTCAAAAACAGCAGGCATGTGCTGTAGACAGCAAGCAGCTGCAAGCACTCTAGCGACAAGTTCTTCCTCTGATTCAATTAGTCTCTCTTACTTCAGGCTCTTCTGGTGCCCCCACCGCAGAATAGTCAAGTGAGGTGAGGTCGGGGAACGAGCAGGCCCCTGCAATGAATAATGAAATCCTTAAATGACTGAAAGCATTGATAGAGAAATATGCAGATTAGCAACTGCTTTCAATAGTAAATTTGGTTAAATGAATAACACTAAAATGTGACAGTAAAATTATCGAATATTCAGTACTACCTGATCCCATGAATAGCTACTGTAAGATAAACAGTACTATATTTTTATTTCGTTGACACCTTCTATAATATTTATTTTTTAAAGATTCACTTTATAAAATGAATCTTTATGGCTAATAAAATTTAGCAAACCCCAACATGAAAGGGAAATATTTGATAATGATAATAAATGTATTCCCAGTTTTTACCCGTAAATAAGATTATTTGATATACAACTAACCAAATTAGCATATATTGGTTAAATAGTATTAACTTTACATATTTTATTAATAAACAAGCGTTTTACAGCGATATTAAATAATTATTTTAGTATACTAAACATTGAGTGGGGGGAAAGTTTTGGACAGCTTTTAATATCGACATCTTCAGAGCCGATACTAAATAATTAATTAATCATTTTTCAATAATTGTTTCATTATTTACAATAACTAATAGTAATATCAATTTAGTCTTATTGCTATACTTATTTAGGAGAACAGAACATTTAAACATAACTTTAACATTAGCCTGCCCACTATGAATATGGTTGGATCAAAATTGCTGGAAAAAATATTGGATTACTTGGTTACAACAGAAACACATTCTGCATTAATACCTCTTGACGAGAATGTCTCATAATTATAAAACAAAAAAAAATTAAGTATTCAGTATATAAAATGTTTTAATGCATATTACTGCACAAGTGTCATTACTTAAGGTTGTTCATGGTTTACTGCCACCGGAAGGAGAGTAGTTCCATGTCTTAACGTCGAATTTAAAGTGTTAGGTAAACATTCGTAAATATTGAAATGATTTCTTTTGTTTCCATTTTTTTAAATCACATAATTAAAAAAATTAAGACATTTGCAAATTATTATTATTATTATTATTTCCTTAAATTTACCAATTTCACTTGACCGACGCGTGAATAAAGTGATGAGGCCCAAAACTATGTTAATTGTACATATGGTGGAAGAATACACAACGTGCATACAAGTAACTCATGAACATGGCTTTCAAGAGTGCTCATTTTACCCAGAACGAACAACCTGTAATACAGGCTGATTCAAGAGAATTTACCGCCACTTGAAGGGCTTATTCCATGCATCGTTTCGAGTAAAATACGCCATATACATGTCGATCCTAGTCCCAATATTTACAGAGTAACTCGAAGCATTTGAAACATGACGAATAGAATAATAACCCTTTCAGAAGTAAATAAGGTGATGTATTATCAGGCCGTATTGTTAACAGTTGAGCATCACAAATGCGTCTAACGAGCTTACAAAAGATGTTCAAAAATGTTTCCGTCTACACTTGGCCGCGCGCTTAAGAACCGCGCGTGTTTCTCTACGCAGCTGCACACACGGCTGTCTTTGATGTCCGTAGCGGCATACCTGATACGCGCAAGTAGTTCCTCGCATGTTTGTGCAAGCCTTTGTTACACAATATCGTTCCTTCGTCCATCTCCATACGCAATAATCTAGGCATTTCCAACCTGTCGAATTACTAGAGACAGGTGTTTTTCGCGAAAATGTTTATGGCTATGCTAGACTTCAACATCCCACGTCCACAAATACAACTTCCTTTGGTTACTGGCTGCGCGTCTGAGTGAGAAGACATGTTGTCATTTGCCTGGGCCAATCAGCATAAATTACTGTGGCACTGAACACTCATGATTCGCGAACTTGAGGCACCTGACACTTAGAATCATCCAACCACGAAAGTGCATGTGGACGAAAGTATTTTGCTGGTCTTGAAATATTTTCTCGAAATTACTCTGTGAATATCGGGAAAAGGACCAACATTTGTGCGACACATTTTGCTCGAAATGGTGTAAGGCCGTGAATGGCGGTAACTCCTCGTGAATCATTCTGTATATCGGTTTCGCTTCTGCACCGCGAGGTGTTAGAGCACCCGGAAATAGACGGGGGAGAGAGAGAGTGACGTAACAGTGTTCCGGGCGCTGACGTGGGTGGGCGAGTGTGACTGCTTCTTGGTCGTGATCCAGTTGTTTGCACGCCGCCCTCCCCCCCCCCCCCTTGCAACACACAACACAACAACAATGGTCTAGCCACGCGGCAGTGTCCAGGCGGAGATCCCTACCCAACTTCCCCTCTACATGAACACCCCATCCCTACCCAACTTCCCCTCTACATGAACACCCCATCCCTACCCAACTTCCCCTCTACATGAACACCCCATCCCTGCCCAACTTCCCGTCTACATGAACACCCCATCCCTGCCCAACTTCCCCTCTACATGAACACCCCATCCCTGCCCAACTTCCCCTCTACATGAACACCCCATCCCTGCCCAACTTCCCCTCTACATGAACACCCCATCCCTGCCCAAAAGCTACTGACTCCCCTTCGACACTCCCCCTTTTCATACAATACCTCGTCTCTCACTCACTTGTATTTCCTGATAATTAGTAGAGGCAGGTGTTTATCGCGGAAATATTTTTTTGGCTATACTAAGACTTCAATATCCTACGTCCACAAACACGATTTCATTTTGTTATTGGCCGCGTGTCTAAATTAGAAGACATATTCTTATTTGACTGGGCCAATCAGAATAAAGTACTCTGATACTGATCATCCATGATTCGCGGACAGACCTTTGAGGCACGTGACATTTAGAATCATCCAACCACGAAAATGCATATGAACGAAAGATTTTTGTAGATCAGCTGGTTTTGAAATCGTTTCGCGAAAGACCAACGCATGAATAAAGTGATGAGGCTCATGGCAATGTTAATTCTACATAAGGCGGAAGAATACACAATGTGCGTAAAAGTAGATCTTAATCTGTTCTTTCAAAAGTGATAATTTTACCGCGAACTACTTATACAAATAGCTAGGGGTAGTGACATTTTGCGAAAAGGTTACAAGACCAGTTATATTTCAAAAACACTGTAGGGTCCTTTAACTATGTCGATTGGCTGAAGTACTTTTTGACGCGTGTTAGCTGTCTGCACACGAATCAAGTAGGAGCCCTGCCAAGGTTGCCGAATTCTGATTGGCCCAGCCAAATATGAGAGAACGCCTTCTCAAGCTGACGTCAAGCAGTGGCAATATACAAAGTGCTGTTGGGTGCTTATAGGATTGAAGTCCACGGTGTACTTAATTTTTTTTTTTTCGCAGAAAATCACTAGCTCTACTGATTATCTGCACCTCTGACGTCACTTTTTTTCTCTTTCTTTCTTTCTTTTTTTTCAGAAATTCTTTGTCTTCGTGTCGTGATTTCAGTTTCAAAGGTATCATTGGAAATTTTTGACTATAGAAAATTTACAATTTTCTTGTCGTTTAATGTGTCTGTATCTAATTTGCACTGTGTGTTAATTCCTGCTTGCAAAGAAGGCGAGAACGTATTGATAAAACTATGACAATGTACTCTACATTTTAGAACCAGCAAATAACAGACAATTAAAATTCATGACGAACATATTAAACAACTCGTAAAATTTAAATTTCGTAAAATCGTACACTGTCAGTAATTTTCGTTATAGTTTGTTTTCCACATGGTTTACCGAAATTGTTGGCACTACAAGACGTATATATTAATATTTAACTACGTCTAGCATTGTTAAATATTCACTGCTTTTATTATTCTGTGAGCACTGATGAAAGATGAGAAATAAGATATTCTTATCTTCCACCAGAGCCCCGATAATACCAACATGAATAGCTATCAATGTAAGAAGGTGTTCGAAATTATTGTCTATGTCTTGTCGTGCCAAAGATTTTGAAGAATTCTTTGAAAAAAAAAAAAAAAACAACAAATTTAACCAAAATTAAGGCACATACACGGCTTTCGTGCACCATTCCCCTTAAGGGTCCCGCCTGCCTGGCATTTGAACTGCTTTGCGGAATATTTAAAATCATGATTTTTTTGACGAGACTATTAAACGTGCTCCCGGTATGTTTAGCTAAGACATCACCTTGGGGGGGGGGGGGCGTCAGATGACGACGGAATTGTACTTCAATGTTACCACTCAAGCTGTAAATATTATTTCGGAGTTCCTCCAATATAGTTGCAAACGGTTTTCCAGACTGCCGTATCTTAAAGCATACTGGCCGGACACGAGACAACTACTGCGATAGGAGCCTGTATTAAACTTTCCTACAGACTTTACGTCAGTAAGATGACAGGGTCGCCGCTAAGAGTCCCGTAGGTTCACGCAGCACCACGTGAACCCTGCACGCCAGTTCAGAGCCCTGCGCGCGTAGAGGCGATGGCGCTCTTGTAGCGCGTGCCATTGTAACCCTTATAGCTCCCGAGCTTCTCGGCCCAAAAAGAAAGAAGGAAAACGATTAGGGATGGCTGATGAATGCGACGGACGGTTGTGAGCCCAGCTTAAGGCTCGGCCTGACACGCCATGTTGAATTATTGGTTCTAGCTTATTTCAGTTGTATACCGACACTTATTACGAAACTGCTACTATACAATCATGACAATATACGTTACGCTGAAGCACAAACATAAATTCTGATAATTCGTTAAGTAGTCGTGCCGTATTTTTTTTTTCGAGAATTGTGAACAGATTAATGCCATTTTGCAATCACCATATCACATGTGGATGAAGTTTGACGACTAAATTTGAACGGGATTGTCAATTGCGATAATGCTATAGTAACAAATATTTGGTTATTTAACTGAAAAGGAAGTTATAACATATAAATAGAAAATTCAACATGCCGGGCGTTGCCGAACCTTAAGTTAAATCCCCGAAGCTCACCGCAAGTTAAGGCAGCAAGCAGCAAAATGAGCCATGGGTAACATGGCTTTATAGTTCTTCGTTTGGATAAACAGAAAACTGGTTGAACTACGAGATATTCGAATTAATAGTGCTGTGCTGGTGGACGACAAGATGGGGATTTTAGACGTTCGCCCTTGCTAACCAGATGTCTGTAATGGAAAAACATGACTGAGCACGAAAAAAAAAAGTCAAATAAGACAAGCAACCTATGGCGTAGAGAAACTTTCTTTCGCTAGACAACTATTATGACTATTATCCGAATCATTTGATATTTTCCCTAGTGATCGGTGCTCTACTCTAATGTTTAATAACTTGTAGCTGGATATTTTAACCGCCATAAACAAATGAATATTCCCTGTCAAAATATTGTTTTGAATATCCCTATGACTAAAGAAGTTTGGAGTAGCATAAAGCTGTACGTAAGTTCAAATAAGAAAAGGTGCTAATTATGTTAATATTTACGAGCCACCCAATTCTGCAGTTCAGGATTTTAGAAACTATTTCACCTTCTTTGACTCTGAATTATTTTGTTATAGTAACCCTATTAATTTTGTAGCGGATGTCAATCTGTTGGGTATTAACTGTAAAAATGGACAATCCATTAACAATCTATTAAAAGTACTTATTACTGTAAAATTAGAGACCAAAACCATTTTATAAATAACCAATGTTCTTTGAAATAAACAAATCAAAATATACCTTGTATTTGCCTTTGTCATTGAAAACATTCTGAAAATATGTAAGTCCTCCCGTTAAATTCGTACGAAACAATAAACAAGCTGTTAGATTTTCAACTACCCTATAACCTCAAGATTTAATTATTGTAATATATTTTATGTTAACCATAATATACGAAATTCTTTTAAACGTCCTCGTAATTAATACTTGTTAAGAAATAAACAAAAACATCACAGTAACCAACAAAAATAAGCCCCTTTATGGGCAATTGTTAAAATAACAAATCAACAAAATGTTATTACTTAATATTTTCGTTTTACGCTAGGTCAGCTGAACTTAAATTGAAAAAGTCAAGAACAAATGGTTAGCATATATTTAACGGTGAAACTAAAGTTAATCCTAAACCCTTTTCTAAATATATATATATATATATCTTATTTCTGAACATTTCTGAGTAAAGCGTATAAAAGCACTTTTACAATCTACATAGGTGAAAAAATTGACAATTTCACCGAGACAGTAAGTCTGGAGAACATTTCTTTGCGGCACATGCATAGCCCAGTAAAACAGTTTTTTTTTTTTTTTTTATGTAGCACCCTCGTGAGATCTCCCTGTTACCACCACAAGTAGCCGTTAGCATCGCTGCTATCGAGGTTAACAAAATTGTACAAATCTGACGGGGTTGATAAAATGCCAAACTTGAAAAGTAAAGCTTTTCTAGTATTACTTACCCCACATAAGCCTGTGTTTTTAATGCTAGTTTGTAAACTGGCATTTATTCTACTTTTTAGAAGCGAGAAATTATAGCTCAAATATTAAAAAAATGTAAAGAATCATTTTATAACCAACTATAGGCGTGGTATTTTTATGTGGGTTTTAAAACTATAGAAATTGACTCGCAACTTAAATATTGTATTAAAGTGAACACCCAGAGTATCAAAATGTTTCCGTCTCAAGTAGCAACTGCAGGGAATTTATTCAAAATTTGTGAACTTCACATACAGTGAGATAATTTTCCCGCAGGCAAGTATATGCTAGCAACCGTGTCCTGGAACTATTTCCCATCCATCGTTGATGGAACACCAGCTTTACTGGGCGCACGTCACCCAGTGCGCCCGTTGAAACGTATGCAGGCAGGGGCAGTGGCTATTTTCTAAGGCTGATTTCAAAAGTGCTCGCTTTATCGCGAACAGCCTTTAGAAAGGATGTCGTGCTACGAGCAAGAGAATGTTGAGAACTACTCACCGCGGCAAACTTCAAGGCAAAAGAGCAGTGGCGATTGTGGGGAGTAGGTAGCCAGATTTAAGGAACGGCGTTAACACAACACACATTAACTATAACCTTGCGAATTTCCGGGTGGTGTCACGAGCTACTATTCACGAACCAATAATCTGAAATATTATTCTGACTATACCAGATGAAGATGATCACATAGTTGGACTATTGCCCATTCAGTTAGTTCCAGACTTCATTTTGCCTAAAATATTGTTGCTGTCGGCATGAAATTCTGAAGGTTACAAATGAAAAGGAAATTTGCCGGACTGGTTATTAAGTTGTGCTTCCCGTGCCACGTTCATGTGTGACTTGACGAGTTCTGTATTTCATAACTGGAGAGTATGTTATTGGCGAACGATTAAATTAGAGGACAGTGATGTTGTGTCTAAAGAATGGAGACATACTTAATAATCCCAGCAGCCAATAAGGGGCTATGGAATAATTCACGTGTGTGTGCGTCAATATGACCTCTATTGTTACGTAACAATCGAGGTCAGAACAGGGATACATAATTAAGCCCCACGTGAACTTTGACAGTTATTATTTTAGTGCAGAGCTCGCTGCAAGCTTGCTCTGAAATGCGCAAGCGAGCACTGGAGGATCAATTCGTCACGGGTGAAAGCAAGTTACGAAAGCAAAACGGCGTTTAACAAAGCCAAACGTATCTTCGGAATCATGTGGGGGGGGGGGGGGAATATCCGACGGTAAGTAGCAAACACGAACGTCAAACGACAGAGCGGAATAATTCACAAGCCATGCTAACACGAAGACCGCGTGGTCAACATGCTAGATTTAATAGTGCTAGATGCATTACAAAACGTTTATTTCGTTCGAAATGGGCGAGGACACAACGATATGCATCTTCTACTACTCTAAACACACGGTGAGTTTGAACTCTTCTTCCAAGACCCCGTCTAGTCTACGTCGAAGTCGTTCCATCGCTTTGTTGCCAAACTTACAAGACGAATGCACGCCAGAATTGTTCCTCCTGGCGAATGGCAACGGGGCGATGTATCTCACATTGCATTTTTCGTAAGTCAGTCGCTTTCACTAGCACGTTACCCGCAATCAGTTCGGGACTATTACTCAAATTTGTTCAAATATTTCCCTGATTTAAAACTTTTGGTGCAGCCTGCGACGTAAAATTCTCTATATGCTGTTCACGGTAAAATGAGCACTTGTTAAGGCCATGCTAAATTTTTCCTTTCAGCCAATTTCTATAATTCTCCCACTTTTTCATATAAACATTGCCATGTGAATAATAAACACATTTTATACATTTCACCACGCCTGATTCTGCGACCAATTATATTTATTAATGTTTAATGCTTTTTGGGAGGGCATTAAAAAGTGCTCACTTTTACATGAACTTCCTATAACATTGTTGCTGTGAAAACTTATACTATCATGATTAAAATTATTTAAATATACCAACTAAGATTCAAGTTATGATTTCTGGAATGATTACATAAATATGGATTTATCATGCACGTTTTTGTGTAAAAGGTTATGTAGACACAATTATTTTACGTCGATTTAAGTGTAATGCACTATTGTTCGTGAAAATTGAAAACACCCAGAAAGAATGGCTCGAATGAATACAAACTCGGAGGATGTGTAGAACACTGTACCAGCAATAAGTGTTTACGATTGCAGAGAAATGGCGTACACGTAGGGCCAGCTGCATTCTCTCTCGTGTGACTAGTCAGTGTTACGCCAAGGTGAGTCAGTGAAGAGCCGTCAAACGAAGTGAAAGCAAGCGCCAGTATGCCTCGTCGACATCAAAGGGAGCCATACCAGCATGTGAGTGAGTTTGAACGGGGCAGAATGATCAATCCCCCAGGGACGCGGGGTCGTCATACCGTGACATCTCGGCTCGTACAGGGCATGCTGCTACGAGAGTGAGGCGTGCGTGGAACCAGTGGATAGAACAGGGTCGTTCGCAGCGACGAGTGGGTTGGACCACGCAATGTGAACACGGCACGAGATGACCGCCATCTCGTCCTTATGGTCCTCACGTACTGTAGAGCCTCGTCCGCGGTGTTGGCTCGACGCTGGAGCACTGCAACGGGTGTGGATCTGTCTGCGTCGACGGTTCGACGCCGTCTGCTGCGGGCTGGGTTGGTGGCACGCATGCCATTGCGTCAGCTTCCATTGCCCAGAAACCACAAACACCTGAGTCTATAATAGCGGGACATGAACGGTCCCGCTTCAACCTGTCCTACGGTGATGGCCACATGCGTGTCAGACCCTACTGTGGTGACCGCAATCTGGCAGCCTGCATTGTATAGCGGCATAGCGGACAGACGCCAAGTACGCTGGTGTGGGGTGCCATTGGATACAATTTGCGATCTCGACTCCTACGTATTGAGGGCAATCTGAACAGCAATCGCTACGTCAGGGAAGTTGTAGAGCCCGAGGTACTGACATTCCTTTCAGGCAACTCCATATGCAAATATTTCTGCAGGACAATGCTCGACTGGATGTGGCGAGGAATGTGCAAGCCTTCTTCAGTGATCGACGGGTACCACTGCTTCCCTGGCCTGCACGTTCTCCTGACATGTCGTCCATCGAACATGTCTGGAAAGTGTTTGGTCGGCGACTTGTTCGTCACGGGCCTCCAGCAACCACTGTTGATGCTTTTCGTACTCTTATACAAACCACGTGGAGGGAGATTACCTAGGAACATATCCAGATCCCTCTTGATTCCATGCTACGACGCGTAGATGCTCTGATTGTAGCACGTGTGGGCTTCACACCATACTGAATTCTCAAGGACAGAGATCACGTGCAGTTCTTTAATTCTAATCAATTTTGTGTGGTCATGTAGGGGCTACCTGATATGTGGTATAAAGTTCATTTCAATCACATGTACCAATCTTAGTGTTGTATTTTTCACAAACTTTAGTGTATTGATTTTTAATCGCCTTTATAAATACACTTGAAAGAGAAAAACAAATGAGGGCCATAATAAATTTGCCAAACGATGTTTTAAATTTTGTTAATTCTTTTCACTTTTTAAGAATAATTGGGTATAAATTCACCAAAATTAAAAAGAAAATTATTAGTAAATGTTTATAAATTATTGAGTTAGCGAGGTGGGGTTTTCTAGCATAAATTAGTACTCTTTCCACTCAAAAGATAATATTACAAGTTTTTTATGTTTTCTTTCACAACTCGCGTGTTTCTAAACTTTGGATGTGTAATGTATATGCACGTGTGTGTGTAACTGAAAAAGATCAAACTTTGCATATAGATTCCGTTATTAAATTTGTGAACAGGGGAAATGAATTCAACCAACAGTTTGATTTATTTATTTTTTTAATTTTAAATTTGTTTGGTGTTTTGATCCTGCGTTAACTAGAAAATATTACACATAATCCTCATACAGGAAACTAATCTGAATATTTGTAGTACAATGGTAATTTCCTGTATTCATTGGCCACTTACATACCTTATACGGAATAATATTCAATATTTTGAAGTCAGTCATCTTGTTAAAGACTTTAATATGTCATTCAAATTAGACTGGCTTTATCTGGGAATGCAGTGTTAATCGAATGTCGTCTATAACAAAAAAAAACTGTCACTGTAATGTTTCAACAATATTAACAAAGCCCTTTTATGTCTTTAGGATGTATAATTTTGGCATCTAAAATCGTTCCCATCATTAATTTGCTGTTGCATTTTCTTTCCATTCCATAACAGAGATTTAATTAATTATCACGTTATAAAATGGGGTAAAGGGTTTTATGCTATGCTCAAATCCCTGTGAATGGTACAGTTTTATTTAATGTGCCCATCTAAAAGAAACAATTATGTTCTTTAATCAATTTAATACCACGTATTAAAACTCGCACATTAATGCCTTCAGAACTAGCAGACAGACGTTTCAAACGACACGATTTTCAAAGCAACTTACATTTACGGAGATCACATAAATCAGTTTCCCGATCTAGGTCTCGAACAGGAGACCTTCCGTTTGACTGTTAGTACAGACACACGTGCTGCGTCCTTCATGCCCGCCAGGTCTCGCAATAACCGATGGACCAGCGTATACGGCACTGGGGTATAGTTCGCCTCCATTCACGAACCTCAGGCCAAGACCTCGTCCGCAAATGGCATCACCCGTAGAATAACGTCGCACGCATTATTGTCCATTGTTTCCTTGCCATCTCCAACGCAGGAACAAACGAAGGTATTTATTCTTGAAACATCCGCGCTCGATGCCGCTGGAAAATAAAGCGACTTACTTCTAGCCAGATGTGACTGAAGCTGTAACAATGTACCCATTATTAGACAGAACCGAACGAGTTGGTGAAGTGGTAAATAAACAATTGGACTCGCAACTTTAAAGAACACGGGTTCGAATCCTGGTCCGGCCATCCTTATTTAGTGGTTTCCAGAAACCACTCATAGGCGAATACTGGGATGTTTCCTTACATCAATCCATGGCTATTCCCTTCCTGTTCCTCCTTCTCTGAGTCAATTTCCCCCGTCCCTAATGACCTCTCTGCCGAAGAGACGTTAAGACCTACACACTGTTACAAAGTACGCCTTCTGGCCGTACTTGTAATTACGGGCTAGAGGGTTTTATGGCTGAGATATATGATGAGGGGCTGTAGCCAGAGGTAGAGCTGAGGTGTAGATTGACGGAAGACTATCTGGAACAAAGCCGGGTTATTATTGTAACAACTGACATTATACACAAGTACAAGCAAGCTATACTGAAAGAGCCGATGGAGCAGAGCTGTTTTAACTCTTAATTAAGTATTTAAAGAGAACCGTACTGAATGCTCGGGTTTGTCACACCTTGTGTTGAGTCCCGAGGCTGTTGTACTGATGCGGGGTTACGGCGAACGGCCCAGCGAGCTCCTGGGGTCCTCCATTCTGGTCGGCGTCACGACGGAGAAAGACGCCGCCTGCCAGTCAGTGATGACAGCTATTCGCGTCGCATGTTGCAATCCGCTCTGCTTCCTGGCTGGTAGTGGGGGTTCTCGCGTACCAGCGATTGGCGAGGCACGTCCCGTTTGCAGCAACAACCATTCTTGGTTTGCACTTAAGTAATAGGGCAGGCTCAGGCGCCGATGTCGTTGAAGGTGCGTTCACGCCAACATAATAATACCTACCTCACATAGGCAGCGCGGGACATAACGCTTAGCACGCTGATTGAAGTATGCTACTTTTCCAAAGTCAAATTAGGTAAGCAATAAGGAACAGGGTTATACAACTTCTTTCGCCTGGCTTGTGAGCAAAAAAATTTTGAGTTGAGTTGATAGATTTGTGCAGCTTGAGAGCCGATGAGGGTGAAGTGAAGCGATAATGGAGCAGTGCCGGAATGCAAGGGCGGGGGAAAACGGGATATCCCCGAACAAAACCCGCCGACCAGCGGCATCGTCCGGCACGATTTTCACTTGCGAAAATGCGGGAGCGGCCCGGCTGGGGATCGAACCCGGTTCGCCTTGGTGGGAGGCGAGCAGTCTAACCGCTCAGCCACCGCGGCTCAAATATATTTGGTATTGATCGCATTTTTTTAGGCTAATTCTCACGTTTAATTGCGGTGCATGATATTGTAATTAAGGAATATGGGGCTGAATAAAATTTTCGTTCAAAAGTGCTCTTTAAGATTGCATTGCCAATGTCATAAACATCTTGAAAGGATTTCTTATGGTGAAGATTAATAAGAATGTACTCAGTTGTCCAAAATAATCCATAACTTCTTAGTGTGGCAATAACGTAAATATGCCAAGAAACTACCTGAAAATAAAATATTATCAATCATGAAATTGAAACGGTATTATGGAATTGGTGTCATATAAGAATCTGTTAAATGAAACGTTATTAATGATACAAATAATATATTCTTGAAGGCGAAAAGAATGAAAGACATAAATGAGGTGCTCAACAACTAAGGGCGGTGGTGCCAGTAGAGGCGAGGCGTACTGGGAATGAAGCTACTGTTCAACGCATACACGTAATAAACGCCCTTATTGCAGGAACAAACTGGTATTTGTAGCTAAAGGATTCTTCATACTGACATGTGCATCGAAGCAGGAATACAGGAGCTCTCATTCGAGAAGTACTTCTCTAGGTGTCGTTATGGGAAAACAGATGATCCGGATTCCTGGATTTGTTGTTGACAATCGGGTGCGCTAGGTGTCGCGAAAAGGAATTATAACACGAAGCTGATCTACTGCTACGGCATGACGTTGTGTATTAGAGTATATGCATATGTATTCTACACACACTTTATCTCCCTTTCTTATTCCGCTGGTGATCCACTTCATTTACTCTCAACTTTATCTTCATCTACACACCCAGTCTCATTGTTTGCGAGGACAAATTTGAGCACATTTTAGTACCCTACGCGGGTATTTACAGATTTCCTCGTCAAAGTAGCCACTATGTCCATGAGTATCCATTTTTTTTTTTTACATTGGACCGTTCATTGAAGAAGACTCGGTTACTACAAGTAGAAGACATCATACATGATTAGCGTGAACACAACTACGCGAAAAAAAAAAAAAAAAAGAGGTCACCATATCATGAATGTTTAAACCAAGTCAGAAGGTTTTTAAACACCTCTAAGTACTGGAAATGTCTTGCGAAGGGTCACTGCTCTTATAGGCTGTTCACGGTAAAGTGAGCACTTTTTAAGGTCCTTCAAAATTTTTCCTTTCGTCCAATTTCCACCTTCCAGTTTGTTTTTAATATAAACATTTAAATGTGACCAATAAACACAGTGTATACATTTCACCACCTTCATGATTTAGTGCCTGAGGCTGCAATAAGTTATATTTATTAGTGGCTAATGCCTGTCGGGAGGGTCTTAAAAAGTGCTCACTTTACAGTGAACAGCCTATAATTATCTGTTCTTTGGGCAGGACGGCTCGACAGATCTGTCCGATGGGTTAGGAGAGTCAGCTTTAATTAGAACCTTTTTTCTCTCATCCATAGTGATCATATGGTATGGACTAATACGTATGTATGTGTATATGCATATCAGTGGCATGTGGTGAACTGTTGTAAGGTAAACTGGTGTTTGCTGAATGATGTACACACTTCGGTGTACGCAGCAGGAACCAGAGTAATCAGACTAGAGCCGGGAGAAAAAGAATGTATTGCGGCCACTCACGAGAGGGGCGAGGCTCCCATCAAAACACGCGCCGTGACGTCAACTGCACTACTGCGTTTAAGTGGCCGATGTGTAACCCATCAACACGATTGGGTACAGCACAGAGCTAAACACAGCTTACCTTGCAACAGTTCACCACACGCCGCTTACATACACCTTTAAATTATAGCGACGGTCGGTTTATACCAAACATATATGATCCTGCTACGCGACTTGTGTGTTATGGCTAAGCCGTGTAAAAAAAAAAATCGATCTGGCTACAAGGTAAAACGAAAGTATGTCCTGTTTAAACAATTAGTCACAAAAAACATTGTTTATTGTTTGCGTGAAAAGAAATTCCCCTTCACAAAAAATTGTTACAGCATAGAGTATGTAGGCAATTATGGGGCAGGGTGAATTTTAAATGACAGTTGGGGCATAATTAGAGTGTACTTTGCCCAAGATGTTTGTCATAGTTTGTTATTACGCCTCCCCCCCCCCCCGGGCAACCCTTCCTTCAGTGAGTGCCTCGGCAGCCGAGGCGTTACCGTCTTTAATGACGCAATTTAGCTGTGGTGCAAGAGTGGGTTAAGGACATACCGGTCACTCTTCCGACACTCGCTGGCCGGAAGTCGACAATCCCGAATGACAGCCGTGCAAGGTCGGGCTCCAGTTCTGCTCCCGGCAGTCTATCCCTCCGCTGCGTCCGTCGGGCGTCCTCCGCAGACGAAAACATCCTGCCTCTGCAAGGTCGCAGTAACGGACGCTGTGAGGCTGCGAGGCATACTCCTAGAACAGAAGTTTCATCGGAGCCCAACTTAACACAAGAAGTCGGCATTTCCCGACGTTCAGACCAGAGATTTCGTAGAGACTTTTAATTAAGTGGATTCGGAAATAGTTAAATGTCGAATTCGCCGGCACCCGGACGAACTGCCGCCTTCCCGCGCTCATGACATTCTTAGATATCCCCGGGCCCACAAAATAGTAAAAAATCCCATAAAATTGTAAAACTTTCAATTTTCTTGTAGCAATTGTTCTCTCGACAGTGCTTTCCCTGCATAAGTTAAAGTTAATTAAATAATACTTCAAATTATAATTACTACATTTATTATACAGTAGATAGGTTAAAGATTTATTACATGTTAAATTATTTACTTTTTTTCTAAATTAAAACCCTCTTTCTCCTAATATTATTAATTTCAAATAATATATTGGATTTTATATAACAGAACTCAAAGATTTTTAATTGGGATCGATGTGTAGGAGGAGGGCTTAAAAGGTTGTCCAAAGATCCGCCTTCCGGTTACTACCTGATAAAGTAATTGAGTAGTGTTAAAAAGAAGTCCATTTATTTTATTTTGTTTAAATATATATAATAGAGATATGTTGTGGCCAACAGCCGGGTACTGATAAAACTTAATTTTCTTTTGTTCTGTTCTGTACCGATGATTTATTGGACTTCGATCCGACACTAGAAAGCCAAGATTGGCCCTATCTCAATGGAGGGGGAGGTTCTGTATTTCATGGATTTTTACTGTTAGATTGGCATGTACACCAGTTTGACATAAACAGTAATATTATTTACATAAATAGGTGCCTCTATTCAAAAACTTTTTTCTCAATAATATATTTACTTCAAAAGAAGGCTACCTATAAAACTATTTATGAAATCAATTCAAATGTTCGAGTGGAAATTTTTGTTTCAGGAAATGGGGTAAAAGGAGGAGATTGTGGCCCCCTATACCGCTCTCTCCCACGGATACACCACTGAACCTACCAACATGTTATCGAATCCCGATCCGACAATAGACAACATTTTATCGGATTCTTATCCGATACTAGACGTCTACGTTTACACCCACTGACATGTTATCGGACCCTCATCCGACTCAAGTTATCTGTGTTGTCACAATGCGCCAGCATTTTATCGGAGCCTGATAATGCGACACTAGGCGTATACGTTTACACATCCACCGACATTTTACTGGCGTAAAAAATCTTTCGCAATCTTTCACGATATGTATATCACAATCTTTCCATCAATCTTTAGCAATTCTCCTCAATCTTTAGCAATCCTCCTCAATCTTTGGCATTACCCCTCCTCAATATTTAGTAATATTTCCATCACTCTTTTAGCAATCCTCCTCAGCAGTCTTTAGCAATATTTCAATCGGGAGTTGTAAGCCCATCAGTATTTAGGGCCGATGACAGTTAATTTCGAAATGTGTCGACTTCACGTGAACGTCTGGCAAGAGCACATTCTGCGCTTACCGACTCTGCTGCATTCATTCCATCTTTAGCATTAACTGCCTCGTAATAGTCGTCTGCGGAAACAATATCCATCGATGTAGCAGAAGGTATTGCCGACATCACTTTCTGGCTCCCAGCAGACGAACCCTTGCAGATCTACATATATTATTTCATTGTATCACCTTGCATAAACTGCATGTGGTCATTGTAATGCTTCATCGCGCGAAAAGGACTCTTAGCAAAGGCCATCGTCTCATGCCGCCGAACGTGCCAGCTTTTGCTGAAGATCTTTTCACAGAAGCGACAGTGATGACGACGTAGTGATTCAGGAAAAGACTCGGATGGACCTTTTGGAGATGTAGTTGCTGGAGCTAAAGAAGCAGTTAACGTCGACAATGGTGTTCGATGGCCCCATTGAAGATTTCGTAGGAGTAACGGCTGAAGAAGTCAATGGCAGCGCTGGCACTACTCCCGAAGAAGTAGATGGCACCATTAGCTCTGAAGTGTCCGAAGACATCGCAGATGCAGAATAATACTTAGATGCGGAGCTGCAGATGCTTGCTGAGATTATGTATCTTTTACCGCAGCTATTGTCAAACTATACCTCTCAGCTTACCTCCCTACTGCTTGAAGCCCTGCTTCAAGCCTGACACACGTGTCAATTAGCAAACTCAAGACATTTTATGTGAGTGCTCCTGTCCTGCCTGAACGATTTATTTTTCGTCCCGCCAGCTGGTGAAATGTGTGATGCCTACAATTTTCTGGAGTACGATTAAATGCTGCAATTATGGGGTTTGTGTGTTTACAGAACCACATGACGTTAATGAACTTGGCTAGCAAGTATGCTTGGTTATTTACCACGTCTGTATTTGGTAACCCAGATAAATAAACTGTTATTTTGTTTGAAGACGGGTTACTATTTGACGAGGCAATATTTCTGATACAGAAAAAGGTACTTTGTTTTTCTTCAACCCCCCCCCCCCCCCCAGGGGTGGCGCACGTCTGAAAGCTTCCAAAGCTGAGCTATACTGAAGAGAAGCGCGCGGCGTTCCTGGCCCGGCCGAGCGCTGTCTGGTGCATACTACTGGCAACGAGTTCAGCCTCGCACACTCTGGCACCTTCCATACGCCTCTCCGCTATTCCCGCCGCCTCCTTAACCTTCCCGAGCCGCGTTTTCCCTTATATAAATGTTCGTCCCCAGCCCGAGCAAGTGTGCAGTGTTCCTCTTCGAGTTGCGCAGGCTGGCCGACGATAGATCATGTCTACACCACTTCGTACTTCGGGGCTTCGCCATGCTAGACGCGTTTTTGCATAAAATGAGTACGCAAGTTTAGTATTGCAATGGACGTAATTGTGGTTATGCGGGGGTAGAGTTTCCCTTTTAGTAATATTTTATAGCGATTTTTGTGTATATGGATTTATGTAGGGAAGTGTTTCTTCACTGTTTTGATTGTGCGAAATTTCAATGTGGTATTTTATGGGAATGTTTGTAAGAGGTGGATTCATTAGTTTTCCATGTTGTACGTTTTAGTGAATCATCAGGCGTACTTTTACTTTTAAAGTTGTAGTGGTGCTTGCTTTACTCAGGGAGTCATTATACTTTTTTTAATGGGATTTCACAAGTGTTTATTCAGGTTGGGTGATTTCTTAGGATATATTAATATTGTTGTTTTTCTGTTTGTTCCCATGCATGTGTCTTCTCTCCTTCCCCCTAGTTCACCGATTGGTAGCAAGCAATAGACATTTACAGACACAATTATATTGTTCAAATCAAGTTGCAAAATTGTTGTTCTTGGTGATAATGTATAGATGAGCTTCAATATCTTTGTATTGATTCAGGAATTTTTGTGTCTATGCTTTCTTGGCTTTTTTTTTTAATTGTGTGCGTCCTTCTCTTTGCCTTCCTTTAGCCCTGCTACGCTATAAAGTGGCGTTACATGCTTATAATATACGCATATGCAATCCCTATGACGTCATATTAACTTGCACCATTAATACATTGTTTAGGCACCGACCAGACAATCACCGAGTTGCCAATTGATTGCAGCTGCCCAATCGGCACTGGCGACAAACAGTTAGCGACGATGCAGGTAGCGGCTCCATGTTCGTTGAGGTCAAAGGCAGATGAATTGTGAATACGAAGGCCTGACTTTAAATATTTGCATTAACAGTCCTAATGTTACCAATTAAGTTAAAACGGAAAGAAAAGACACAATTTGAAGCTACGTATGCTTATATTTTCCAAGTTACATGCGCTGTTGCCTTGGTAGCTCGATAGGTAAGGTAATGTTCTGAGATCAAGTTACTGTGGGTTCAAGCCCTGGACCCTGCAACCTATTATTAATTTACGTTAAATTCGACAATATGAACAGCAGCAATCGTAAATATGTTTTTTTCTCGTAATGATTAGGCTAAATTCGATAGGAACATTATTTAATTCGCTACACGCAGTTGCCTGTCACTTGTTCAGTCTGTAAAATTGTTCCACTGAAACAACCAGTATTTCCCACCGATTCTAAGTGGAGCCATTTCCACATATCCGAGTGGTTGAATTTGCCCGCGTGAATCAGTAGTTTCCAACCGATGTTATTTTAGAGTGTTAAAAAGCTGATTACCTCGCGAAGCCCAGCTTCAACACGCCAGAAAAATAGCGTCGCCAGCCACCAAATTGCTGGAACGCTGTTCGTCAACCAGTGAGTGGTAATTTCCTCGCCAGCCCACAGCCCAGCTAATAGGGAGCCAATTGCCAGTCAGACGCAAGACCCGTTCCCGGAGCCTCGCGCAGAGACATTCAAAGTATGAGTACACCCACATCAAAAAGTGCGCCGCATCATTTCGTCTCTGTATAGGCTGTTCACGGTAAAATGAGCAATTTTGTATGCCCTGCTTATGATCTACTTGTATGTGCGTTGCGTATTCCTCCACCTTATGTAAAATTAACATTTCCATGGGCCTCGTCACTTTATTCATGCGTCGGTCAAATGAAATTGTGGAATAATCAGAAAAGTTAATATGTTACAAATCGGGTCATTTTTACACATGGATGAATTAAAAAAAAAAAGCGAAATAAATAATTTAAGTTATCACAATGATCACCTAACGCTACTTAGTCAACGTTAAAATGTGGAACTATTTTCTATACATCATTACCAACTTCACTGGGCGCATGTCACTCATTGCGCCCATTAAAATAACTGCAGGCATGTACAGTGACTTTTCTCTAAGGTTGATTTCAAACGTGCTCAATTTAACGTGAACAGCCTTTATACAGGATGTAGGGACAGGAAAAATTCGCGAGTTCAATGACCTGTAAGCTAGACTCCACAGCTACGCGTATACTCGAGCCTCAGATGTTAGTTAATTAGCTGCTGCCCCATATAGTAGCTAGTGTTACTTCACACTTGGCAGTATGGCACTGGCTAGTTGTTTCCTTGCTAGTCTGCTATGGGCTCAGAGCCGTTCAGGGCGTGTCTAATAAACTGCGATCCAATTGCAAAGTCAACTTCAGTGTACACGTGTTTGACGTCTATCTTGTCTTGAAATGAACCCTCGGGATGTTCCTGTCCCTTTATAGGGCAGTCTATTCTATGTAGATGTACATAAATACGGAGCAAACTTTTCATAGGAGCAGGACGGAACAGGAAACTTACACGGCTTGTAGTAAGGAACATTACCAGCATTCGGGAAACTATGGAAAACCAAAATCAGGATGGCAGGGCCGGAAAGAGGAAAAAATGTCCTTCGCGAGTCCAGCCGAGGGTTAAGGGATCCAGATATGTGTAACAATTTCCTCCGTTCAAGGCTAATACTTTCAACAGTAATGACACAACGTGCTCAAAATGCTCCATTTCCGGTACGCGCAGAGCTCTGAACTGACATGCAGTCTTCAAGCGGTGACGTCATCATTTTACTTTTGGAAAATCTGGAGCAAGGATCAATGCAGTACCCTGAGGTATATCTGACGGGTGTGTTTTGATTGGAGTGGAGAGATCTGGCTGGCTCTTAAGGGTCCGATGTACTGAAACGTTTTCAGTGCAATCGTTTTTTTGTTTTTGCGCGTAAACGCGTATCTCGGGAAATACAAGTTCTGGAGATACCAGTTTTTGTCAGAAAGGATAAAAAAAAACTATTGTCTATATCCCTATATTTTTACTTTTGTCATTTTAAGTGTATTAATGGAGAAAAAAAATCGTGAAAGTGGTCAGTTATAGCATTTCTAAAGCCCGCCTATGAAGTTTCTTTAAGCGGTAAGAGAAAAGTAGGATCATACGCACGTAGTTTGATCTGTGAACTTTCGTCGCGTGTAGTAAAATTACACTGTTACAGATCTAATTTACACAGTAGACGTTACGACGGAAACACCGTACGCCTTGCGCGTAGGAGCGATGAGGCGCTAGGCGTGCGTGTTAGTGTCGTCCGTATCGCTCGCTCGCTTCTTGAGACCTTGGGCGCGCAGCTACATAGTACCCTCAACATCGAGGTCTTGAGAGCCGACGATGCGGACGTGGGGTGAGTATGTAGCAGCAACGAAATGTAATGGCGGGGGGGGGGGGGGGGAGATTGCCGAGAAAACCCGCCCGATCAGCGGCATCGTCCAGTACGATTCCACACATGCGAAAATCCGGGAGTGACCCCGCCCGGGAATCGCTCCCGGTTTGCCTTGTGGGGTAGGAAAAGGGGGAGGGGGGCGAGTGGTCAGACCAGAATACCATCGTGGCCCCCGTAAGCTTTGAGATACAGCGCTTCGAAACAACCTTGTTTAGATAGACTGGAGTGCTCTGAAACGGTGTTTGTTTAGTAATGTGTAGACACACGAGAAATTCGCGAGTTCAGTCACTGTAGGCTAGACTTCACAGTATTATATAGGTACTCTCATACAGATCAACTGTTTATTGGTTGATTGTTGGGGTAGTAAAAGGTGGTGGTTGGGCGCACATTTTATTGCATGTTCGTTATTGGCTCTTTTATCTCCAGGAGGTGTCAAACAACACGTCGACCGATTGCAAACGTAACACATGAACATAGGCTACATATGCGTGTGTTCCAACTTGTCTAGAAATGAACGCGCGAAATTCTCGGGTCTGTAGTTATGTGACGTCTTGAAATCACTCAACATGCATTGTGTCAAGTGCGTGCTCTTCTCGTACATTGGGGCACTGGAAGTACTTCAAATAGTTGCGTGGAGAAAACGTTTACTTCAGACACTCTGAAAAGCAGTTCAAGCTCCGGGCAGGCGGGGTCCATAAGACGCCCGTCTACCTAGAACTTCTTTCCGCGTTTGAAGCCGAGAGGCGAGGGAGCGTTAAAAGCCACACTGCCACGCGCATCAAGTCCCCCATCGCCTCTAAGCGCAAGGCCCTGAACTGGCGTGTAGTGTTATCGTCGTGCTGCGTGTACCTATTGGACTTTCAGCGGGGCGACCCTATTATTTTATTGGTGGAAAGTGTGTAGGAAGGTTCAATGCGTGCCCCTTGACTAGTTTTGTATGGATCTGACACATGCTTTTTGAGATACAGCGCTTTGAAAAGGCCGTTTTTAGCCATTTTGGCGTGCTCTGAAATGGTGTTTCTAATTAACGTGAGGTCTTGAAAACACTCAACAGTCCTCGTCTGAAATGTGTGTTCTTTTCGTAGGTCAGCACACTGGACGCACCTTTAATAGTTTCTTAGAAAAAAGGTGTATTTCGAACACTCAGCAACGCACTTGAAGCGCCAGGTAGGCGGGGTCCTTGACCACTGCGCTACCTTGCGCTCGGTTTCTGCAGTGTCGGTATCTCTGGAGTTAGCGATGCGCACAGCTGCTCGTCTTCCTTGTCCACGGTTCTCCAGTGTTGGGGCGCTGCCCTGAGCCCCAGGGGCCGGTACAGTTAGACGGGCGGCGTCGCCCCTCCTGGAGGTCAGCGGTTCGACGACCGGCGTCCGGGGCCGAGCCGCCGACGTCCGTTGTCATGAGGAACGGAGTGGGAGGGGGGGGAACCACACTCTGGACCAGAGACTAAAGATGAGGTAGACCGATCTCGCTGTCTTCACACAGCCAATCTCCGTGTCCCAACATTCAACTGCTTTTCTGCAAACACGTCTAGCGAAAATGGCATGGTTTGGATTTTAGGTTAGGAAACTTGTTTGTAAACAAATGCTTTGAGAAGTATGTATACTTCCTCTGACCAATTTATAATGCAGTTTGATTAAATTCAAATTGGCAAATGTAATTTATTCATATGATAATGTACGTCATTTAAAATTAAGATTTAAACAGACACGTTCATCACTATTGACCATGTGACTTTGACAGTGGTGTAGGATTGGGGTAGGTCAATGTTGGGTATATGCGCAGAAGACGAATAAGCGGTCTGCCGCGTCTTTAGTCTATGCTCTGGATGTGCGACCAACACGCCGGGCACCCGCAATGATTAACCGGGCATAGAGTACTTAGTGTTACAGATGTGAAACAGCCGCTTTCACCTGGAACTCCAGCCGCACATGGCAATCAGACAGAAAGCCCGTGTGCCAGAGCCCGTGCAGCCAATCAGAGAAAGGGTACGCATACGCCAAAAGGACCGCCACGCCACATTGCCTCTATGTAGTACAAAAGAACTCAGACAATTTGGGCGTAACCATTGTCTGATTGGGTGCGCGAAGCTCTGGAGTTTGGCATGGTGTCTGATGGACTACTGCGAGGCTACGAGAAGTTGCCGATTGGCTGGGCTTCTGGACTGGCGGTTGGGTTACCCGGCGCTAATTGGCGAAGGGCGTTCCAACATTCTTTCCGGCAATCGACGCCATTATGCTGGCGTGTATAGCTAGAGTGAGTGAAGAGATTTGGGCGGCTCTTTAACATCGAGGTATTGAGAACCGATTAGGGTGAAGCGATGTGAGTATGGACCAGCGCCGGAATGAAAGGGCGGGGGAAACGAGAGATCCCACGCCACTTCAATCTTGTATTCATAGCTACTGTATGCATTTAGGTTAGCAGCAATGCAGGAACTGTATAGATATATGTGGGGGGTAAGAAAATTTTGCGAGTTCAATGACCTGTAGGCTAGACTCCACAGTCCTGTGTATAATCAATCCTCAGATGTTTGTTCATTGGCTGTTGCCCCACAGAATAGCCAGTGTTACCTCACACCTGGCAGTATGGCGTTCGCTACTCGTTTCCTTGCAAGTCTGCTATTGGTTCCGAGTCGTCGAGGGCGTGTAGTAATAAACTCTGATCCATTTGAAAAGGTGACTTCAGTGTACACGTGTTTGAAGTCTATCTTGTCCTGAAATGAATTAGCGAAATTTTCCTATCCCTAGTTATATGTTTGGAGCTAGTGATTTTTCGCGAAAAAAAAAAATGATTGGACGGTAGAATTCAATACTATAAGCACCCAACAGCGGTTAGCCTTCTGCCATTGGCTGCCGTCTGCTTGAGAAGGCGTTTTCCGGAAACATAAGCACGGCTGCCACGTGATACGTGCGCAGACAGTTAACACGAGTCAATACGTAATTCTGTCAACCGAGATAGGTAAACGAGCCTACAGTAATTTGAAATATAACTTGTCTTGAAATGTTTCCGCGAAATTTCACTACCCCATATCCATGTTTCAACGTGGCATTATCAGTTATGTTTAATTTCGTGTCCACTCGTTTTATTTTATTTTATTAAGTTATATGCATCTGTGTAGCCTAATATGATAAGGATATTGGTAACATTTCTAGTTCCAAAAAAAAATTTCTCAACTAAACTCGACCGGCGCATGAATAAAGTGGTTATATCCATGACAATGTTAAGTATACGTATGCGGAATAATACAGAAATGAATATAAAAGTAGATCACAGCCAGGGATTAAACTGCTGAACTTCCTCCGAACGTCATGCACTTAATTTAACTCTGGCAATTACGATATTCATAGCTTTTTTTCTTGCGGAGATATCCAGGAAGAGTCTGTCAAAATGTGATCCATACGCGAAAGTAACTATATTGCACAGATATTGTTGAAGTATAGCGTGCCCTCAGATGAACTGGCGAAATCTGCCAGTCCCTAGTGATGGGTCAGTTTCAAACGCTGGCGTGACGCTAGATTTCTAAGCATTCAGTTCTGCGGCAATTACGAGGTTCGTAACCTAATACAATTAAAAACTTCTTTCCGCACACAACATTTACGTACATAACCCCGGCGTTACTTCGACTTAACCCTTTCAGACCCATTTTAATTTACGGCGTCAGGTGCTGCGAAGAAAATATTTTATGATGCGTGCTTTACTTAAGTCGACACAACAATTCTTTCGTTGTCACAGCCAATGATCTGTAGGGTATATGTTCGGCTAACAGTTATATGAAGCAGTTTTTTCATAGACCAATAAGGGGGTTTACGAATAATTTAGCCACAGGTAAGATCATTGTTCTTTAAGCTTCGCAGTGTACAGTACAGGCCATAAATTACATACACTGGTGTAATGTACACTGGGTTCGAATGGGTTAGACGTCGTTCATCGTATCAACATATTTCCGTAGATAGAAAGAAGAAAGTAAATTATTGTCAAATAATACTTCAGTTTGAATCAGTAAGTGAAATAAACCTTAGAAGTAAGTCACTGTCCCTGCCTACATATATTTTAACGGGCGAACAGAGTAATATTCGCCCAGTAAAGTTGGTAACGATGTATGGAAAGAAGTTCCGTATGTTAACGTCGAATAAAATGTGCCAGGTAACCATTTGTGATAATTTTGAATATTTCTTTCACTTTCTCTGTTTTTTTAATACATCGGAGTGTAAGAATGAGCATATTTGCAAAACACTTTCATTTGTAATAATTTCAACGGTTGCACTAGATCGACGCATTGATAAAGTGACTAGATCCTTGGCAATGTTAATCTTGCATAAGGCGAAAGAATACACAAGGTGCGTACAAGTAGATGTTAAGCAGGGCTTTCAAAAGTGCTAATTTTACCGTGAACAGTCTAAATCAATGGGTGTTTTCTCTGCATCCCATCAACATAGAATAGGTACCACAGAAACTAAATGGCGCGGTATTAATTTTATTGTAGACGCAAATTGTGTCGCTTAGTGACTATGTGACACTATGAAAACCAGTCTCGCGGCCGATGGCCACTACAATGCTGCTAAAAAAATTCTCCACTCACAGTTTGGGTTGCCTTCACACAAGTTAGTTCCCAGGAGACACCAAATAGCAAACGCCGTCCCACCAAGAGTTGCATGCAAGTGGGGTAGCTATTCTGCTGGCGCATGCCACTGGAATTCGAGATACACGTGGTTATTTCGTTTCTGCGTTGTTAGTTATTCTGTGTCCAGACTGCGCTAACAACCACTGACTTAGAGCAGTCATACTCCGTCTACAACATTACGACATAGGCGTGCCCACCGGGTGTGCGCAGGCCCATCCTAATGACCAGCATATTTAGGTATTAATTTAAAAGCGTGTACCTATCATACTTAAGTTTAGCTTTTATAGCTTCAGTCTATAGTTGGAATATTTTGGTTTTCTTAGATCTGCTTAAATAGAACAAATGTATATTTTTTTATGTAACATTAAGAAAATAATTATTTATGATAGTGTTTTAATTAATTGATCTAACTCAAGGAAAATGCTCCTGTTTTGGTTAAGGATAAGTTTTACATACAAAGTGACTAATGAGAAATTTTTTAGTATTAGAAGTTAATATTAACTTGAGTTACTATATTAACTAATTTTATTCATTTCAATTTTCAAATGTATACAAATTTTGTCTTTCACAATAAAATTGAGTTTTCCATAAAATGTTTATGAAATAATGCCAAATTCGATCTTCTTATATAATAGCTTGGCGCGAATAGTTAACAGCCTCACACAATATACATTTCTTACTACGCTTGCATAAATGAGGTATACATTCCATATAGCGAATAGTTTACCTTCTTACGCACAATATAAGCTTGCTACGATTACGCAAATGAGGTATACATTCTATATTGTGAAAAGTTAATATTCTTACTCAAGATATGTGCGTACTAAGCTTACGCAAATGATGTATACGTTCTACATTGCTCCAAGCTTTTATATATTAAATATAAATTGATATAAACATAGTAATTTGTGTGACGTTTATTACGGCTTTTCGACCACGTTTTACAAGTTCTATGAATTATGTAACTACTGTAATAATTTTTCTCTTTTTTTAGTGAATTTATAAATATAAGGTTAATTTTAAAATGTTTTTAATAGTTAATTTATTAACCTTAAAACCAAAAAGAAATTTCCCAAAAAAAAAAAATCCGGACAACTGCTTTTATGTGATCATCGGCGATTCTTTGAACCTGTGCACGCCTTAATGATGACGTCTCCACAATGTTATGCATTACGGATCACTGGTTGACGTACGAAACTAGGTCACTGGATAATTCGCTGGTTTTTCCTGACTTCACCCACTCGGATTCGGCAGAACTAATTTTGGCGTCGTTTTCCCTGGTTCATAAACACAGTGTGCGAGCCGACCCTCGGGCGACTTTCTAGTTCCGGGCCGACGAGTGGGTTCAGGTCGTGTATAGGCTGCCCACGGTCAACTGAGTACTTTTGAAAGCCCTGCTTAAGATCTACTTGCATACAAGTTGTGTATTCTTCCGCGTTATGTAAAATTAACGTTGCCTTGGCCTCATCACTTTATTTATGGCGTCGGTCAAGTGGACATGTCAAACTATTATAAAAACAAATATTTTACAGCTCATTTTATACTTCAATGCTTTAGCAAAAAAAAACCTAAACTAATAATTTAGGTTATCACAAATGGTTACCTGACACTTTTTATTCGACGTTAAGATACGGAACTACTTTCCTTCCTTCGTTACCAACTTTACTGGGCGCATGTCACTCAGGGAGCCCGTTAACATATATGCAGGTAGGGGCTGTGACTTTTTTCTAAGGTTGATTTCAAAAGCTCTCACTTTATCGTCAACAGCCTTTAATGTAGCGTATAGGTATATGCTGTTCACGGTAAAATGAGAACTTTTGAAAGTCCTGCTTATGGTATACTTTTATGCTTGTTGTGTGTTCCTCCGCCTTATGTAAGATTAACATTGGTATGGGCCTCATCACTTTATTCATGTGTCGGTCAAGTGAAACTGTGAAATTATTAAGAAAGTAAATACTTTACAAATCTGCACATTTTTACACTTCGATGCATTAAAACAGAAACTAAAATAAATAATTTTAAGTTATCAAAAATTGTTACTTAACACCTTTTATCTGACGTTAAAATATGGAACTACTTTACAGCCATTGTTACCATCTATACTGCGCGATTGTCAGTGCGCCCGTTAAATGTATGCAGGCAGGGGCAGTGATTTTTTTCTAAGGTTTCCTCGTATAGTGCTTAGTTTATCGTGAACATCCTTAAGTCATTAAATAATATCCAAGTAAAACGAAGCGGGACTGCCACGTACTAGCACAACTTCGTGCAAGTACAGGATAGGTAAGTATGATAGAAGCGAAACGGTGTGGCGGTTCCTCTTATGCTGGCGTATCCACCTGCTGATTGGCTGCGCGAGGCTATGGAACGATTCTCGTGTCTGACTGGCTACTGCGTGGTTGCGGAAGGTTTCCTTATTAGCTAGCAAGTAAGCTACGAGGGCGCTGATTGGCGAACGACGTTGCGAAATGTTGCCGAAGTGACACCATCTTGCTGGGGCGTACAGCTGCAGTTCCTGACATGCGATGCTTTCCAATTTCTGTATTCTTAAGGTTGAAGTAAAGCAATTGTCTACAGAGCACTGCACCTGACTATACAACGTGAACAACTCATAACAATGTAGTACAGACACCATAAGAATTGTCGGACAAAGTGCGATTTATGCTGTACATGAAATATGAATGTAAATATTTTGCAACATTATAAAATATTTTACTAAAATATAGGCTACCTATTAAATGTGAAAAGGTAATAGATTAAAATAGTGTGCGTCTTAAACTAAATTAAGCATATTTCCATTCTGGTTGCTTTAGAAAGCTGAATTTTCAAGAGACTCTTCATATTGGAATATGTTCATAACGTTTGCTATGATTGTATGTAAGAAAATTGTAAAAATAATGTAGGAAATAATTTTTGTAATAGATTTTATGTGCGTCCATTTGTCACAAACAGTTACGGCTGAAACTGACGTAAACAAAGTTAATTATAAAATTCTTATGATACATTATTACTATGATTATATTACACATGATCGCAGTAAATATTATGACGATCTTTCTTGAAGAATATTTTATTGTAAATTCTGCTTTCCAAAGCATCCAAAACCTAAATACGTTTAAATGTTGTTAAAAATGAGGACTCAATCGATCGTTTATTCTTTTACATTTAAAAAGTATATCTAAGCAAAATTTTTTATAATGTTGCAAAATATATACACATTCTTCTTTCGTATAGATACAATATAAATCTCACTTTTCTGACAATTTTTATGGTGTCCGTACAAGTTTTTTACGAGTTCTTCATTCTTCACATTGTAAAGTTAGGTACGCTGCTCCATAGGCAGTTGCTTAACTTCAAAAAATATATTTTGCTTGCCAGCAACATGGTGGGACGTCATTTGCCTATCAGTGGCTAGAGAAGAACTACCTAGACACCAGAACGCCAGACGAACCAATAGAGACCTTTTTATTGCTTTTTTTTTTTTTTTTTTTTTTTGCTGCAAATCAGACTGAGTATTCACTTCCAGATCATCACGCATCCCTCGAAACTGCTCGCCTCATCGTCTAGCATATTCTGTGCCGTCGTCTTGACGATCATATGACGAACATCACTCTAACTTATATTTTCGTATGTGCTAAATGACAGCAACAGTTATTAGACCAAATTAGAAAAGCGCATCGATTGAGCCACGTATTCTATAGGTCTTTTGAAGAAATAGTAGCTATTATCATGTCCTCCGAAATTAGGATCGGTAATGCCGAATGGAATATCTGGAATAACGGTTGTAAAATTAAGTTTGTAGTCTATCAATTAGGACCGTTTTAACGGTTCCGATGCCTTTCATGCAGTTGATCCGGTTCGATTCCCAATTTAGATATATTTTTAATAAATCATATATAGACACAGGTGTTTTTTCGCAAAAATATTTATGGCTATGCTAGACTTCAATACCGTACGTCCACAAACACGACTTCCTTTGGTTATTGGCCGCGTGTCTACGTGAGAAGACATTCTTATTTGACAAGGCCAATCAGAATAAAGTAATCTGATACTGAACATCCATGGTTTGCGGACAGACACTTGAGGCACGTGACGTTTAGAATCATCCAACCACGAAAGTGCGTATGTACAAAAGTGTTTTGGAGTGCAACTGTTCTTGAAATCTTTTCGCGAAAAATATCTGTCTCTAGTCATATACCATTGTAAGCTAAGTAATACTGCAGTGTTAAATAATATCTGGATAATTTTTTGAGTATTTAGTAATGTGTAATTTTGTGAATATAATTTATTTTAGAATTTAAATCATATATTGTATTGAACTGCACGTATAATGAATTATTTGTAATCTAATTTCTGTTTTTTTTTTGTTTAATGGTATTTATTGTATTAATATTTTATGTGTCCTGTAGCCATGTCCAGGTAAAACTGGCAGTGAACAAAAAATAACCAAGCTAACAATTTATTTGAGTGGGTTAACCAATAACACCTGGCCTCACGATGGGCTTCTAGAATAATTGGCGGTAATATTCCACCGCGTGCAGAGAACGTCACAAATTCGTTGAATTAACGATTGTACATGTTTGTGTACAGCTATAATGCAATTTTAGAATTCACTTGTTTCCTAAATTATGTTTAACGATATCGCTGGCGATAGAGTAAAACACGATGCATGTGCAGAGTGTTTGCTCAAGTTACACATTTAATACGTGGATTTCATGTTTTTTTCAAGTGTACCCAGTAAAATGCTGTTCACGATAAAGTGAACGCTTTAGAAATAAACCTTTGAAAAAAATCACTGCTCCTACTTGCATATATTGTAACGGGCGCATTGAGGTGGCATGTGCCCAGTAAGTTGGTAACGATGGAGGGAAAGTAGTTCCATATTTTAACGTTGAACAAGAAGTGATAGGTAATAATTTGTGATATCTTAAATTATTTCTCTCTCTTTCTGTTTTTGTTAATGAATGGAAGTGTGAAAACGAACAGGTTTGTGAAATATTTACTTTCCTAATTATTTCGCAGTTTCACCTGACCGACGCATGGATAAAGTGATGAGGCCAATGGCAATGTTAATTTTGCAAAAGGCGGAAGAATACACAACATAACCGGCTCGCACGTTGGAACTTACTTTGACTCGATGCGAGCGCGTGTATGGGCAGGTCCGCGCCCGGCTTCACGATCTGGTGTCCATGGACGCCGAGAGGCCTTCCGAGAGGACGATTTATACTTCAGCGCAACGTAAGTTACAATTAAAGAGCGTAGAGTGTGGGCGGCCGCCCCTGGGCGGGAACTGAACACACGACCTCACGGGCAGACAGGGTTCCCGCCATCGCAGGCAGCCGGCAAGCAGGCACTAGAAAGTGAGTCGTTGGCCATATGCCACCGCTCCGCTTATGAAACTGTTTCAGGAACAGACGCTGTACACATGGTCTGGTAAATCACGCCTGCCAATCAGGCACTTCGAAATAATTGAATGTTAATCTCAGGCATTGTCGTCTAGGGTTCTACTTCTAGGATATTCTTCCGCCTAGTGCCAAAAAAAAAAAGCTTAACCGAGTCTAGAAAATTTCACAAATTGGGCCACTACTAATTGCGATTTTAAATTTATGCGCGTGTGTGTATTTTGACATACAAAAGCAGGGCCTATCAGAGTGACAACAAACCCACACCAATTTCTTTAACATCACGATATCAAGAGTCAAGCAGGAAATCAGTCAGTTTGCGGCAAAATGTAGCGTGGTCCTTTATTTTTTAAAATAACTGTGGCGGATTATTGTAAAGTATTTTTCCTTTAATCTGAACCAGCTTCGTGGTGCTGCTTTCTTTGATATAGTTAATATGGACATTATCTTTGCTTCTAGTATCATGAGAATGCTCTTGTGTGTTTAGCTGACACTTGGTATCAATATTTTTATGTATGAATATAATTGAATTGTATGTGTATACACAAGGCGTAAAGAGGGTACCTAAATCTAAAAAAAAAAGGTTTACAGTGTGTGTGGGTTTTTTTTTTTTGGAACATTATACCTATTGCTCTTTTCCACACAAGCATTTTATTTTTAGTTTTTTTTTTTTTTGCTAATACCTCAGATAATTATTCCACATTTTATTAATGAGTGCACATAAGCAAACTAGGCAGTCTTCAGAGAAATTATGCTACATCTTTCAGACAGAATACGATGCATAAGGCACGCTGTATTAATTTTTTTTGTTAAGTCCTCGATATATCTCCAGCTGAACTTAACTATCTACTATGACACCAAGAAATTCCGTGCTTAGAATATTTTCTATTGTTTTTCCATCAATGTGAATGTTTGAGAGATCTGGATTATTTTTTAAGAAGAACTGTATCAATTTTGTTTTCTTTTGTATTAGAATGTAATTTGTGAGAAGCAAATTAATTATTTATTATTATTAAAGTCTTCATTTATTTTCATTTCAAGTTTTCCGTTGTTTGCACTGCTTATTACTATATGTATGTCATCAGCATATGTAACTTTATTATAGTCTGTTATATTGGTAGTAAGATCGTGTATGTAGATAAGAAATAAGACTGGTCCAAGGTCTCTGCTTTGGGGTAGAGGAATGTTATTTTAGGATCAGGTTGGTATATTCCTCTAAAATTGTGATCATTTCTGAATTCGGTTTCTATTACGTGTGTCCTGCTGCTGACGTATGATTTAAACCAATTTCTTGCTACACTTCTTATCCCAACTGATTCGCGTTTATTAAATAGTATTTCATGGTCAACGGTATAAAACGCTTTTGACAAGTAAATAAATAACCCCCACGGTCAGTCTGTTTTTATCTATTGTATGATGTAGGTATATGTGGTGCAAATTCAGCAATAACGGAATCTATGCTCTTTCCTTTCGAAGACCCACGTTGGGATGAATTTATTAGGTTGAATTTAGTAAGATGTTTGATCAGTATATTTTTCATTACGGATTCGAAGATTTATAACAAATTGTTTAAAAGAGATATTGGTCTGTAGTTTTATACACTGCTACTTTCACTATTTTTAAACAAGCGTACAACTTTAGTATGTTTAAGGTCATCCGGAAAGACACCAGTTTCAAAAACGTATTGATTAAAAATATTAGGGGATTGCGAAACGACTGTACATTCTTTTTAAGTATATACTTGGAATTTCATCTATACCTGTCGGTTTGAATTTTGCAATTCCTGTATATATTTACTAACTTCATAGTGAGTAACAGGTAGTATCATCATCGAGGATACTATTTTACATGGGAACTGCAGTAGGCCTATGCTTAATGGTCTGTTTTGAGTATTTGATAAAGTTTGAGCTATAGTTGAAAAACAGCTATTTATATAGTTAGCAGCTATTTATATAGTTATCAGCTATTTATATAGTTAGCAGCTATTTATATAGTTAGCAGCTATTTATATAGTAAGCAGCTATTTATATAGTTAGCAGCTATTTATATAGTTAGCTGTGAGCTTTAGATCGGTAGCAGCTATACCATTTCAATCGCGTGCATTTATTATATTCTGTTTACACTGTTTTTGCATGTGTTTTGGTTACTTTCCACGTTGTTTTACATTTGTTATTTGATGTGAAAATTAAGCTGTCGTATTTTTGTTTGGTAAGTTTTAGAACTTTTTATAATTTTTTATATGTATTGTAGTATTGCATAAAATGAGGTGACTTATTTGTTAATCTTATATCGTAAAGTGACTTTAGTTTACGACTCTAAATTTTTTATCCCATTCGTTATCCATTTCTTGGAACACGAATAGTTTATTTCAACACTAAGGGGAATCGGTCCGTGCCATCTGGGATTTTCAAAATTCTCGCGAAAACCTGCATTATAGATTTTGTATTTGATTTTACGGAACGACACGATGCACGACAATAATTTGTACATGTTCTGAAGTTGGCACTGCTTGGCTACAGTGGCTGGTTTAAATGCTGTACTCGTTCGAAACAAAAATTAATTTACTTCTTCCCGGCTGTTGCTAGTAAAAAATTAACACAGACAGAGAAAAAAATTACAACTTGTATCAAGGTGATACGATATTATTTACGATGTGTCGTGCGAAAAATTCCCTTGAAATAACGTAAATGAATGTTATGACAAAAATGGATCAGTCCTATATGGCAGGGACTTGAGCACTTTATTTGGGAAGCATTCTTCAAATAACAAGGTAAAGTTATACACAAAACATGTAAAGTTTTACAGCTAATTCTGTAACTAGCAACCCGTTGTGTGACACCCGGTAGCTGTGAGCGCCACAGTGTCCACAGTGTTCGGAGAATACGTTGAGCGATACCTGTGACACAACGGCTAGAGAATGCCAGCTTCATATACACGCCAATCACGTGCGAAGTTTGGCCAATGTGGTAGCCACAGCCACCGGGTGTTTCCAACTGCTTTGCTCTGCCATTACACTCGTGTTGTTTCCCCTCCCCCCCCTCCCCCTAACCTCTTTTAGATAGTAGTTATTTTAGTTGTTAAGATTTCACTAACGGTCTTCATTTTTTGTTACCCAGTACGGACCCTATATACCTGTGAATGTTTATTTATCGTTCGTGTATTGGATTTTTATCAACCATATACCACATACAATTTTCTCACTGCGATAATAAAATTTTCGTAATTTAGTGAAATTACATAACATTGCCTCGCAACGTGATTAAAATATAAAATTATAAATAAAGAACGAGACATTTACTTTTAATTTTTATTTTATAAGGGCAACTTTAAATAAAAAGCTATATTGCATAACTATACTGTGCATACTACATAAATAATTTTCTACAAAGGGTGGCCCATTTATCTTGAACGCCCAAAATAACTCCTTAACGGGGCTTCAATGAAAAACGGTTCACTCAAAGAGTGTATAATTGGAATGGGGAAATAATAATTCTGGGGAATAGGCCTTGTACCATTATTTAGCAGTGAGATACGAGTATTATCATCACTTATTTAAATGTATCTATTGGTCAAAAGTCCAATGAAG